>JAFEMH010003399.1:0-268130 GCA_022495995.1 Adenophora triphylla var. japonica
CTCGAATCGTCTTAAAGCGTAGGGATTGATGGGCTAAGGACCTTCCTTTTTCTGAGGAAGAACCTCATCTTTCGACTATAAAGAGAGTCATTCTCTCGATCACGCAAGTCCCGAGGTTAAAAATGCGATGATCACAAGTCCAAGATGAGGACGGGATCATAATCCCGAATACATAAAATCCAAGAAATCCCGAGCGACAACCAACAAATGGTTTGTACGTCCGGAAGACGACTTGGGACATTCCCTCCTTATTTTTAAAACACATGCACACAAGAAAGCACGCAAGCAAGCACGATTAATGAAATCTTGGGAGACTTGCTCCGGCAAGGCACCTTGGGTGAACGACGATCCGTTCTTCCCAAGGGGTAACTTAACCTCCGAACCCATAAAACCTTTTTTTCAAAGTTTTGAGGTAATCAAAATGGCGTGGCGACTCCGTTTTTCAAATTAAACCGGATGTCTTCAAACTCGCGTGAATCCAACAAACACAAAATTTTGGGCACACATTCACAGTTTGGCGACTCCGCTGGGGACATCCCAAAGGAGAAAAGCTTTTATTTTCAAAACAAAAATCGATACTCGGTATATAGGTGGAAACCACTTGCCCTTCCTGTACACTCCCTGACGTGGGAGTTGGGATAACCGGTGGTTTAACAATCCCACGTACCAGTATCCCTTTTCGAAAATTTTTTTTTTGAAAAAATAAAAGAAAGCTTTTCCCTTTGAGCGGGTTAGACTCCCGTCGCCGATTTCATTAATCGTGCTTGCTTTCTTTACCATGCATTGCATCATTTGCATCTTGGAATCTGTGCATACTTTGAACGGGAAACAACCCGAAAAATAGCAAAAGGAGTGGAACCTGGAAAATTGATCCATGCGCCGAGTCGTACGGACTCAATCCTCCTTGGATTCGACCGGCGACCTCGGTGGCAATTCCACCGGGAAAAATCATGGTTAATCGCGAGTCCTAGCAGCTTGGGGTTACTCAGCTCCATGACCGACTCGGGCTCCTTAAAATTTACGTGGCTTATGTCTTTGCATTTTTTTCCCCGTCCCGAAAATCATTCCTTTAAAACACATTTTGAAAATCTCGTTTTAACTAAGAAAGGAACATTTTTAGGAGACCGCACACTACGCGCACTTTTTGATATATCCCGTACACTTTGCACGCACGTCCTTCAAACCCGAGGGTGGTTCCAGTAGCAGTCACTGGACACTTTACGATGCTCCCGGGCGCGCACGGAATCATCCCAACCTCCCCATGGCAGCCAGTGTCGACCAATGCACAGTCCGTGTCACACGTTTCAAAAAACCGTGACTTTTTGGTTGGTTTTTGGTCTAGTCCGTGTCATATAGCCCAGTTGCATGCCCTCGTAAAGGTCAAGCCTTAGTTCATAACGGAAGAGGAACTCTGCCAAAATTCCGACAAGGAAAAATTGGCGAGATCTTGACTCCGACATTGACTATTGACCTTGACCTGCACGGAATGCGTAAGAGTCAAGACCGAGTCTTTGCCAACAAATCAAAAAGATCTTTTGCTCAAGCGAAGCTCTGCTAAAATTCCGACAAGGAAAAATTGGCAAGATCTTGACCCGGCATTGACTTCGATTCTAACTCACGCCCGGCGTACGCAACGAAGTTCAATGTGACACTGTGTCATCCGGCTTTTGCCGCCTGACCCATGCCTATTATCTTCTCGGACATTACCGAAAGTCAAAACGTCATTCGCTCAAGCGAAATTATGCCAAAATTCTATCAAGGCAGAAAGACGAGACTTTCCTGGTATTGCCTTGACTATAATCCGCATCGCTCGTGCGTTGAAAGTTCCTATGACCCGCTAGACCCGTTAGGAGCGTTCTTTACTCTCGGTCGGTGGGATCTGCGTGCCCTATAGGACCCTCGCCCGGGGCTGTCCACCCTGGGAGGTCGAAATGCAGGTGGAATACGAGGGGCTTATAGACGTAGTGACGGAACCCACTGATCCAGGATCTAGAGTAGTTGCGAAAAAGAAGGGCAAACCCCCCTTTTCCAACCAAATAGGAATAAATAAAAGACATGATTTTAAGTAAACTTGAACAATTAATGTAATCATAATTGCATTTTCTTATCTCTGATATCCCTAATCGAGACCTCCTCGGTCCGATTTTCGATTTTCCTATCCCGACCTTTCATGGTCAAATCCTTAATCGGGACCTCCTCGGTCCGATTTTCTGATTTTCCTGTCCCGACCTTTCATGGTCAAATCCTTAATCGGGACCTCCTCGGTCCGATTTTCTGATTTTCCTGTCCCGACCTTTCATGGTCAAACTCCTAATCGAGACCTCCTCGGTCCGATTTCTGATTTTCCTGTCCCGACCTTTCATGGTCAAACTCCTAATCGAGACCTCCTCGGTCCGATTTCTGATTTTCCTGTCCCGACCTTTCATGGTCAAACCCCTAATCGAGACCTCCTCGGTCCGATTTTAGATTTTTCCTATCTCGACCTTTCATGGTCAAACCCCTAATCGAGACCTCCTCGGTCCGATTTCAGATTTTTCCGATCTTGACCTTTCATGGTCAAGTCCCTAATCGAAACCTCCTCGGTCCGATTTTCGATCTTCCATCTCCCGACCTTTATGGTCAAATCCCTAATCGAGACCTCCTCGTTCCGATCTTCAATTTCCAATCTTGACCTTTCAAGGTCTCATCTTTTCCGGTCAATTAGGATTAGGAGAAAATGTGTTTTGAGTAAAGTTTAAGCGATAAGTGCATGTTACTTGAGCCTTTAGCCTAAACACTTACCTCTTTGTCTAAATCTTACTTACCTTCGAGTCTAAACCTTACCTACCCTGAGTCTAAACCTTTCCTATCCCTTTCCCGCAGCGAGAAGGAAGTGGACGAGAATACTGGGTCAGCGGCTTTTCAGAAAACCTTAGGTTCAGACTTCATCGGCTCGTAGAGTCGGAATGGCGTATTTGACAGAAAAACTGAGGACAGGAAATCGAGATGATTAGGAAGGAAGAGTTAGTCCCGGCTTTGGAAAATGCCCAAGGTTCATGAGACCCAACAAGCCATGCTTATCAATGCGCTCCGTCGTCATGGGGTTCAGATAGTGGTCGAGCCCAACGGGTTCCTGGGTTATGGATGAGACTCAGAAAGTAGCCATCTTGGCTCCTCCAGCCTATAACCAATACCTTCCTCCATCCACATATGATCCCCTGCCAAGGACCACTTCTCCTCAGTCCTTTCCAACATCCCAGCTCATCAGGGCCACATCGCCCTCAGCTCCTCAGAACGGATTGGGCTTCACCCCACTTGTTCCTCAGTTCCAGCAATACCTGCCAGTTTACGCTCTGGCTTCGCATAATCAATTTGAGTTATGTGGCTATGTTCTGAAGCCACTACACCCACCTGAGTGCGATCATGAGTTGCCAAAGGATGATTCGAGTTTTCAGCTGTTACCTACCGGACTTAAGGAATTCAGCCGTCAGTGTCACCAGTTTACTACTGTGGTTCCCTCTACTGATAAGAATCTTGTTGCAAGTTCCGGTAACTCGAGAGTCCCCGTTGACCCCCATGTGGCGATATTGATGGAACAAGTGAAACAAATGCAAGAGAAGTTTGACTTCATGATGAGTATCAATACTCCCTCGACCCCAGACGTCGAACCAGGCAAGGAAATGACTCCACCAAGCATGACCCAATGCCACCAAAGACCAAACAAAGAACCGTACCCATGTCGGCACCAGTTCCTCACAAAGGAAAGAGTGTCATAGCTTCCTTCAGCCAAATCCAACAATGGAACCAATTGGACAATGGGAATCTGAGTTTTGAGAACAACAATGTCTCCCGAAAACCCCGCTCCCTTCATTTTGACAACATGGAGATGCCTTTAAGCAAGATTCTGGAAGAGCTGATGAAAGAAAAGCTGATAAAGCCACTGGAGAATTGGAAGCCCAAGAACCCCAACGTTCGGGTGGATGAGTCTAAGCATTGTCTTTTCCATCAATACCCTGGGCACGACACTGATGATTGCACCTATTTGAGGCATGAGATCCAGAAATTGATAGAAAAAGGGAAGCTCGAGAACCTCCATGGGCCAAAAACAGAAAGTTATGGTAAGAGGTCAATTCAAGAAGTGCAACGTCAGAAACGTCAGCCTGATGATTTTGGGATGCCCATGAGCAAAGTTTTCGATGATTTGGTGAAACGAGGTCTTCTCACACCTCTCGAGAATTATAAGCCAAGAAACCCCAGTAGAGTTGACAGGACCAAGTTCTGCGAGTACCACAAGCATTTCGGTCATGTGACAGACAAGTGTGTGGATCTGAAGAAAGAAATTCAATGGGCCGATCTACGAAGGAAAGCTCAAGTTACCTGGCAGTCCAACCCGCGAAGAGTAGCTAGACTAGGGTCTAACTATCCTTAAGTAAGACTAAAAAAAAAAAAAGAAAAATAGTCTCTCAGTCAACCTTCGTAGGTTCTAGTACTTTTCTCTTTCAATCAAGTCCACTACGGACACTGTATTTAATCTGCAATTTTCTATAAAAGAGTCTTCTTCTTTTCTTACTAGACTTAAGACATTATTTGCACACCTACATTACATTTAATGAAATGGTTTTATTTTAGATGATCACTAGCATTGCTCAACAAATAATCTCTCGAAATAATTAACGCTCTGATTAATCGGTGTGAGAAAGTCAACTAATGCCTTCCCCATACACTTTTCTTACCTCACAAAAGGCCTCCATCAAGCCATATACTTTCCTTACCTCATAAAAGCCTTCATCAAGCTATACACTTTCCCAATCATGCCCTCACCTTCACCTTGACCAAGTCAACGACGGCGGCATATTCAATGGACAACAAAAGACCACTCAGCTTCGAAAGATTGACCCCGTGTCGACAACAATCTAGGAGCCTGCCTTCGACCTCAAAGATGTCAAGAAAAATTCAAGCAGGGGCTCGCCTTGGCCCTCAAGTGCTTCAGAAAATAAAGAAAAAAAAATGCAAGTGCAAAAGAGTAATACCCAAATAGGCCGAAAATCCCAAAAGAAGGGCAGTCTAGGCAAAAAACAGGGTTGCACATAAAAAATAAAAGAAAATGAGGCCAAGGACCCAGCACCGTCAATCAAAAGCTTGACGGACAGGCAAAATCAAAGCTCAGAGAATGAAAGTTGCCGATAACAATGGGGCAGTCAAAGCAAAGCCAGAAGCATTTCATAAGTCTGCAGGCACGTGCAAATCCTTTCTTCCCCAATGAAAGAGGAAGCAATCGTAAGCGGCCCAAGAATGACTTGGTCAAGGAATCATCCCGAGGCCCACGCCTCATCATCCAATCTTCTCATCCAAACCTTTCCACTAAAGGAACCACAAATCCCATTTCCCAAAGCCAAACACAATCCGGCCAAGGCCGAACTACGGCGACCTGAGCTCCTCACAACGAGGGGAACGTAGGCAACCAGCAATGGTCCGGTCATAAACATATCCAAATTCCTGAAAACCCGGTCTCATCAAATGACCTCTCCCATAGACACGCCGATTCCAGAAAACCCGGTCTCATCAATGACCTCCCTATACACAAACCTTTCTTTCACACCAGCCAACCTTGATCCGTGACACTGGTTGACTTTCTCCTCATGATTAATAAGAATGTCTTTCTTCATATCGAGATTAATGGTTGAATAACCCGAACATCAATAAAGGGTTTTAAGCAATCTTGTGATCATCGTAAATAAAACAAGTTTTCAGATGTCTTGACAAGTCTTCTCTTTCTACATCTTAGGAAAGATAGTGCTAAACACTGATTTTCTGTCAGCAGGGGCTTCCATACACTTTTACCAACCTTTCTACGCTTATACTCTCTCAAAAGAGTCAAACCGAAAGCGAGTTTTGTGCCTACATCGAATAAGGCCATCGGAATAACACAAAATCGGGATATATTCCCACCTTTCGAAAAATATGCCCCTGTATGTATTTCTGAGAATCTTTTCTTTCACATCTTCTTAAGGTTGACTGATTGACTAAAGAAAATAAAAAAAAGAGAGAGAGAGAAGGATAGGTTTTCCCTCTTCTGCCACAATTCGCATTAGGGCTGTCCCGAAACTTTGTCAAAGCATTCCTTTAAACTGGGGCTTCTTTAGCCATTTTTGGGATTCACATCGGATTCTTCACTAGGTCCCTAGATGGATTCAGTTTTGGTCAAATCAACCTCAGGATCACTTCCGCAGTACCAATCATATTGGGATATTCGCTAGGTTATCAGATTGGGGCTTCATTAAGTCATTTCTTCAAAACCTAAGACTTCGCCTGCCCAGTTCATCCAACCGGGGCTTTGCCAATGAAAGGATCTTTCCTTGCTTTAATAAGGCATGGGGCTTCGCAGAAAGTTTTCTTCTTAGGTCGGGGCTTCGATAAGTCGCATCCATTCCTCAAAGAGAGGTTTGGTCACTATGACATCTGCTTTAGTCTTTGGTTATAAAAGCCTGTCGACATCAGCTTCAAATGCCAGAGTGTGAGAAAGGAACATTCATCGAAACCCGAAGTTTAAACCCAGGCCCCAAATTTCAAGAGGGAATTCTAGTCCACGTTGACAAAATCTCAAGAACAAGCAGCCAGCTCACCCGCACCCAAAGAATACAACCCCACCTGCTTGAAACCCGTCTTAAACACATTCTATATGTACATCCAGACCCAGTCTCTACCATTGTTTCCAAGAAGAAACCACCCCTAGGCTCAAGTAACGTGCCAATTGCTAATAATACGTTTTCTCCCAAAAGCGCCTTCGTTACTTTCGATAATGCCAGACTACAATTTCCTAATTGTCAAAAATCCAACTTAAGATACCTCTATCACGAATAGTGAAGTATGCTTAAGTTCTTCTAGCTTTAGCTCCCTCTATCTCTGTCAAAAAGAGATAGCGCCGCAAGCTTTAGTCTTCGTTATTTCCGTCATAAAGAAATAACGTCATCCAGCTTTAGCTCCCTCTATCTCTGTCAAAAAAAAAAAGAGATAGCGCCGCAAGATTTAGCTTCCGTTAGAATGAAATAATGTCAGGTGACAACCTCCATTATTTGTCAAAACTCTCAAGGATCCTAGACATCGTTCCTAACTGTCTAGATGATGTTTGAACTACGATCAAGGCTTGATTCCTCTGGGATACATAGGAAGCCTTTCATAAAAAGGTTCAGCCATCCGACCACATTGGTCACCTTTTTCTTTCCCCATTCCTCAATGGTGCATAAGCTTTTCATAAAAGTCCAGGTTTCTGACCACTTTGGTCATCCCTCTTTATTTGGCACATTCTTATGAAGGATTGGTTGTTTGACTTCCTAGGTCACCCCGTTTCCATCCTTATAGGAAGGGACCAAATATCTCTTTGCCATTGTCCCAAGGAGGTCAGGTAGGTGACCTCTTTTGGTCACCCAATTCCAACCTCGTGTCAAGCAATTCCATTCCAGTTTCAAGGGCAATGAAAAGCACAGTTCAGGCTTAATGAGTCGCGCGACATAACAAGCCATGTCGTGCGACATAACAAGCCACATCAGACATCAGACATCAGCAATGTGTTGCTTTCCCCAGGGCAATCCCCGACATGTCAAAAGCCGCAAATACCATTCATACACTTCTCAAATGCATAGGAAGGTTCCCGTACCCCATGTACACCCATTGCATTCGTATTCAAACCAAAAATCCATTCAAGCCATTCAGTTCAAGCTAGTTACCCTACCATCATTTCATAAATGCATGCGACAAAAGGGATAGCAATGTACATTCAAACCAAAATAGACCAAGTCTAAGAAATGTGCATAAGCAAAAAATAACAAGATGTGTTTTCCCAAAAGGGGTACAATAGCCAAAAAGTCATAAATGTCTAGGGGAAGGGGGCTACTCTGAGTCATCTCCATCGTCCTCTCCATCATCATCTCCATCCTCGTCGTCATCCTCAGCCTCCTCTGGCTCATCGTCGGGATCGTCAGAAGGTGCCTCATAAGCTATGGTCTCCGTGCGATAATAATCATCAAGCTCAGTGATAACAGTGGAGTCAAGCTCATAGTCCGTGGCCGTCTCAGCTCCACCATCCTCATCCTCATCCTCATCATCATCATCAATCTCAATGGGTCTGTGAAGAGGCACATTTGGCCTCTTCGTCCGAGGCGTCGGTCCACTAATGCCTCCGCTGGTGCTCGCGTCATCGAGCGGCTCTTCTTCCTTCTCGGCCGCGGCGTGGAGAGATATCGATCGAACCCCGTGATCGGCACCGATTATTCCAAAAGCTCATACCTTTCTCGGAGCTTGCTAATCATGCCCACGCGCCGGTTTAAGCCCCGGTCAAGTGCCCGTAAGCTCCGAGCCGATACCTGCTACAAGCGCATAATAAGTGTCAAAATGCAGTTCTTGATAACAGGAAGAGATGCAATCAATCCAAAAGACGTAAGGAGTAATACTTACAGATCTAGAACCTCGCGGGAGCACCAGATGAGGATGAGTATGTGACATATCAATATGGGCTCGCCTCATGCGACCGCCGCCCTGATAATCAATGAAAGTCGGGGGCAAAGGAGGTCTAGCTACGTAGCCAGTCGAGGGTCCCACGCTCTGAGCACCATAACCAACCCCGGGTCTCGTGGGACTGAAGATGCCTGGCCACGTACAAAGTATAGTCCCCCTTCCGTGTGTAGAGATGTGCCGCCAAGCCTACAATTAGAGCATCTACATTCGCCAACTGGCGAGGCGGCCACATCCTAGCTAGTGGATCATCAGGGATCCGAGCATGCCTATTCGGTCCATGCTGTCTATACACCCTCTCTCCTAAGTACAAGGCGTCTCCAGACAAGCCCACTAGCAGCTTGCGACACTCTGTCAAGTGCGCAGCGTGATCCAAATCCAGGTCATCGTAACGGCCAGTCCAGGGGAACATACTCAACCTCTGTGGGGTCCCTCTCAAGCACCTCAGCGTATCATGATACGAGGCCGTGATCCTGCACCTCGAACCCTCCGGAGTCCTGGTCTGTTTCCTGGCATTCTTCGTCCACCGTCGGAGAGCAGGAAAAGTGGTGGCAGGAAATTCATCCTTGATCTCGCCACTCATAATGCCTAAAATACTCGAAAGCCCAGCCCGAAAAGAAGAAGAAGAAGTCAAAACAAGGAAAAAGGATAGAATGAAATGTGCAAAAGAAAAGAGGTCAAGATGAGAGAATACCTCAAAAGCCGGATGACAAAGAAGTAAAATACTTCGCCTTCCTCTCGCCGACGTCATCTAGGGCCAAATACATCTCACCTAAACCGGCCTCACCCCAGATAGATTCCCCACGGTGTCCCGTGCTCTCAAAAGCTCCAACAAAGAAGTCAAGGCAGAGATGCGCCGTTAATAAACAAGCATGTCGAGAAGCCCACCCATACAAAAGCCCTCGCTAATCTCTCGGCTCTCACCCGGCTCTCAACAGGGTCATCAACGACAATGTAGTCCCCGCATCAAGCTCCCCAACCAAGCCATGTAGCACCCCTTAACTCATATCCATTCCCCTTCTTGATCCGGGAACGAAACCAAGTAAGCCCATAAAATCGCATCGCAATAGCCGGGGCTCAACTCCCCGTGCGAGCTCCTCTATGTAGAGCGGCTCATCCGTAAAGCGGCGCCTCCCGTGATGACCGCAAAGTCCAGCGGAGTGACTGTCGTCTCACCCCAAGAGAAGTGAAACGAGTGAGTGGTCTCCCACCAAAACTCTCCGAATGCCCTCACTGCATCCACACTTCTCGAGTGCCTCCGATGGCCTTCGCCATCTCAAAGAATTGCCCTAGCCCAAGAGCCAGAAATCGTGCCCTTAGGCGAGTCCATCTCGCTCCGGCTACCCGGCAAGCTATCCCATAGCCTCGCCAATCACCTCGGGGAGCCACGGTGCGCAATCCTCGCAAGAAAACATGGCACAAATATTAATATTTCGTGCTATTTCTTGAAATCGTCTCAAATGAAAGATAGGTCAAAACCTATCATCGAAGAGCATGCATTCTAGTATCACATTTCCTATGTCAATCTATGTTCACATGCCAGTTCATGTCAAATCATAGCACAGTCTGAAAAAAATTCAAATCAAATCGATTTCACCCAAATCAAAATTTTTTTTAAAAAAAAAAAAACCCCTAGGTTGCTTACCACATCCTTCTTCCTGACATCCGAAGTATGCTCATCGAGCTGTGGGTAGAAATCTCCTCTTGGTGCTTCCGGAAGAAATGGCCTTTGATTCCTTTGCACCCCCTTCCTTCGAGTAGCTAATTCGGCGTGTTGAGGAGCCCTTTTGGTCGGATAGAGCCTAGGAGGCATTTTCCAAGTTGAATCGAACTAAAAAAAAAAAAAAGTTGTCTGATTTCTCTAAATCCCTCTCAAATCGCCCTCTGATGTTGCTCTCTCTTCTCGCCGTCGCCTCCCTCTCAATTTCAAGTTTAATTGATTTTCAAAATGGAGACTGTGCGATTTTAAATGAATCTGTCCACAGGGCCTATTATGTCGTGCGACATACTAAGCCCCTGTGGCTGATTTTTACAATTTTGCCCCTGAAGGCTCCATTTTACAAATTTTGTCCCCCATGGGCCTGTTTTGCCCTTTTGTGCCCCTGGCATTTCTAATCATTTTCAACCAAATTTTCCCTCCAGTACCCCCGAGGCCTATTTTACAAATTTACCTCTGTGACTCAGTTTATTTGCCCTTGGCATTTTCAATTTCATTTTTCAAATAATCAGGGTACATCCCAGTTTTCTTTGCAAAAAAAAAAAAAATTATTCGGGTGCGTCCCACTTTTCTTTACAAAAAGAAAAAACTATTGATTCCTTCCAACTTCTCTGCAAAATCCAACCTTTTTCGCGATCTCCGTTATTGACAGATGGGATAACGTTTCCTCCGGGAAATTCTCCGTCATCGCCAAATGGGATAAGGAAAATTCTCCGTTATCGCCAAATGGGATAACGATTCCTCCGGGAAATTCTCCGTTATCGCCAAATGGGATAACGATTCCTCCGGGAAATTCTCCGTTATCGCCAAATGGGATAACGATTCCTCCGGGAAATTCTCCGTTATCGCCAAATGGGATAACGATTCCTCCGGGAAATTCTCCGTTATCGCCAAATGGGATAACGATTCCTCCGGGAAATTCTCCGTTATCGCCAAATGGGATAACGTTTCCTCCGGGAAATTCTCCGTTATCGCCAAATGGGATAACGATTCCTCCGGGAAATTCTCCGTTATCGCCAAATGGGATAACGATTCCTCCGGGAAATCCTCCGTTATCGCCAAATGGGATAACGATTCCTCCGGGAAATCCTCCGTTATCGCCAAATGGGATAACGTTTCCTCCGGGAAATCCTACGTTATCGCCAAATGGGATAACGTTTCCTCCGGGAAATCCTCCGTTATCGCCAAATGGGATAACGTTTCCTCCGAAAAATCCTACGTTATCGCCAAATGGGATAACGTTTCCTTCGGGAAATTCTCCGTTATCGCCAATTGGGATAACGTTTCCTCCGGGAAATTCCCCGTTATTGCCAAATGGGATAATGTTTCTTGTTAAAAATTTCAGTTATGGCCGGAAGGCAATAACATTTCGCTTTATTTTGATCTCCGTTATTTCCGAATGACGGAATAATATTTCGACCTTTTTTCGCTTTATTTTGATCTCCGTTATTTCCGAATGACGGAATAACATTTCGACCTCATTTCGCTTTATTTCGATCTCCGTTATTTCCGAATGACGGAATAATATTTCGACCTTTTTTCGCTTTATTTTGATCTCCGTTATTTCCGAATGACGGAATAATATTTCGACCTTTTTTCGCTTTATTTTGATCTCCGTTATTTCCGAATGACGGAATAACATTTCGACCTTTTTTCGCTTTATTTCGATCTCCGTTATTCCAAGGTGAAGGAATAACATTTCGACTCAATAAAAGCTCGAACTACGACCTGGCTTGATTCCCCCGGGATACGTAGGTAGCCTCCTGTAGGTTCAGCCAATTTGTCACATATGACGCCCCCTTTCCCCAGTGGATTCTGAACTACGATCAAGGCTTGATTCCTCCGGGATACGTAGGTAGCCTTTCATGAAAGGTCCAGCCACTCGACCAACTTGGTCACCCAATCCGTCTCGGCATTCGCCAGATTGGATCCTTTTCTATCGACAACCCCACTCGCCCTGCAAGTGACGTTGCCGAGGGGCTTCTGTAAGTACCCAAATCTGGCTCATGCCTTCCGGTTAATTTTCCCGGCAATTCCGGTAATTTTTCCGGTAATTCCTCGGACTTTCCTACAGTTCCGGAATAATTTCAGAAATGTTCCAAGCCTTTTAAGGGCTGAAGGGAATGCTTGGTGATTAAGAAACACGTTTTTCTTAATCCCAAAACCCTTCTAGAAGCTTGCCACCTTGCATGTTTCTAGAAGGGACTGGAAGTGGCTACTTATGTCGTGCGACATAATAGGCCATGAAAACTTCTAGAAGCTTGCCACCTTGCATGTTTCTAGAAGAATCTGGAAGTGGCTACTTATGTCGTGCGACATAATAGGCCATGAAAAGTTCTAGAAGGTTGCCACCTTGCATGTTTCTAGAAGGAAAGCGGTTATGGCTTGTTATGTCGTGCGACATAACAAGCCCATGCAGGCAGCCTATAAATAGAGGCCTTCCCCTCTCATTTTAGACACACCTTTTCCACCCCTCAGTCCCCCTCTATAGGGAATACGTCCAGAAGTATCCTCTCTCCTCACATACCCCCCAAATCACACTAATCCTCCCAAATCAATCACACACACACTTCCCACACACACACTTCATATACACATCAAGAATCAAGGAGTTCTCAAGGAACCAAGGCTCAATCTCAGCCCCGGAGGTTGCTGTTTTGAAGGCCCCTATATCTAACTTGATATAGGGAGTCGTGGTCTTCAAGGGTAACGATTTTCTACCCTTTTCCACTCTCCATTTTCCTTTGAATGTGAAATCTCTATGCTAAATGCGTTGATAATATAGTATTCTGATTAAAGTTGCATACTTTAGTATTATATTGCCCACATCCACATCTGATTTCATCACATTTCATGTAAAAGCCCCGGTTTGGCTTGGTTTTGCATGAACACTCAAGATGAGTGTGGATCCCTCATATCCACACCCTCTTGAAGCGTTCATTATTGATAAACATGCTCTCTGAGACTTGTTTGTGAAGTAACTTGACCATTTTGGTGCCTTGTTACCTCTGCAAATCTCAGCTGTTTAGGCTTCTGCAAAATGGCTTGTTATGTCACGCGACATAGGCAGCCTATGTCACGCGACATAAGTAGCCGCTTGCGAGATTCCTCATCTTTTCAAATTGTAATCTGATGTTTGCCTTTTCTAATGCATCAATTTGCATTTAAACTAAAACATTTTCATACAGAGCAGCATCATTTGCATTAAAAGAATATCTTCTTCACCAAAATGACATCTTTGCTTTAAAGGTGCATCCCTTGCACTCAAAAAACCCATTTTCATACATAAAATGCATCCTTTGTATCAAAAGTCATTACTTTACTTTAAAGTAGCATCCTTTGCTTTTCCGAATAACATCTCTATACATCATTTGTATATAAAACACTAATTTTCCACATAAAAATGCATTCTTTGCATAAAAATCTTTTCTTTGCACAAAAAGCATCCCTTGCAACCAAAAGACATTCTTTACACCAAAAATGTCATCTTTTCACTAAAGTGTCATTTTTATACATTCCCCCATGTCCCCATTAGTAACCTTGGAACGGACCGGTGTAAAAGATCCTATCTTTACATCGTTCCTTCCATTAAAGGTTCCACAATCTCTTTAGAAAAAGACAACCTTGAACCCTATATCTCCAATTATCGCTTAAGATCGAGTGAGAAGCATCTATATGAGCTCGACCGTCTTAAAGCGTAGGATTGATGGGCTAAGGACCTTCCTTTTCTAAAGAACCTCATCTTTGACTATAAAGAGAGTCATTCTCTCGATCACGCAAGTCCCGAGGTTAAAATGCGATGATCACAAGTCCAAGATGAGGACGGGATCATAATCCCGAATACATAAAATCCAAGAAATCCCGAGCGACAACCAACAAATGGTTTGTACGTCCGGAAGACGACTTGGGACATTCCCTCCTTATTTTTAAAACACATGCACACAAGAAAGCACGCAAGCAAGCACGATTAATGAAATCTTGGGAGACTTGCTCCGGCAAGGCACCTTGGGTGAACGACGATCCGTTCTTCCCAAGGGGTAACTTAACCTCCGAACCCATAAAACCTTTTTTTCAAAGTTTTGAGGTAATCAAAATGGCGTGGCGACTTCGTTTTTGAAATTAAATCGGATGTCTTCAAACTCGCGTGAATCCAACAAACACAAAAATTTTGGGCACACATTCACACCCACATGTGCCTCCCAGGAGAGATGTCAGAGATGATGTGATCAGCTTCTATCCCCATGAGTTGGCAACCAATATGGCTGCTAGGGAGCAAGTTCTCGTCATCCCATGTCTCATAGACGGATGTACGACGAGCAGACTCTTAGTCGACACGGGGGCCTGCAAGGACATTTTATTCTACAAAACTTTCCAGGAGATGGGACTTAATGATGAGCAGCTTGAAAGGTATGATGGCAGGTTGGAGGGCTTCACCAACCATCGAGTTGACGCCAAAGGACAGATTGAGCTCGACGTCGACCTTGGCCAGCACCCCCACAGGGTAGTATCGAAGGTACAATTTATTGTGATAGATGTGAATAGTGATTATGCTGCTATACTTGGCATTCCAGGTTAGGTCGCGCTTGGAATGGTAGCATCAATCCCTCACCAGCGAGTCAAGTTCCCCACACCTGCCGGAGTAGGTTGCGTACAAGGCACAGCTCGAGCCTACCTGGATCATGTCCTTCGGGAAAGAAAGAAGAGAGAGCTAGAGATTGAGACGACAGATGGTTATTTAAAGCCGTCCCAAACCACCAAAACTACTCGTCTGTCAACAATCACCAATGTGGAGGAGTCGACCTATCGCTCAAATGACGAGGTCATGATTGAGTCGACACGTCACTATGAAACCACAGAGGTCGATCCAGATGTAGTTATGGTCGACCAAGTCCTCATAGGCAACCTATGCCTCCAGATCGACAATAACTCGGGGGCCACCACCACCACCAGTGAGGTTGCAGATAAGCTGGATGATATGATAGCGTAAGAAGCTCCACACCTGGGGGCCGAGGAGAGACAAAGGGTCGAGAAATCATCATTGAAACCCCGCAGCTCGTAGATGGTCCAGAGTTAGAGGCTGTGGATGAGCTAGAGTCAGTAATCACTAACCCTTCCTACCCCGACCAAAAAATTCAAATTGGAAAGCAGCTATCTGTCGAGGAGCGAGCAGAAATCATTGAGCTGCTCAAGGAGAGTAATGACGTCTTCGCATGGAGAGTAGAAGACATGAGGGGAATCAAGGAAGAGGTCGCTGTTCACCGACTTGAAGTCAACCCGACCATAAAGCCTAGGCCCCAAAAATTGAGAAGTTTTGCTCGTGATAAGGAGGAAGCCATAAAAACTGAGGTACAAAAACTTTTAAGTGCAGGGATAATCAAGGAGGCCACTCACACAACGTGGTTGGCCAATGTGGTCATGGTGAAGAAATCAAATGGCAAATGGCGGATGTGTGTCGACTTCACCACTCTAAATCTTGCCTGCCCGAAGGACAGCTATCCTCTTCCTAGGATCGACAAACTAGTTGATTCTATTGCCGGTCACTCCACCCTCAGCTTCCTCGATGCTTACTCAGGATACCACCAGATTAAGATGCACGAGGATGACATTGTGAAAACAGCTTTCCAAGCAGCTGGAGGCATCTACTGCTATAACATGATGCCCTTTGGATTGAAAAATGCAGGGGCGACTTATCAAAGAATGGTGAACAAAGTCTTTGCCTCTCAAATTGGCCGAAACATGGAGGCCTACATCGACGATATGGTCATCAAAACAAAGACTGGACTTCACGTGGTCGACCTAAAGGAAACGTTTGCCAATTTGAGAGCAAACGACATGAAGCTCAACCCTAGCAAGTGTGTCTTTGGTGTAGCTGCTGGAAAGTTCCTTGGATTTATGGTATCTCAGCGAGGTATAGAAGCTAACCCGGAGAAGATCAAGGCTCTAGTCGACATGAAAGAGCCGACCAGTATAAAGGAGATGCAGCGACTTAACGGCAGGGTGGCAGCTCTTGGCCGCTTCATATCTAAGTCAGCAGAGAGGTCTCTCCCCTTCTTCAAAGCGTTGAGGGGGACGAAAATTTTTGAATGGACGACCGAATGTCATTCGTCGTTCCAACAGCTGAAGGATTACCTCGCTACTCCACCTCTCCTGAGTAGCCCGACCACTGGCGAAACGTTGTTTGTGTATCTATCTGTGGGAGACAAGTCAGTTGCAGCTGTCTTGATTAGAGAAGAGGAAGAGCTTCAAAAGCTAGTATACTACATCAGCAAAGCCTTATCAGATGTGGAGAGCAGGTATTACAATGCTGAGAAGGTCGCCTATGCTCTAGTCGTAGCTTCAAGGAAGCTGCGAGCTTATTTCTTGGCTCACCCTATTGTAGTACTGACTAATGCACCCTTGAGAAAAATATTACACAAGCCGGAGAGTTCAGGTCGACTGCTCAATTGGTCAATTGCCCTTACTGAATTTGACATTGAGTATAGACCTCGAAAGGCGCTGAAGGCTCAAGCTCTAGCAGATTTCTTGGTCGAGCTTACGTTCACCAAGGAAGACAACGAACAACGAGCTCCAAAAGAGAAAACTAAAGGGAAAGAACCAGAGTCCCAGGTCGCCGCCAGCCTACTCGACGATTGTTGGAAGGTCTACTCAGATGGGTCAGCGACCAAGAATAGTAGTGGAGCTGGGATAGTGCTAATTGAACCAGAATCTGGGACAGTGTACGAGGAGTCACTAAGGTTCAAGTTCGATGCTTCCAACAATCAGGCTGAATACGAAGCCTTGATAGCAGCCATAGAATACGCCAAGTGTTTTGGAGCGACTAAAATCATGGCTTATTGTGATTCCCAACTGATAGTAAACCAGGTCAGAGGCGAGTACGAGGTGCTTAGTTCCACTCTGATCAAATACTGTGACCTGGTGAAGGAGCTAATAAAGGATTTGGAATTCTGGGAGATTCAGAGGATTGGAAGGGAAGACAACGAGCTAGCCGACCTCCTCTCGAAATTAGCCACTTCAGATGAGCCACATGAAGAGCCCATCTCTTTCCTCGAAAATCCGGCTTATGAGAGAATAAAAATCCAGTGTGTAGAGGACACTTCAAGAAATTGGGCTTATGAGAAGTGTTGGATCGAAGAAATGAAGGCGTACATAGAAAGTGGCGAGCTGCCTGATGACGAGAAGAAAGCTCGAGCAATCAAAAAGAAAGCTCCGAGATACGTCATTCAAGGAGGCAATCTGTTCAGAAGATCCTACACTCGAACATTGCTAAAGTGCATCCACCCTCAAGAGGTCGCCCTATTGATACATGAAGTACACAGTGGGATTTGTGGCGGACACCCGGGGGCCAGGACTCTTGCTGACAAGTTAATCACTTTGGGGTACTACTGGCCGCACATGAGAGCTGATACTCATAACTTTGTTCAACAATGTGATCAATGCCAAAGGTTTGCCAACTTACCTCATATGCCTACCACCGAGCAGACTCCAGTGATTGCAACTTGGCCATTTGACATGTGGGGTGTCGACTTGATTGGACCCTTCCCTCCCGCCCGGGGAAATTGCAAGTATGTGATCGTTGCCATAGATTACTTCACTAAATGGGTTGAGGCCAAACCATTAGCTCGCATCACAGAGGAGAATGCTATCAACTTCATTCACGATTTCATTTGGTGTCGGTTTGGTTTTCCTCGAGCCATAGTATCAGACAACGGACTGCAGTTCTCCAGAGCCTTCGAAGCAGAGATGAATCGGGTAGGGATCAAGCATTGGCAATCTTCTGTCGCCTATCCTCAAGGAAATGGGCAAGCTGAAGCAGCGAATAAACTTGTCCTATCTTCACTCAAGACGGGCCTCGTAGGTCGACGCAACAACTGGTTGGACGAACTCCCCCTTGCTCTTTGGGCAGTTCGCACAACCACTCGGGGGCCTACGGGGGAAACCCCATTCGCTCTAACATATGGATCAGAGGCCATGGCACCTGCTGAGCTCAGATTCCCTACTGCTAGAGTGACTTTCTTTGATCAAGAGCAGAATGACACCAACAGATTGATCGACCTTGATTTAATCGACGAGAAGCGAGACACGGCCTACCTTCGAATGGTTAACTACAAGCAGCGAACTAAAAGTTACCACGACAAGAAGGTCAAGTCGAGATCATTCCAAGTAGGAGATCATGTATTGAGAAAGATCGAAGCAACGGGAAGAAGAACTCAGCAGAATAAGCTATCTCCTATTTGGGAAGGTCCTTACATAGTTACTCGAATTGTCAAAGAGGGGACCTACATGATTGCTCATCCTGATGGTGAAGAGTTGAAACATCCTTGGCATGCCACTCACCTCATCAAGTATTACTTCTAGTTTTCAACTTCCAAGTTCAAGCTTGTCCTAGCTCTAGTTTTCAGATTGATGTAAACGTTTCCCTACTTCAATAAAAATTGCACCTTTGTTCAACCCAACACTGTGTAACACTAACTTCAACGAGCTCGACTCATAGTCAGCTTTGTTTTAAACAAGCTCGATTCTTAATCAGCTTCGTTCATGTAAAACAAGTCTGACCCTTAGTCGACTTTGTTCTAACAAGCTCGACTCTTAGTCAGCTTCGCTTTAACAAGCTCGATTCTTAATCAGCTTCGTTCATCTAAACAAGTCCGACTCTTAGTCGACTTCGTTCTAACAAACTCGACTCTTAGTCAGTCTGTTCTAGTTTAGCTCGATTCTCAATCAGCTTCACTCCTTAAAACAAGTCCGACCTAGGGTCGACTTTGTTCAAATAAGCTCGACCCTTGGTCAGCTTTGATGAGATGAACAGGATCGACTCTTAGTCAATCTTGTTACCAAAAACCATGCAAATCAAAGGTCGACTGAACCTTTACAGGATAAGTCGACCTTAGTCTTAGGGTGGCTCGTTTGCCCTACTATATCTAGCTCGACACTTACATCAAAAGCATACAACATGCAAAAAAGAGAAGTCAGCTAAGATTAAACATAATTAAGTCTCCCAAAGTGGGCCAAGACTTAGACAAATAAAGTTACAAAAAGTATTATGCCTCCCAAAAAACAGGGCCAAGGCATTCAAGTTTAAAGAACAAAAAAGCAAATTGTTTTGAGGCTTGTTCCATTACACAAAAGTTCATCAAAAATCAAACAGCTTGATCAGAGGCATTGGGGTCGTCATCAGCAGCTCGAAGTTCATTAACTGGATCATGTTGCTGAGGGTCTAAAGGTTTACCCGACTCTGAATATACCCGCTCATTTTCTTCTTCCATAGTGTCGGCATCTTCAAGCTCTTGCAAGACGACATCGAAGTTCCTTTCAACAATCTCGGGGGCCACCCACGGTTCACAACCATCCTCTTTGTCTTCTTGAGCAATGAAGGCTAGGTCGTTCTCAAGATAAGGAACGAGCGAGTGACCCCTACGAGCTGCCATGTCGTACTGGGATTCAGAGAACCAACGAGCTAATTGCTCGATGGTAACTGTAGCTGTTGAATCCACCAGTGCTCGACGCGCCATATGTCTTTTGCCTACCTCCAGAAAATCATGCGCCTTAGCCACGATGGTATTATAGTATTCATCGCCCTCTTTGAATTGATCAATGGCAGCTTCAGCAGCATCCTTAGCAGCAGCAGTAACAGCGACCTGAAGGTCTTCTTGCCATTTTCCCCGTTCAAGTCGACGCTCTTCCTGCAGCTCGACCAGGAAGGTATCCTTATCCTTCAGCAGTTTGGAAACTGTTGCCAGCTCCGTCTTGGTTTTCTCCAACTCCTTCTTCTCAGCATTTCTCTCTACCTCCGCCTCCTTGAGCTTGGACTCAGCAGCTTCAAGATCTACCAGGGCTTTCTTCTTGACCATCTCCATGGCGTCATATGAGTTGTCCAAGTCATTGAATTTCTCTCTTAGCTCGCATGTACTCTTGGGACTTCTTGGATAAGTCCTTAAGAGCCTGCCTCTCCCTCTCAATGGAGGCCCTCCAAGAGCATTTAACTTGCTCGACCATAGTAAGATTCTGCATCAAAGGAAATCAGAGAAGAGTTAGCTCAGAAGTCAAGTTGGTCGAGTAAAAGAACAAGCGACTAGACTGAAAAGGAAAGTGAAAAATTACCTCACAATGAGCCATCCCAGAGCGAGCTGAGAATTCCTTGGGGGTGATCCCCTTATCAGCAAAATGAGCTAGGAGGTCGACATCTATTGCCCTCCTAACAATAACTTGGCCCAGGCTCATATCGGGGTAACGGCGGCTCAAGTTGTTGACCCCTTCTAGTGGAGGAACATCACTCAACCTCCTCATCTTTTCATCAAGAGACTCTTTGCTAGGGGGAGAGGAGGTTGGTGGAGGCAATTGGCTCGAAGACACAGACTTTCCCTTCTCAGATCGAGACCTCTTCTTCGAGCTCAGAGGACGATCATCATCATCTTCCTCCATGTCATCATCATCAACATTGACAACCTATAAAGGGCTAACCCCCGCCATCCTAGCTCCAGAGGTCTCCACATTGGCATCTTAAATTGGGTCGGAGCTCAGACTTGCCCTAACTAACCTTTGGGACTCGTCACCCCCTTCATTAGCGTCATTTGATTGGGTACCACTCTGCAAGGGGTCTTCCAGCTCGACCTCTTCCATTGGGATCATCCCAGCAACATCCTTTGGGAGCAGATTGTTCCTCGGAGCAGCTTCTCTCTCTCTGCTCGCCTTAGCATTGGCAGCCCCATGAGCCCTCTTGGCTTTCTTCTTATCAGAAACTCCAACGATGCGCACCATATTCGCTTCTTGTTCGGGAGTCAAAACTACACGACATCAAAGTAATCAAGTGTTAGCTCAGCAATTCAAAACAGTTCTATGTACGAGCTAAACAGTTCTACGTACGAACAAACAATTGGCGAGGTAATTGATACAATTCAAAGCAGTTCTATGTACGAATTAACTAATTCTACATACGAGCAGGCAATTTGATAAGTACAGAGTTGCAATTCGAAATAGTTCTATGTACGAGCTAACTAGTTCTACATACGAGCAGTCAATAGACGAGCTAAGAGTTGTGTATGCAGCTCAAAATAATTCTATGTGCCAATAAAAAGTTACTTATGCAAGTTAACAAAGGGACGAGCTAATGAATACAGTGTCAAGTAAACCCTTACCACCAATATGCTCTCCGTTGTCTTTGCAATAATTTTCGCTCTTCCGACAAAATTGACAGCTTCTCCTTCAACCTACCCAAAGAATGAGTAACCCAGTCTGGATATACCTGGCCTCTCAACACAGGAACAAGGGGCTCCACCACTCCATCCCCAGGCATCATTCCAGCCTGGATATATATAGTTGTACTTGGTCATCCCTAGCAACTCCCAGCTAATGGGCCCTTTCGCGACCAATGCGCACAGTTTCCTATACAAAGTTTGGTGCCATGGAGGCTCCCAGTAATTCTCCTCGTCAGTAACGTCAGAATCGCTATTTGGCAAAGGGAACTCCCATCCCAGCCTACTCTCTACAACTACCACATGGGAATTCCAACCGCTATGTTTGTTGGGAAGATTGGCAAACAGCTTTGGGGAGTTGGGTTTAGAAGGAGTGCTAATCCCCCAATCAGCCTTGTCGAGCTTAGGAGCAAAAAACTCTTTGAAAACTCTCATGCAGGGCTCATGGCCTAGGAATCTACATACCATGGCAAACATATCAGACCCTACAGTGTGTTGGCCCCAAGCTGGAGAGGAAGAGCATCCATACACTCAAGGAATTCATTGATGAAAGGATCCAATGGCAACCTCAACCCCGCCTCAAACTGTCCATAAAAGAAGGCCACCCTAGTGGCATCAGTGGTGAAGGTGGTACGGAACTTAGCCATAAAATCCGCCTTACTAAGGATGGTTACCCTATAATCCACTCTACTCACTCCACAAAAATCATAAACCATGTCATATCGGGACTCCATATTTTTCTTTCCTCGAAGAGGCCTATTGGGTATGTATCCTCTCTCATTCTTCCCCGGTACAACGGAGGAGCCAAACGCATCCACTATTCGAGGACTTGAAGAAGTTGAAGCTGTAACTCCACCTTGAGTCGTCATATCTGTACAAACAAAAGAGGAAGCAGGGAGTCGCTCCTACGATCACATTCAGTCGACCTACCTAAGGGCGACCTAGACTCCCCCGGAAAACCTATTCTATTTCTAAGGAAGGAAGGTTTATGGACGTCCCTAACATAAAACAAAGTGATATGGTCGAGCAGTTCGTGAAACAGATGGAAAGTGACGATATTTGAATCATCGACTACTAGATTTTCAACATCCCCTACAATGGGCAAACCTATCTCACTGAAATTCAACTCCCACCTAGTCAAGATAGAGGCGCATTCATCCAAGGACATCACTCTCCACTCACCGTTCACATTCTTATACACCCTACGGTCAACAGTGCAGTACCCATACCAAGCACCAGGTTCACTACGGAAGGTTCTAGCCATGGCGAAAACGAAAACAGAGCATGAATTAAAACCCTAAAGCAAAGGTACAAGATAAATACCTCAATTGATTGCAGAAGGGAGAGTCGTAGACAAAGACGCAAGCCTGGGTTAAATCCTGCTGCAATTCCGCAATTATCGCCGAGGAAGAGGAGTTTGAAGACGGTAAGAATTCGAATCAGAAAGGGTTTTTGAGTATTTATATTTTCCCAAATTTGGAAAGGGAAAAGAAATTCAAAATTGATTTTCCAAAATTAAACTCTGAAGCGGTTTTCGAGAAAGACTACCAAGCGTCAAAACAGTAATGATGACAGAAAAATGGCGCTCGTTCTGATCTGACCGTTCATCATCGACGTCCAAGATTGTGCCACGTCATCATAGTCGACTAAACTTCATTGCGAGTATCGACCTGCGAGTAACAACAAATTTCCATCAAGATTTCCTTAACTTCCTAGTCGACAAAGTCAACTCGAAAGTTGGGGGCCACTGAACATACCAAAAGTGTCGAGTTGGGCCAAATGGGTAAAGCCCAATCACAGACAGCCTTGACTCTCACATTCTCAATGAAGCTGGCCCAATCAATGCAAGGCCCAAAGCCCATCTCAAGTATCCGTCGACTAAGTCCATGTCCGACCTACCAGGTCCCGACCTAACTTAGTCCGACCTCATGATCCATACTACAACTCGGGTACGAACCATGCTCTACCCGCCAGTCAGGTCGACCATTCCACAAATGGCGACCTCGACCTAACCACCAAGTCTTGACCTAATAGATGTGGAGGCACATGGGTCAAATCTTTCCATAACAGCATCCCTATAAATCAGGGACGGTTACAGGCACGTTCTCATGACCATAACCGCCGCTATAATTTTGGAGCTCATGTAGCACCACCAAAAATACAAAGACCACCACCTATAAATACTTCATCACTATCAAACGGTGAGAGGTAACTGCCATTTTGTTATCTGAATTCATTATTCAATACATTTTGTGATATATACAACCGTTATCTTACTCTCACGCCCGAGCGTCTTCGCCGGAGACACATCCGGCTAGTCGTGGGTTCTGATTTCAGGTCAAGGAGCCAGGTGATTAGTCCTGCCACGTGGAGGATTACTGATAAGCACAATTCCTGCAGCATCAAGTTACAGAGTACTTTAAAGTTTGAGGTAAAATCATTATAATTGTTTTACTTTAAGAATTTAAATTTCAAAATAGATAATATTAAAATCTATCATAATATGTATCATTCACAATTTTTAAAATTTTATCTATTAAAAAATAAAACTTGTTATTAATACACCACTTTAAATACTATCAATTATATTTTTTACATTTTTATTATGATAATTAAATTAACCAAAAAACTAGAGTGTTAATATACACATCAACTAAATTAGTTATTATGCCCACCCAAAAAAATTACAAAAATGTAATATTTTTTTAAAAAGACAAATATTGAAGTTGTAAACTTGCGCAGGGGATACCCCAAACCGTCACCTTCTCTACGAAATTTCCACCAAACTCACCGCCTCGTTCTTGTTCTTTCTGAGACCCACGTGCCTTTCTGTCTATCGATATGTCATAGAAATTAGAGTAGGTCTGCTGAGAAACGCGTTTCTCCATAACTATGGAGAAATGCGTTTTTAATAGCCAGAAGCTATACGTTTGATAACCAGAAGAAAATTTCTGGATATCAGTCTCAAAGGGTTCTGGATATCCAGAAGCTTTGGAACGGATATCCAGAAGCCTTTGGGCGGATATCCAGAAAAAATAGATTTGAAGCCAAATCCAAGGCCAAGACCAGAAATTGCTTATTGAAGGTTTCTGGATATCCAGAAACCTTCAAATGTATATCCGTAAACCATCGAATGAATATCCGTAAACATTTTGAAAGTTTCGGATATTCATTTTGAAGGTTTTCGGATATCCGTAAACCTTCAAATGTATATCCGTAAATCATCAAATGAATATCCGAAACATTTTGAAAGTTTACGGATATCATTTTGAAGGTTTCTGGATATCACTTTCATAAGCTTCGGATATCCTTTCAAAGGGTTCTCGATATCCGTAACCTTTGAGACCGATATCCGTAAGTAACCATGGGACAAGGTCATGGCCAATACAAAAAGTTTCTGGATATCCTTTCAAAAGGTTCTGGATACCCGTAACCCGTTTCTCCATAACTCATGGAGAAACGCGTTTCTCCCTAGATTTTACGTAGAAATTAATGTCGGCTTAACACTCGTGGACGGCGATGATAATCGAATCGACTTCTGCAAAGACAAATACCGTATAAGTTTCTCACTTTTAAAATTCATTGTTGTTCGTTGTTTTAGCTTATATAACATTTAGACTATAGATCCTTTAAAAGTATTTCTCCAATGTTGAGAGTCTTTGCTTTCTTTTCAATGTCGAGAGCGTTTGATTTCTTTTCTCTATTGGGAGCCTTCGTATTTTTGTTTGTTTCTCGTTCTCTTTTATTTTGGATGGAATTATGGATGGTGATTCGTGTGTTATTTCATGATGAAGATGATGCCTGATGATGCAGGAAATCGTTCGAATCAGCTATTGAAGTCCAGTAAAGATATGGGCTGCCTTTGGAGGCCTGCACACCACAAGAAAGTAATCGTGAACTGCACCGGGGCTTGTCCGGCAAGGCCCCCGGCGTGAGAATCAGTGTTTGGGCTGGAGAAGGTGGTAAAATATGGAGAGAACTTGTGGGTGTGTGTATGTGTGAATAGTAAAGAGAACATTACCTTAGTCCAAGACTGTTCATGTATGGAAAAATTCCTCTTTACCCCCATATCTCAAATCATAACCCATCAAAACCCAACCCAAATTTAAAAAGACAATCCCCTTTTATATTCCAAATCAAAATCCCTTTAAACCCCAATAATCATAACCGGCCAAAATTAAGTTAAAAATGCCATTAACTTTTTACCCCTCCCTCTCTCTAAACGCAAAAGGAGGCCCTCTCTCTCTCTCTCTCTCTCTATAGACGGAATCCATGGATTCCTCTCCATTCACCATCTAATCCCTTCCTCACGCCCCCTCTCTGCCTCGCAACACGCAATTCCATATAGAAGCAGCCACCGCCCAGTGATCGGAACCACCGCAGCCACCATAACCAGCACCGCCACCCAATTGCCACTTGGGGACATCGACAACCCCGATGTGAAAATCTGGTTAAGGATAATGCAATAATAGTGTTTGGAAGACGTGGCTGTTGTATATGCCACGTTGTGAAGCTTTTGTTGTTAGGGTTGGGTGTGAACCCTACCATTTCTGATGTTGACGAAGACCGTGAAGCTGCCGTGGTCGATGAATTGTCCAAGATTATCATTGGCGATGGAGGCGGTGATGATGTCCGGCAACTGCAGTTTCCGGCGGTTTTTGTAGGTGGGAAGTTGTTTGGAGGGCTAGAAAAAGTCATGGCTACACATATTACTGGTGAATTGGTGCCTTTGTTGAAGGATGATGGGGCTCTTTGGCTTTGACTTGGTCAATTTTATTTTAATTTTAATTTTATTTTAGTGTTCTTTTTGTTTTAAAGCCAATGGTAAATGACCTCTCAATTTTGCGATGTAATTTTGCTTATAATCCTGTATATATCACTGCTCCCACGATGCCAATTTATACTCCATCCATCCCATTTCAAGTGAGCCATGGTATAAATGTATACTTCTTAAGGTCCTATAGCAACTGATATAGGACCTGGCAACATCATATACAAAGCAACAAGACCTTTGAATGGTCCTATAGCAATTGGTATAGGACCTGGCACATTGTGTATATGATGTTGCCAGGTCCCATACCATTTGCCACATTGTTATTCACAAAAAACAATAAATCAAGTGTCTATATCACTTGCTATAGGACCATTAAAAGGTCTTAAAGTTTGGTATATGATGTTGCCAAGTCCTATAGCACTTGTTATAGGACTATTTAAAGTTTCTTTTAGCTGTGTATTTGATGTTGCCAGGTCCTATACCAGTTGCTATATGACCAATTAAAGGGCTTATAGCTTTGTATATGATATTGACAGGTCCTATACCAATTGCTATAGGACCATTCAAAGGTCTTATTGCTTTGTATATGATGTTGCCAGGTCATATATCAGTTGCTATAGGACCAATTAAAGGGCTTATAGCTTTGTATATGATATTGACAGGTCCTATACCAATTGCTATAAGACCATTCAAAGGTCTTATTGCTTTGTATATGATGTTGCCAGGTCCTATACCTGTTGATATAGGACCAATTAAAGGGGTTATAGCTTTGTATATGATGTTGCCAGGTCTTATATCAGTTGCTATAGGACCAAACTATAGCAAATGGTATAAGACCTTTGAATGGTTCTATACCAATTGCTATAGGACCAAACTATAGCAAATGGTATATGGTCCTATATCAAATGGTATATGACCTGGAAACATCATATACAAAGCTATAAGCTTTTTAATTGGTCCTGTAAAAATGCCTTTACAACATTGACAAACCCCAAAAATTTAAATAAACAATTCATATGACAAAAGGTCACTTGAACGGGTCCTATATCAAGGGATAAAAGGCATGTAAAAATACCAATTCCTGTCATTTGTTAAAGGAGGAAGCCTCTCACAATCCCACACACAGATCTTACCTCCTTCTCTCTCCTCTCTCTCTCTATACGCAGGAAGGAAGCTCCCTCACCAAGCTCCCTCACCGGAGACCTCATCTCAAAACCAACTCCCTCGCCATTGCCGTCCCATCCTCAACCTTCTTCACCAAATCCCTCAACCTAGCCTCACGAATCTCCGGCCAAACCTTCCATTAAAACCTCTCCATCACCTCCCAATTAACCGGCGACCCAAGCTCACCCAATCGCAACCTCATCAATCCTAGCTTCTCCTCACCGGAATCCTCCCCAACCTCAACCTTCACCACCGTCAAACCTTCTCCCAATTCTCCGATCTCAAAACCAAACAAAGACCGAATTCCCTCTCTCTGCAAACCTACATAATTTTCTTGAAAAAAAATGAGAAGGAGCCGGGATTTGGCTCAGATCTGAGATGTCGCCGGGATTTGGCTCAGATCAGCGAGGGTTGGATTTGGCTCAGAATGAGAAGGAGCCGGGATTTGGTGTTACGGGAAAATTAACAGCGCATGGTCCGTTAAATATTGGGGTTTAGTGGGATTTTCATCTCAAATGGGTTAAAATGGCTTATTAATCTGGACTATGGGTTTAAGAGTCCTTGACTCTTCATGTATTTGTAGTGGATGAGGGGAGCTAGGGTTTTCATCTCGACCGTTGGATTGATTTTGTCCCCATATGTCCACGTGTCGTCCTATGATTGCTTCGTACGAGCAAGGACATTGTTGTAACTGTCACTGATAGTGGATTGCCTATAATGGAAAGTTTCGCCTGCACAATTCGGCGCCACTGCTAGTTAGGTGGAGACATATGCAGAGTGGGTCAGTGGCAGGCGTGACTTGAGTCAAATGACAAAGGATGGCTTGTTGAGCAAGCTATGTGAATCAACGACCTGGAGCTGTATGTCCAGTATGGTCGTCACTTCATGGATGAATCGACGAGCGAGTGCGTGGGTGAGATGCCTCATCATTGGATGAGCTTGGTCACTTAATGGCGACGACGACCGTCCATTTGTTCGATGGGCTACGACTCAACTCTTGCGTCGATCCTTCGGGCTCGGTCCCTTAGTGGGCTTGTTGGGCCTATTTTGTGAGGGAATGGTTTGGGCTTGGCCCATCACAAATTATTCCGTTCAGTGGCCCCCAACTCTTGGGTCGTCTCGACGGGCCAGGAGTTGTTTGTGTTTTTAGGGTTAGGAAACAAGTTGGTGCAGATTGAGCGGCCGTCAGTTAGCCTTTGAATGATGAGGCGATTTGACAATCGATGATGTGGGCGGCTAGGATTTAACTGAGCCGGTTTTTATCCCCTCATTAAATGACACGCGTCCCCTGACGGGACATTCCCCTAGGAAACCTCAATTTGAATTTAATGTCTCTTATAATTGCATTGGGTTTTTGCGTGGGTCCCTAGATAAACCCTTCCCCATCAAATATAAATACTTTCCCCTCTCCTCCATTTCAATCTTTTACATTCCTAAGACATTCAAGAGCACAGAGCAAGAAAGCGATTCTGGCCATCAAACCCAAACTCAGGCAACAAAAGGTTCTGGCTTCTCCGTCTTTGCGTAAAGTGAGGGATTGGATTAGAGACTTCTTCGATTTGCCTTTGGATTTTCCATCTTCTCCTTTAACAGGTAATCTCTTTCTCTGTTCTTCAATTTTCTGGGTTTTGAGGGCTTAGAAACTCCATCAATGGCCCCCCAGGTCTATTAGTTTTGAGCGTAGGGCACGATTCAGTTTTGGACCTAGCCAGAGAGTGTATAAGAGTGCTAGGGGTCTTTGGAGAGAGATTTCTTTGAGTGAAAGTTCTTCGATTTTGGCAAAGTTTGGTTTCGAAAATGAGGGTTTGGAGTTCCCAACTGTGATGTTCTTGGTGATTTTGGAGAGGACGACCCAAGGGTTGTTCCCTTTAGATCTATGAACGACCTTCCAAAACACATCCAATTTCATTACACCTTGGACCGTCGTGATTCACTTAGGAATTTTGCTTCAGGGGAATCTAGGTCGTCCCTAGGTAGGTCGTCGTCTACTGATGTTAGGACTGATTCCCTTGTTCTTTCTAACTATTTTGTAGATATGGATCACGATGGTCGTCCCCAAAAATCAACCCAAGAAGTGGTCCCATCTGGTACACCTGGTGCCAGTACAAGTGCTGATGTTCCCCGTATAGTCAATGCCTTTCACACAAGTGTATGGGTTGGCCGTAATGAACGAGGCTTTGGAGGAGGAGAGGATGGCCAGTTGGCCATAACCAAAGTTAACACCAGGAAGAAAGATGTTAAGACCCAGATGATCAATGCTCTACAAGAGTCGTACAGAGTTCCAGCCTCCTCGTATAGACTTGAGTATCTGCACTTCAACGACTTTGAGCCTCGTCGAGAGACCATTCTACGAAGTAAGAAGAAAGTTGCCTTCTTCTACAAACAATTTGAGCTAGGTTTGAGGTTACCCCTGGATCCCTTTATCAACGAGTTTTTGGAGGAATCTTCTTGTGTACCTATGGAGCTGAGTGCCAATACAGTTAGGATTTTGTCCTCCTTCATCATAGTCTGCAGATTCTTAGGCCACGAGCCATGCAACAAAGTATTCAGGGAGTATTACAAGACGACGAGGTCCACCGTTAATGGAAAATCAGTGGTAAGTGTATCGTCGATCCGGAACATGCAGGGGTTGTTTTTGGACGTTCAGAAAAAAGTTTATGGATGGGAGAACCACATGATTCGGGTTGAGAGCAAAGTTGGATGGCAATTTCCTTACCCGGAGACTAACGTGATGGTCTCGAACGAGCAAGTCTGGCCAGCTCTGTGGGCCGACGAGCTAAAGAGAAAAATTGATGCTCTGCTGAAAATTGGATGGGTGAGCTACAAGGATATTGAGGCCTCTCATTGGAGATATATAAGGACAGGAATGATGTCTAGCCCGTCGATTGGCCCTCTACCTCTTGTTCGAATTAACCTTGACTATCACTATCCAATATGGATCATCCACGACGACTTGGTTTGGGAGGAAAATTGTGTCAATTGCATAGAGGCACATGCCAGCCGTCCCCAGGAGCGTTGTGCTAACTTAGAGATGATGGGGGGTTAAGTCTTGATAACTTTTGAGCCTCTTCATTATATATAAACTTGTCTTTTTGTCCCATCGATAACAACTTAACCGTTTCCCTCTTCGTTTCTTTTGTAGTTATCTCTCAGCAAGACCTTGATCAGATTGAGGGAAAAATCATGAATAATCAAATCAGAGCTCGAGAACGGAGAGTCGCCAGGAAGAATAGGGCCTCTTCCAATGCTATTTACAATCGTCAAGAGAACATGACGACGAGGAATGATGCCCTCCCCAAAGAAAGTTCTGGAGCCATCCCCGTGATTGAGAAGGAAAACATTGAAGAACCCAAAGATGGAGGTCGTCGGGAATTAGTAGACGAGCTCAAAAATGTTGGGAATGTTGATGCTGGAAATGTAAGTACTGCTAATGTGGGCACTCAGGGAGTTAACGTGGAGAGCATTGAAGTTGAAACTGTTGGAAGTTCTGACTCCAACCTGGAGGTACGTGGCGACGGCAGTGCCACTTCAAGGAAAAGGAAAGAGCATCCAGCGGGCTCTGAGGGGGAGAGAGAGAGAGACAAGAAAGTAACCTTCGACCTTCCAACTGCCTCTGACCCCTCAACTCAAAGGACCCCAGCTCCAGCCTCGTATTCAGGGGTTTTGACTAAGGAGACATCCATAGACTTAGCTGCTCAATATGCCTTGGTTCCTCCAATGGCTGGGATTCCTTATTTGAAGAGGGCTGGCCCGCCGTTCTTGCTAGGGGCGTCCATCATCCGTCGGTCTGTGGATGGCGAGCTCGTCCAACAACGACTGAAGAGGGCCAAGCTTTCCCCGGAGACCTATCACGCTCGTCTTGGGAGGTGTCACACTTCTTCACAAATTCTTTTTCATCCTTTCGAAGGTGTGGCCAGTAGTACCCTATAGTAATCAACTTGTCTGCCAAGGTACGAGCTCCGGGATGGCCCCCACATTCTCCTTGGTGGACTTCATATAGTAGATTCACAACCTTATCTGGGTGCACACACTTTAGCAAAGGCCTGGTGATGGATCGTCGATAGAGTTCGTCGTTGACGACCGAGTACCTTGGAGATTACCTTTTGATTTGACAAGCTAGGATCTCGTCAGCTGCTAACTCGTCGTTTTCAATAAAAGCCTTCATCTCATCAATCCAACACCTGGGGCCATCCCCAACACACATCATCTTCACTCTTTCATAGGTGGGTTGCTCGAGGTAGGCCAAGTGGTGGCCATGCTCGTCTTCAGGGAGTTGATCGGTGGCCAGCTTTGAGAGCAGGTCTGCATGCTCATTATCTTCTCTTGCAATTCTTTGAATGGCCCAAAATTCTAACCCTTGGATCATCTCACCGACAAGTGAGTGATATTTTTGCAAAGTTGAATCGACGACCGCATAATCTCCCGGCCCGGATTTGGTTGATAATCAACTGGGAATCACAATAGGCCACAATCTTTGTTGCTCCAAAACACTTGGCATACTCTATTGCTGCAATGATTGCCTCGTATTATGTCTGGTTGTTGGAGGCCTGAAACTTGAATCTCAAAACTTCCTCAAAAACCATTTCACTTTATGGTTCTACCAACACAATTCCGGCCCCACTGAGCTCTCTAGTCGCCGACCCATCTGAGAAAATTTTCCAGCATCCAACGGGTAAAGTTAGTTGCTCTGGCTGGTCGTCGACTTGCTTACCCTTGCTAGCTTTCTGGGGTGGCACTCTTTGATCGTTGTCAAAGCTGAACGATATCTCGATCAAGAAATCTGCCAGGGCTTGGGCTTGCAAAGTCTTTCGTCCCCGATATTGTATGTCGAACTCTGTCAATTCGATGCTCCAGTTCAGCAGACGACCAGAGCTTTCAGGTCGATGTAGGATCTTCCTTAGTGGGGCATTGGTGTAAACAATGATTGAGTGGGCCGAGAAATACGCTCGTAGCTTTTATGCTGCAATGACGAGAGCATAAGCGATTTTTTCTGCATTAAAGTAGCGGGTCTCGACATCAGACAGTGCTTTGCTCACATAGTATACTGGCTTCTGTACTCCCTCCTCCTCTCTAACCATTACGGCGGCGATGGCCTTGTCTCCCGTCGAAAGATAAACATACAAGTCCTCCCCGGCTACGGGGCTACTGAGGAGAGGTGGAGAGCCGAGGTATTCCTTGAGCTGGCTGAACGATTGAGAACATTCTTTCATCCATTCAAAATCCTTAGCGCCTCGAAGGGCCTTGAAGAAAAGCAAAGATCATTCCGCCGATTTTGAAATAAAGCGACCCAGGGCCGCCACTCGTCCATTCAATCATTGGACCTCCTTTACACATGTTGGCTCGGCCATATCCACCAATGCCTTAATTTTCTCAGGGTTAGCCTCAATCCCTCTCTGAGAAAGCATGAACCCTAAAAATTTGCCAGCTGCAACACCAAATACACATTTTGCTGGATTGAGGACCATGTTGTTGGCTTGGAGGTTGGCAAAGGTCTGTTGCAAGTTGTCAACATGTTTCCTTTTTCTTGACTTGACGACCATATCATCTATGTAAGCCTCGAGATTGTCACCCAACTGTCCCTTGAAAACTTTGTTAATCATTCTCTGATAGGTTGCCCCAGCGTTCTTCAACCCAAAAGGCATCTTTGTATAACAATAAGTGCCACCAGTAGCTTGGAAGGCTGTCTTCGGAATGTCCTCCTCGGCCATCTTGATTTGATGATAGCTGGAATATGCATCCAAGAAACTGAGGGTCGTATGCCCAGCCACTAAATCAACGAGCTTGTCAATTCGGGGTAGGGGTAACTATATTTAGGGCACGCCAGGTTAAGATCCGTGAAATCAACACACAATCTCCACTTTCCGTTAGGCTTTTTGACGAGCACAACATTTGCCAACCACGTCGTAAATCCAGCATCCACAATGATTCCTGCACTAAGCAACTTGTCAATCTCTTGCTTTATTGCTACCACCTTTTATGTGGAAAAAAACTCTCAACCTTTGCTCTTTGAATTTCATTGTTGGATTCACCCCAAGTCTATGAATAGCAACATCCTCCCTTATCCCCTTCATGTCTTCAACCCTCCAAGCAAAGATATCGAGGTTATGTTTGAGTAGGGCAATTATCTCATCCCTCTCCTCAGTTTTTAGCTGAGACCCCAGTTTAATATTTTGCTCAGGGTAATCTGGGTGGATGTCTATTTCAATTAGCTCGTCGGCAGGCTCGAGCTCAGGTGCCTCGTCACGGAAATCCATAGATTCAATTATAACTTCCTTAATTTTCTTCTTGGCCTCCGGTGTGAGGTCAGGTACTTCATCCTCAATTAGCTTATCCAGCTCTGCCCCTAAGTCCTGGTTGACCAAAAGCTGCATAGCTGTTGTTAGGTCGTCCAGGTCTGGCTCGTCCATACAATCCTCAGAATTGTCAATACTGATCACTGGCTCATCAATGCATTTGATCGTCGAGACGTTGGAACAGGAGGTTGTGGTCTGCTTTATCGACTTTGAAAACTTCACAATTTGCTCAGGGTCATCAATTTCGATGGTCCTTTTGCTCTTCAATACATGTTCAAGGAATTATGGGGTCCTCCCCAATACACATCCTATTCCCGAGCGTGTTAGGAATTTGATTCTCTGGTGAGGAACTGAAGCAACGATCCCTAGAGAAGCCTGTCCAGGTTGGCCAAGTATGGCGTGGTAATCACTCACAACATCGATTACAATAAAAGTTACAGTCTGAATTGTTCTCAACGAATGGTCCCCAATGTCGACGGGCAAGTCAATTTGTCCTTTAGCGTCTACTCGGTGGTTGGTGTATCCCTCAAGACGGCCTAAGTAGGGACTTAGCCGACTATCAGGTAGACCCATTTTTTGGTAGACGTTGTAGAACAAACTATTCTTTTGTTCTCCTGTATCATGAGGATCCTTTTTGATTCGCAGTTATCAATGAAGCCTGGTGTAAGTACGACAATCCAATTCGCGACTCTTTTAGATGCATTTTAATGTAATAAAATTGCATTGAGGGGCATTTTGGTAAATTCCCGGTCCGTCCCGAGACTTTCGGAAACATTTCATAAGTTTCCCGCGAAGGAAGTACCTTTTGGTACCTTGCTCATGCCAAGGGACCTACTGGGAATAAACCTTTTTTGGACTTTTTAGGTATTTACGCCTGAATGTTCCAGAAACTGGTTTTGGCGCCAAAAACGGTTGTGTCACCTTGTGTCACACGACAAGTCGAGGCATGGAAAGTGGTTACGTAAGGTCGTGCAACACAAGGTGACCACTAACTGCAGCCTATAAATAAGACCCTTCCCCTCATAGAAATGGATCCCAGCCTGACCTACTGTTACTCTGCAGAAATTGCGATGTAACAAAGCACCCTAAACAAAATTCTCTCTCTCTCTCTCCTACCTTCAACCTACCCCAATTCCCTCCAATTCAAACCCCTTCCTAAACCAAACCACTTGAGCCCCTTGCACCAATCCTCCTAAGCCTCCCAAGACCAGAAGCTGTAGTTGAAGGATTCTGTATCTAACTTGATACAGAATTCGTGGAAGCAACAAGGGTAACATACTCAAACCCCTCTTCTCTCTCTCCTCTATCTAATTCCTTCATAATTATATTGTTTACTTCTCTTGGATTCAGTAATCAGACTCTATCTGTCTAGATTACATTACTGAATCCCAATCGTAATCTCTCTGTTTAACTTGGTTGATCTGAGTAATTGAGCTTTCATTGTTGGATATTGTTTGAATTTGGTGTTTAGACCCCAAGGGGGTGTGGATCTATCCATATCCACACTCCCGGGGTCGAATTGTTGTTAATTCTACTTTTCGAATCTAATCTGTCCAATTAATTAGATCTATGTTGGCTATTGTTGATTTGGTGTTCAATTTTGTAAGTTCCTGCAGATGGTCATTATGTGTCACGCGACACATTGTGCATGGGTGGTCCTGTGTCACGTGACACATCTGGTCACCTGTATCATGTGTCATGCGACACATTATGCCTGTCTGCAGGAACCCTTTTCCCTCTGTAATCTGTTATGATTCGTTGTATAAGGGATGTGGCCTCCCTGAATAATTGGCTCACAAGTTATAAGTCTCAATTCATATTAATAAAACGCATGTTTACCACACTTGTTTATTATCAATGCTTGCACACACTCATGAATTGCTTGGATGTTTGATTAGAAAGACTCGTCTACAGACGAGGCGTGTTGGGTGAACTCTCGGTTCTTCCCAACACGTAACCTGACCCCCGAACCCATTTTCTCTTCTAAAAGGTTTTCAATGTTTCCTCTAAAAACGGCGTGGCGACTCCTTTATTTTCACCAAATTTTTTGGGCGAGCGCACATTCACCTGGGACGATCGAAGTCTGTTGATGAGCGATTGCATTGGTTGACAATTCATATGGCTAGAAACTGATTATATCATTTGGAACATTGGTTTTTGGAGGGACATGGGGGCCTTCTTCAAGTGGTATATGGTACTTTTGATTTGGTTTTTGCTTGATTCTTCCGAAATAACTAAGACCAATCTTGGCTGCCTTTCAGGTGGGTCGTCGTTAGCGGCTCAGTTATTGGCTTCTGGACGATCCCTCTTTATATACTGGTCGAGGCGACCATCGCGATCCACCGTTGTATGATCTTTTTCAAGCTAAAACACTCTTCTGTATCATGACCCCTGTCCCGGTGGTACTCACAGTATTTGTTCATATTTTTCTTCCCCTTTGCATTGGGGTTCATCTTTGGTGCTGGTCCAAAGGCAACATTGCTAAGAATTTCTGCACGGGATACTGTTAATGGGGTATACGAATCTGGGACCTTCTCAGCTTTCTCCGACTTTTTTTTTCCCTTGTCTCCGACCTTGTCTTTCTTAGATTTTGATGCCTCGTCATTGACGACGGCCTTTCCATCGCGTTACATTTTCCTCTTCAGCTTCAGTTACTGCATAGGCCTTGGCTTAGAGGTCCTTTCTTGACTTGGCCGGATGGACTTGAAGCTCGTAGTCCAAGGTTGAAGAGGTGATCCCATGCCTAAAACAATTGATAATTTCTCGGTCTGTTAAGTCCTCGTCGATCTGGTCGACCAACTTCTTGAACCTTTTGAAATAATTCATTGAACTTTCATTTGCTCCCTGGGTGATATTGCTTAGGTCGTTCACTGTCTTGCGATGATCTCCAGCAGTCGCGAACCTACCCAAAAAATTCTTGCACATGTACTTCCATGAATCGACGCTTCCCTTTGGAAGGCTTCTAAACCATCTCAGAGCTGCTTCAGTCAAAGTACTAGTGAGAGCTTTACACATTACATCGTCGTACCTTGAGTACCTTGACACTAGTATCATCTGAGCCTCAAGATGCTGCATATGGTCCAAGGCACTTGTTGAGCCGTCATATTTCTGTAAGTCAGGTAGTTTGAATCCTGGCTCTGGTGGTCCCAATTCAAGAATCCATGGTGCCAAAGGTTCCAATGTGCAATTGTCATCCTCTAAGTCATCATCATCAGCATTCCTTCTTGCTTCCATCTCTTCAACCTTACGTTTGAGTTTGAGCACCTCATGCATTTCAATATCTTCTGCTCGGTCGGGGGAGGGAGCCCTACCTTGACGATGTCTTTGGGAGACCGTGTTCGATCGTTGTCTTTCAGTGACCGCAGGTCATCGGGAAACCATTCTCTCTCTTCTGTTTCCTTTAGGAGGGGATGGTCTGTAAGACCTGGATTGTTCCCGTCTACGAGGTTGAGAGGGAGTACGGTTCCTTTCTCTGTAGGTCGGAGCTCGTTCATTATTCCTTGAGGGGGACATTTGACGACCTCGATTACCTTGGCTTGGGTTTTGCTCATGGTCGTCATTTATAGGAGGCAACCTCCGAAGCTCTCTGTCCGCCTCTTCTCGTCGTCGTTGAGATGAGTTTCCTTCACTGCGAAGACGGTTCAGGTGTTCTCTGAGGTCTTGCGGCGGCACTTGACGATCGTTCCCGACAGCAGCTTCTTGACGACGACCATCAACCCCTCTTTCGTTTCTTCATCTTCCGGATGTGACCGTGTTATGGGACGCCTGAGCAGGTCGGTCCTCGGCCATTTGAATCAATTCATTTTGGATCTGCAGGAGGCCGTGGAGGTGTTTGCTCTTTTAACGAGAAGAGCGGTTCTGTCTAGAAGTGGGTTGGACGGGCCTCCCACATTTCGTACAGTAGCTCCTTCTGTACTCCTTCCGGTGGGGGGTCGTCGTGCCTGATGATCCTGGCAGGCCCTTTTTCTCTTCTTCTTACGTCTGAGAGTCCAGTGCCATCCACAGCACCATGTGACCTGGTAACCCTTAGATTAGGGTTCCGAGGTTGAGGTGATGGAGGTCTGGGGATTTCTCGGCGGCCTTGCTCAGGTGGAGGTGTTCGATCATCTCTCTTGGTAGACAAGGTTGCTGTGTGTCCATCCGACACCATCTCCAAGTTTTTTCCGGCTATTTTCTAGGCTTGGCTGAAATCTCCGACGAACGATTTCCCGGTAATGGAACCACTCTGATGATGCAGGAAATCATCTAGATCAGCTATTGAAGTCCAGCAAAGATATGGGCTGACTTTAGAGGCCTGCACACCACAAGAAAGTAACCGTGAACTGTGCCGGGGTTTGTCCGGCAAGGCCCTCCGGCGTGAGAATCAGTGTTTGGGCTGGAGAATGTGATAAAATATGGAGAGAACTTGTGGGTGTGTGTATGTGTGAATATTAAAGAGAACATTACCTTAGTCCAAGACACTGTTCATGTATTTATAGTGGATGAGGGGAGCTAGGGTTTCCATCTCGACCGTTGGATTGATTTTGTCCCCATATGTCCACGTGTCTCCTATGATTGCTTCGTACGAGCAAGGACACTGCTGTAACTGTCACTGATAGTGGATTGCCTATAATGGAAAGTTTCTCCTGCACAATTCGGCGCCACTGCTAGTTAGGTGGAGGCATATGCAGAGTGGACCAGTGGCAGGCGTGACTTGATTCAAATGACAAAGGATGGCTTGTTGAGCAAGCTATGTGAATCGACGACCTGGAGCTGTATGTCCAGTATGGTCGTCACTTCATGGATGAATTGACGAGCGAGTGCGTGGGTGAGATGCCTTGTCATTGGATGGGCCTGGTCGCTCAATGGCGACGACAGCCGTCCATTTGTTCGAAGGGGTACGACCCAACTCTTGCGTCGATCCTTCGGGCTCGGTCCCTTAGTGGGCCAGTTGAGCCTATTTTGTGAGGGAATGGTTTGGGCTGGGCCCATCAAAAATTATTCCATTCAATGCCATTGTTATTAGTTTACAAAGATCGACCAATTTCCGCTCATTGTTGTATACTTTTCTCGTACCGGAGATACTTACAACGGAGTTCGTTGTTGAAGAGGATGATAAATTCATTCAGGTGGGGTAACAGAGTGATTGGGGTCAAGGCATAAATTGGCTACATTGGGACAAACTTTTAGGTGGTACAGATAGTGGTGGATTAGGCTTTCGAACGTTTCAATTGTTCATCCTTTTGATGCTTGAAAATTTTGATTGACGTTTAGTCACTTATTCGAATTCTTAAGTATGTAACGTGCTCAACGCAAAATATTAGGAGGAATTTCTTAAATGTCAAATTGAAGAAGTGTCCAAGTTTTACTTGAAAGGAAATGTGAATGTTTCAAAATTTTGATTGGAAGGCCATCTATTTTTTATTCACGAGACGAAGTTTATTGGTATTATTAGCTATATTGCATATTTATTAGCCTTGAATTTATGACTAACTATAGCACTTGTTCGGCGAATCACGAATATTGCTGGCGAATGTTTATTGAGGATTGCATGTTCGTATACTAATTCTTATGTGTGGTTGCGCCATCACTATTGTTATTGTGAATGAATATAATTTTATTTTTTAAACACTATAATTTAATCCCTATAAAATAAATTCACCGTCCTGTCCTGTTAGTACCCCAATCTGGACCGCTTTCCATCCGAGCATACGGGAAATATCGAGGACTCACGCTTTCATGATCCCGAAGACCCATAACGTCCAAAAGGTCCAAAACCACCATCCAAACCAAGGGAAGACCTTTCAGGGATAAAAGAAAACTCAAGGACATTACTGGAATAACAAAATATGGCCAGTTGACTTAATGGTCCGTACGGACCACTTTGCAAAGTAAGAATGGTCCGTACGGACACTTACTTCAACACGTCAAAATGATGAAAAAAATCCCCTTAAAGTCCACAATATTTCCTGAAATTCAGGAAAATAAAAAAATTATAATTACACAATGGTCCGTACGGACCACTTTGCAATTTTTTGGTGCCTAAAAATAGAAGGCTCCCCCTCCCATTTCATTCACACCTCAACTCTCTCCTCTCTTCCCCCAGCCTTCAGGAAACTCTCCAAGGCGTCCTGACCTCTTTCGGACCTTCTCGAGGCCTCCCGAGCCTTCCCGAGGTGCTCTAAAGCCCTCCCGAGGCACTCCGAAGTCCTCCCAAAGTGATTCCAATCGAATCCCGGTCCTTCCCTATGCGATCCCGGTCCATCCCGAGGCATCCAGAGCCATCTCGAGCCGTCTCGAGCCATCCTGAGGCAATCCTGACCTCTTCTGGTCCTTCCCGAGGCCTCTCGAGCCTTCTCGAGGTGCTCCAAAGCCCTCCCGAGGCGCTCCAAAGTCCTCCCGAAGCGATTCCGATTGATCCCAGTCATTTCCGGTCTGTCCTAATCGATCCCCGACGTCCAAAAACCCTATTCACCGTCAAACCAAACACACTCCCCCGCGGAAGATAGACACAAACCAACATTGATACGATCTCCTTCCGAATCTCACTTTACTGATTTAATTTAAATATCTCTGTTTAAATATAAGCATCATTTGCAATGTAGACATCATATACAAATGCATTTTTAAAAGCACACACACACACAATATTTAAAGAAAGAAGGGTATCGAAAGACTCGTGTATACGAGGCGACTCGGGTGAGCTCAACTATCTCTTTTCGAGGCGTAACCTGACCTTCGAACTCAAAAATCTCATCACACAACAAAACAAAACTAAAATAAAGCATTTTCTCAATGTTTTTGGCAAAATCAAAACGGCGTGGCGACTCTAAAACAAAAAGACAGCACGACCGCGCAGCGCAAGATGCCGTCCGGCCACGGACCGGGTAATTTCAGTTGGCGATTCTGCTGGGAAAGTTTTGTTTAAAAAACTTTTAAACAAACAAATTTTTTTTTAAAACAATGATGAGGGTCAAACTTTCATTTTTACCCTTTCTTTAACTGTCATGTGTGTGTGCATGTGCTTTACTTTTTTGCTTATTCAAAAAAATATACAAAAAATGCATCATGATACTGTAGGCACCTCATTCTGAACCAATAATTACGTGATTATAGTACTCTTCATCTCTCTTTTGTGTTTTGATGAAAGCATATTAGTTTCGTCACGTTTCGATAAGTTTCTAACTAACCTTGTTAGTTTTGGACCTAATTGACTAACGGAATAACTGAAGAGGGCAAAATAGTCGATTGACTAGTTGTCCCGCGCGGGACATATGTGTCTCGCGCGAGACAACCCCTCTGCAGAATGTGCAGATTCACTTCTCTTATCGATTTCAACCTCTTTTCTTGATAAACTCTTATCTAATCCGGGTCTCTACTGATCTTAGAGTTCTGCAACCTTCTTTGGAATGAATCCCAATCCACTTGAGTCTCCTAATCTTGGTGACCAAGTAAACCAACCCCTATAAATACTAGATGACTTTCAGTATTTCAGGGGACGGTCGACAGACACAATTTACTGGTTTCTCTCCTTGAAAGATTCATGTAAATCACTCATAAACAAACATCCAAATTCGTCCATCAACCTTGTTGATCGACGAACATCAAGGTTCAAGCCTAGAATCAAGGCAGAACTCCGTCCAAATCATTTCTCTACCGAGGAATGAGGAGGAAAACACTTAGAACCACGTTCTGAACCAAATACTCCTTAAATACAAGGTAAACTCCTATATTTTTACTTTCATATTCTTCTCAATCCCTCTAATACTTTTAGAGTAATGTAATCCTATCAAAAGGGGTTAGCCTAGAGTCCCTTTAATTCATGGAGGTGATCTCGAAGTATACAACCCGACATTCCTAATTAAGAAATTAATTAGGATTTTCTTGTTCGTATTTAAATTATTATGTTTGATTGATAATTTCCCTTAAGCAAGACCGACCTTCCCATCCCATAAATTAACCCCCGAACCTTTGAATATCTTTAAATTATTAAAAATGTTTTTCTTATTGTTTTCCTAAATAAATAATAAGTGGCGACTCTGTGTTCATAAAAAATCGCATCGCTACAGTTTGGCAATTCTGCTGGGGACAATTAATTAAGAGGGTTAGACTTGCGCACAATTGAGTATTATCAATTTTAATAATTAATTTGAACTTCAACTATATACTTGCCTGAGATTGAATTATTTTAATTTTTACCGGTTATCGGTTGACTTGGGCTTTATAATTAATTAATTAATTAAATTCTCTCTCTCTCTCTACTCTTTATGTGAAACTACGACGGTCTGAGTCTTCCTAATTTGGGAGAAACGTAGGCAACCACTTGGTGCGGCCATTATCTGCTTTTCTTTTAGTTTTCAAAAAAAAAAACTTTCTATTTTACTCTCTCACCTAGAATTGATTCTCACACACGTGCACATCATGATATAACTGTCATTGCACTATATACCTTTGATAAAACCCGGGACCCACACTAAGGACTGGATGACGGTAATCACCTAATCGCCGGTCTCTTCAAAGTTGGATCATCCCACCTCGTGTTTTCAATCCACCTAGATTGTCAATATCGCGAGGAGCCTAGCAGTAAACCCTGCATCAACCACATATCATGTAGATTTACTTTTTAGGACACTCTGTGACTGGTCGATTTGATCTTGGAGTCTTTGTAATCCCTTGTCAAGATCATTTTTTTGTGCAATAAGTCATGGAAAAGAAATTAATAAATTATCGCTTCGGATTTGTCCCTTCGGAAATGTCCCTATGATTGTCCCTTCGAATTTGCTCCTAAAGAGAATTTTTTTTACCAAATTTATTGCACAAAACTCGATGTTACTTTAGATAACTTCGATCCCTAGGTCCTTAGGTTTGATTTTTGAATGCTAGAAACCCCCAAAACTGATTTTCCGTCCGACCAAAATTAGGATTAAAATCAGAAAAAATGTGACTTCCAGTGGTGTTGTCTCACGTGAGACTACTTGTCCCGTGCGAGACAAATGTTCTGCCTATTCATGTTTTGGCCAAAATCTTCAAACCTTCATACACCCTATTCAGCCGACTTGTTGGGACTCGATCATGTTTTAACACAGTTGCTCACATCTAGGTTCATCGCCAAAGCTCGACACAATGTCTACTTCTCTTCCTGTCACTGAAGCCGAAATCAAAGAAACTAAGGCCGAACTCACACTACAAGAAAATGAGGATTTAGCTACAAATTTTTTAGCTACAAAAATATTTTGTAGTTAAAAGATTTGCATTAGGAACGAATTATTTATTCGTAGACAAATCTCTTTGTTTTTGCGACAATATTAATTTTGTAGCCAAAATGCTAGACAAAGAAAACAAAACAAAAATATTTGTTGTTGAATGTATTGCTAAAATTTTGGTCCCAGACAAATTTTTTGCCGCACTAAATTTCCCGCGCTAGTCAAAAAGTAAATAAGATTTGGCTACGAAAACATGAATCATTTGCTATGAAATTATTTTATTGCCAAAATCACCTTTAAAATTACCCCTGAAATTATGCTAAAATCACCCCTAAAATTTGAGTACATTCTATAATGCATATATTACAACTTATTTAATGAATATGTGGGGTTAGCTTAACAATTTAGAAGATGCCATTAGCGTCCCTCCCCATAAAACCTATTACTTCTCAAATTCAATTAGTAATCGCTCCCTTTTCTTTTTAACTGCGGCGACATGAGGATTGAGAGAAGAAGTAACTGCGGCAATTGAGGATTGAGAGAAGACGACGGCTTGAGAGTAGACGAAAGACGTACGCTCTCAACCGGCCGCAACCCACATTGCAGCAACCGGCGCAACCCACATCTGCAGCAACCGCCCGCAACCCTCAGCCTTTGTGTTGTTTATCGCTGACGAATCTAATCAGCAACAACCCTAATTCCCAGGTACGCTCTCAATCGCTCAAGTATTGTAATTTTAACCATTCAATGCATTGTTGGTGAGTTTGTTAAACCTAATCTTGTTTAGAATCTTTTGATTACTTCTATGAACATGTTTGTTTGGTGTTTAAATTGTTAATTGCAATATGTATTACTGCTTCTTTATGTGCATCTCAGCATTATTACGGCTTCAGGTCTGTCAGTGCACGCTTGATATTAAGATTTCTTGTGTTATTGATGCCAAGTGATATAAAAAGCATGAGAATTCTTTCATTATATATATATATATATATATATATATATATATATATATATATATATATATATATATATATATATATATATATATATATATATATATATATTGTTTTTTTTTTTTTTTTTGCGTAAGAGTTTGACTTGGAATCTGTTTACTTGGTTTGATTTCTTAGACGAGGGTTATTGTCTTATAGTTAAAAGAGGTATGCTTGCTCCACTTCTTCAACTATGATTTTTGTTAGGGGTGCTAATTGATAAACTCAATTTTCAACCATGAATGTATCTACGGTTGATTCTAGAGAATCAATTTTGTATTTCTAGCTTAAATTGTGACATGAATGTATCTACGGTTGATTTCATCATCATTTAATTGAATAATTTGTATGTAATTGCTTCAATTTCATTTCAAGAACCTTAAATTATTTGTGGGTTTTTGCATATAATTGTGAAATTCTCATGAATTTCAGGCAACAAGGGCCAAAGAGCTAGATGAGATGTTCCCTGTTATTGACCCTAAGGCAAGCCCACTGCTAAAGCCAAGATTTTTACCTCAATCACATGGGGTAAAAAAGATGACTTATGATCTATAGCTCATTGACTTAAATTTGAATTTTTTTTCTGATGATTATTGTTGCCTGAATAATAGGAATGCTGGCTTTGATCCTACAAAATTCAGGGTAGACCCATATGGCAATGTTCTGTATTTCCATACGGATGAAGCGTCTCCTCTTGCTTGGGATATCGATCATTGGTTCCCTTGCTCAAGTAATGATCTATATCTCCCTACTATCATTCTGTGTGTCACTGTGCGTATATTTAAATGTAAAGAAACAGATTGGGATGTGGGAACAATTTAAGAAACACTCCCTCCGTCCCAGAATAAATAACCCTTTTGACTTGTCAAAGTTTTTTAAGAAGGGTGCTTTACAAATTTGTACATTGCTTATACAATCTTAAATTGCACTAAGTTTCCTAATTTAGAAAATGCGACATTTATTTTGAGACAGACCAAAAGAAAAATGTGACAATTATTATGGGGCCGAGGTACTAGAAAATGATTCTGGAGGTATTATATACATGAATTGATGCATGTCTTGAATTTCTTATTTCTGAAATTACAGGGGGAGGATTGACTGTTTCAAGCAACTTAAGGATATTACAGTGGCAAGTGTGCAAGAAGAAGCATAACAAGCTGGAATTTCTCATTCCATGGTGGGATCTTCAAGTGGGGATATCTGTAAACCAGTTCTTGTCGATCTTTGCTTCGTTGAATACAGATTTCAGGTATGGGTTCTTTATCCTTTATCTTTCAATCCATGTGTTTTGAAGTAGATAGAATTCTGAACTTTGATCTTTGCAATCTTACAGGCATAGGGCATTTTCACTGTTGTTTGTCGATGGTGAAAGTGAAGAACTGAATGATTCACAAACAGTTGACTCACATTCTTTTCCACAACATTTTGTGGAGTCAAAGAAACAAATAGGCCTAGCTCCAGCTGCTGTTGTTATATCTCGAAGGGAGTCTTTTGATGCATCATCATCTTTGAAGTCCCCAGATATAAACAGAAAACTACGATCGAATTCCCCTTTATTAGGTATGCAGATCTAGCCCTTCACTTGTTTTGTGCTAATGGTTGTGTCAAAGTCAACCCCATAATTGACTTTTACTGTTGCTGTGGTGGCAGCTGCAAGAAAATTGAAATCAAATATGTCAAAAGAGAATGAAAATCCAGAAATAGTAAACAACCCATATCAAGCTATTGTCTTGGCCAGAGATTCATTGAGACAAAGAGAAGAAACAACAAAGATGCAGACAAGAGAATGTAAATTGTCAGGACAATCTCAAAAGCAGCTGACTTTGGCGGAAAAGACCCTGACCATATTATAGATTTGTGCAATGAGGGTTGGACAGTCCCTCTCTTAATCCAATGAGTCTTAATTTTGGCACAGTGATAAGAACAATAACATATTATTACCAGGTTGTGCAAGATGGACATTCCGTGTTGATATTTTGCTCTAGTAGGAAAGGATGTGAATCAACGGCAAGGCATGTAGCTAAGTACCTCAAGAAATTCGTTGTCAGTGCACCGGATGAACGAAGTGAATTCGCTGATATAACTTCTGCTATTGATGCATTGAAAAGGTCTCCTGCAGGATTGGACCCTGTACTTGATGAGACGCTTCCTTCAGGAGTTGCTTACCACCATGCGGATCTCACGGTATTTGTTTTATCGAAAGACTTAGTTACCACAACATTTTCATATTTTTCTGTTTGCTGTTCATGCTATGTGAACAAAGCTACTGCTATCTCTTTTGCTCATTCCAGTTCATAGGTGATCAAAACATCTATTTTGCCTGTGACTAGTTAGACTTTGCAAGTGACCTATTATTTATAATTGTGATAACTACCTTCTATATAGGTTGAGGAAAGAGAGATTGTTGAAAGCTTCTACCGCAAAGGACTTGTACGTGTTTTAACGGCTACTTCGACCTTAGCTGCTATGGTTAACTTACCTGCCAGAAGGGTTATCTTTCGACAACCCCGTATTGGTCGTGATTTTCTTGATGGCACAAGGTACAGACAAATGGCTGGTCGTGCAGGCCGTACTTGCATAGATACAAAGGGGGAGAGTGTACGTGTCTTTTGTTTCATATATATTCTTGTTTGGAAGTATTACTGGATATTGTACTCAAGATGCACTCTCATTTTTGACACTAAAGCTCATTGAATACATGAATACAATATCTAATTATTATTTCTGTTTGTGCTTCATTTTTTTCAAATAGGTGCTATTATGCAAGCCAGAAGAGGTGAAAAGAATTATGGCACTCGTTAATGACAGCAGTCCTCCATTGCAGTCTTGTTTGTCAGATGATATGAATGGGATGACCCATGCAATCTTAGAAGTTGTCGCTGGTGGGATTGTTCAAACTGCTAATGATATTCATCGTCCATCGATATGTTAGGTGTACTCTTCTGAATTCGACAAAGCCATTTGAAGACGTCGTGAAATCAGCAAAAGAATCTCTTAGGTGGTTGTGCCAGAGAAGGTTTCTTGAATGGAGTGATGATGCTAAGCTATACAGTACAACACCTCTTGGCCGTGCTTCTTTTGGCAGTTCTCTCTGCCCTGAAGAGTCACTTGTAAGCATTTTATATTTGTCTTCCAAAGTTATTTAGCATTTTTTTTTGACATCAGTGCATTTGCAATGATTGATGAAATACAGATTTGTTAACTGATTTCAAACCCTTTTTATTGCTTCTAGATTGTGCTCGATGATATTTCTAGGGCAAGGGAAGGTTTTGTGCTTGCATCAGATTTGCACTTAGTGTACTTAGTAACACCTATTATTGTTGATGTTGAACCAGACTGGAACTGTACTATGAGAGATTTATGCAGTTGTCTGCTCTTGACCAGGTAACCTTTTTTCCTAATCACAGTTAAGATGCAATCTTTAATCCAACTTCTAGTTTTATCCTCATTTAGTTTCAAGGCCTATGTATATTAAGAGATTAAAGATCCACTGGAAGCACAATGAATTACGATTTTTTAATTTTATCTTTTGGGTTTTATCATTCAACTTAACTGTGATCTATCGAGGTACAAGTTTAGTTATGATACCGAAAGGAGCATTATTGATGTTGCTTACAAAGAAACTGACTCATGCACTTAATTGCTTGTTTACATGTATACATTATGTTTACACATTTATTCTGATCTTAAATTCATATAAAATGACCTTATGTCTTCTTCCTTAATTACCTTGTGCAATTAGACACTTACTCTATCCAATTTTGTGGAATGCAGTCTGTTGCAAGGTTATTTAAGTACAAATGTTTGCAATATACTCACAAATGTAATGTGTCTCCGTATATATAATTTCAAAGTTGCTTTAAGTTTATTGAGTACTAACTTTATTTTATTTGCTTTGTTAGCAACACGAGGAAAAAATAAGGAAAAGGATTAGACAGGCATATGAAAGCTTATGGAAAGATTCATGTGTATCATATAGGTGCAGGTGAATCTTAGTGGGTACATTGAACGAAGTCTACGCAGCAAAATATTGTAAGTTTTATATGTTATATAGCGTGAATGTTATTGCTCATTGTGATCACCTCCATGGAATTTTAATAACTTATTATATATTTTTTAATATTGCAGCTTATCATTATTATTCTGTACAGTCATTTGGCTGGAGCTACTGCGTAATTACTTATGGAAAGAAAATTTATATAGTTGGACATTGAAATAGTGAAGATTTGAGATAGTGAAGATATGTTTTTGTCGCTTCAACTACATTGAGATAGTGAAGATTTGAGATAGTGAAGATATGTTTTTGTCGCTTCAACTGAGATATTAGAGACATGTATTTTTTTGCCTTCGTTATTTGGCTATGTACCGACAATTTTAATGATAATTAATTATATTTTGATAATGTGTAGTATTTTGATAAATATAATATTTTCACATATATATTGTTTTTTCTTGGAGCAGCAATTAGATTAAAATCACATTTTGCAACACAATATGTCGTAGTAAAAAAGATGGCTACGCTATGAAAATGTTTCATAGCAAGACAGTAACATTTGGCGACGAAAATATTTTGTAGTAGAAGAATGTATTTATAGCTATGAAAATGTTTCATAGCAAGACAGTAACATTCGGCGACGAAAATATTTTGTAGTACAAGATCGGATAATTTGGGACGAATTAATTCGTCGCTAAAAGAATTCATTTGGCTACGAAAAATACACTTTAGCGATGATTTTATTTTTTGTTGCCGAAACTATTTGGCGACGAAATTTATTTTTTGTGGCTAAAAAATATACCTACGACTACGAATATTATTTCGTCGCTAATACCCTTTAGCGACGTTGCATAGGCGACGAAATTGCGACGAAAACAGGTTCGTCGCCAATACTCTTTAGCTACGAAATCTTAACATTTTGCTACAAAATTTTTCGTAGCAAAATCTCAATTTTTTTGTAGTGTCATCGAAACCCTGCTTAGGTTGGAGGAAAAAAGTAAGAAAATTAATGAGCAAAATGCCCAAATGGCTGCCCTCATGCAAGAGCTCCACGAGATGAAAGTCAAGAAAGGAAGAAAGCAAAAGAAGAAAGATGGATCCTCCTCCGATGAAGAGGAATCATACTCCAAGAAGAATAGGAGAACCAAGAAGTCAAGCAAGAAAGAGGAAGAATCCGATTCATCCTCTTCCTCATCCTCCTCCGATGATGAGGGACATATCTCCAAGGGTACTAAGACCAAGAAGGAAGGTAGTGATGAAACTACTAAACTTGGTAATCATGTAACTAAGAACTACCTTGAGAAGAAACTTGCAACCCTTGACACTTCAAAGGGATCATTCGTCCCATTTGATTCCGATGCTCTTCAACAATCCATCATCAAGTTTTCTCGCAAGTACAAGACAGCCGATATTGCCAAGTTTAATGGCACTACTTGTCCTCGAGCTCATGTTGAGACCTACACTTGGGCTATGCTTCCAATGGGCGTTGATAACACAATCTTGGCCCAATGCTTTCCTCAAACTTTGGAGGGTGCTGCAAGGGATTGGTACATGTCTCTTCCTATGACTACAAGGCTTGACTGGTCGTCTGCATGTTTAGTCTTTCAAAGGCAGTTTGAAGACAACTCCACTTACCGCCCTACTAGGAGGGATCTTGAACAAACCAAGCAACATGCAAATGAGTCTTTTGCTGAATTTTCTAGAAGATGGAGACTCAAACTTACTGAAATTGTCGAAAGACCTACTCTCAAAGAGCAAATCCACATCTTCCTCCAATGCCTCCGTGATGAATTTCAAGAGAAGCTCACCGGTAATTACTTTCCTAGTTTCAATGAACTTCATGAGTCCGGAATTAGGATTGATGACTTCCTAAAAAGTAAAAAGAAGGAAAGTACTTTTTGCTACAACAAGCTCACCACAAGTAAGGATGCTTCAGTCAATACTATTTCATTCAACCGCCCCAACACCGGCAAGTATTCTGCTGTTCCTCCTCCCGAAAAGAAAAAGAGGCACTATGACAAACTTGAAGGAATCACTCAAGAAGAACTCTTCGATGTGCTTGTCAAGAACGAAAAGGTCAAACCAAGGGAAGGTGGTCCTCCTAGGGATATGGGTCCTAATCATGCTCATAACTTATTCTGTAAGTACCACAACTTCACCGGCCACGACACCAATACTTGCCACCACTTTAAGGACATCATCCAAGACCTATTTGACAATGGTGAGTTAGAACGTCCCAACGTCATCACCAACCCTCTCCCTCATAATACATGAAGAAGATGAAGCTCCAAGAAGAAATCTACACTTACCACTTTGGGGCTACAACTATCCTCTCCCTCTCTCCTTTGATAGAAGTAGATTAGATTTTAAATTTCCAAGTATAAACTCGAAGGGTCGTTCTGTCTTTCTAGTACTTCTCACCTCCTCTAGTTTGTGTCATCTAAACTATCGAGTAAGTTTTTAATTTCTCCGTTAATCAAAGTCATTTTCTTTTCCTAAAAACTTTCCCTAAGATTGTTCTACCTCATGAGTATCATTTAATTTATGCAAAAAATGGACCCTCCATTCCCTAAACCTTTTCAAAAAAAATGCCTCTTCGATTTTCAAAATACCTAAAGCAACCATTTAGTGTTTTGGAGTCGAACTACGTTTTGATCTGATTCTCCGATAGAGATGCGAAGGCAGCCGTGTGGCACGACCATCCTAGTATTCAGAATGATGTCTTTTCTATCGACGACATGACTTCTTACATAAGTTTTGTCGCCGAGGGGCTCTGTAGACACCTCATTCTGAACCAATAATTACATGATTACACTACTCTTCGTCTCCCTTTTGTGTTTTGATGAAAGCATATTAGTTTTGTCATGTTTCGTTAAGTTTCTAACTAACCTTGTTAGTTTTGGACCTAACTGACTAACGGAATGACTGAAGAGGACAAAATAGTCGATTGACAGGTTTTCCCGCGCGGGACATACGTGTCTCCCACGAGACAACCCCTCTGCAGAATGTGCAGATTTACTTTCCTTGTCGATTTCAACCTCTTCTCTTGATAAAATTTTATCTAATTCGGGTCTCTACTGATCTTAGAGTTCTGCAACCTTCTTTGGGAGGAATCCCATTCCACTTGAGTCTCCTAATCTTGGTGACCAAGTAAACCAACCCCTATAAATACTAGATGACTTTCAGTATTTCAGGGGATGGTCGACAGACACAATTTACTGGTTTCTCTCCTTGAATGATTCCTGTAAATCGCTCATAAACAAACATCCAAATTCGTCCATCAACCTTGTTGATCGACGAACATCAAGGTTCAAGCCTAGAATCAAGGCGGAACTCCGTCCAAATCATTTCTCGACCGAGGAAGGAGGAGGAAAACACTTGAAACCACGTTCTAAACCAAATACTCCCTAAACACAAGGTAAACTCCTATATTTGTACTTTCATATTCTTCTTCTCAATTCCTCTAATTGCTTTTAGAGTAGTGTAATCCTATCAAAAGGGGTTAGCCTAGAGTCCCTTCAATCAATGGAGGTGATCTCGAAGCATACAACCCGACATTCCTAATTAAGAAATTAATTAGGGGTTTCTTGTTCTTATTTAAATTATTATATTTGATTGATAATCCCCCTTAAGCAAGACCGACCTTCCCATCCCATAAATTAACCCCCAAACCTTCGAATTTCTTTAAATTATCAAAAAGGTTTTTCTTATTGTTTTCCTAAATAAAAAATAAGTGGCGACTCTGTGTCTATAAAAAATCGCATCGCTACAGTTTGACGACTCTGCTGGAGACAATTAATTAAGAGGGTTAGATTTGTGCACAATTGAGTATTATCAATTTTAATAATTAATTTGTACTTCAACTATATACTTGTGTGAGATTGAATTATTTTAATTTTTACTGGTCATCGATTGACTCGGACTTTGTAATTAATTAATTTAATTCTATCTCTCTCTCTCTCTCTCTCTCTCTTTCTCTCTACTCTTTATGTTGAACTACGACGGCCTGAGTCTTCCTAATTTTGGAGAAACGTAGGCAACCACTTAGTGCGGCCATTATCTGCTTTTCTTTTAGTTAAAAAAAACTTTTTATTTTACTCTATCACCTAGAATTGACTCTCACACACGTATACAGATATAACTGTCATTGCACTACATACCTTTGATAAAACTCGGGACCCACACTAAGGACGGATGACGGTAATCACCTAATCGTCGATCTCTCCAAAGTTGGATCATCCCACCTCGTGTTTTCAATCCACCTAGATTGCCAATATCACGAGGAGCCTAGCCATAAACTCTGCATCAACCACATATCATGTAGATTTACTTTTTAAGACACTCCGTGACCGGTCGGTTTGATCTTGGAGTCTTTGTAATCCCTTGTCAAGATCATTTTTTTTTGTGCAACATGGACGCAGGTTGTTCATAAGAGGGTGAACAAAGTAATGAACTCATTTGCGGTCTTAAGGATCTTTGCAAAGAATTGGTTGACGAATGGAAGAAAGAGAACAAGAAGGTGGTGTCTCTGTCCAAAGAAGTTTAAAATCTGACTGATGGCTTGACTAGGTTGGAAGTTCAACTCACAAAGAAGGATGTGGAGCTGGACAAAGTCAAGGCCAAGCTTACTCTAGCCGAGGCCACACTTAAGAAACTCAACACGAGTTCTTCCAAAATGGATGAAATTCTTGGGTTGAGCAAACCACTCAAGGCAGGTATGGGTTTTCAAGAGTCTTTAAATGCTATTACAACTACTTTGGCTAATAAGGAAGATAAAATAGTTTTTGTTAAAGAAAGAGATAATGTTGAACTATTGTCTTCTGATAAGTCTTCTGACAAAGTGAAAGTATGTAACTATTGTTACTCTGCTGGACATTTGAAAAATGACTGTAAAACGCTTTTAAAGAAACAGTCCAGTTCTTCAGTGCTACCTGAAGTGTTGCCTAGCACGTCAGATATCACTGGCAGTCAGAAGAGATATTATCGAAGTTGGAAAGCATGGAAACCTGAGTCTAACTTGAGATGTGATGTTGTCTACACTGCCTTAAAAACTAATGTTGAAGGTTCATGGTATTTTGATAGTGGTTGTTCACGTCACACGACGGGAACAAAAATGTTTTCAAAGGAATATGAACCTATTCAAGGTGGTAGTGTAACATATGGTGGTGGTGGCAAGAGTAATATAGTAGGAAAAGGCATTCTTAATATACCTGGATTTCCTGCTTTGAAAAATGTTTTGTATGTTGATGGACTTGTAACTAATTTAATTAGTATTAGCCAATTTTGTGATGACAATCTTGAAGTGAAATTCAATAAAAACACTTGTGAAGTTTTTGATTGTACCAATAACTGTGTTATGTCAGGTACTAGGTCAAGTAATAACTGTTATCTTATTAAGGATAAACAAGTGTGTCATTCTATGAGAATTGATGATGCTACCTTGTGGCATCAAAAGTTGGGTCATGTTCATTTTCGTAACATTGTAAAACTCATTAAGGCTGAAGCTATAAGTGGTATACCTAGTCTGGACATAAGTATGAAAATCATATGTGAAGATTGTCTCAAAGGTAAACAGACTCGTGTTGCCCATAGTGCTATCCAACATCATGAGGAGTACTCTGAAACAACCCACTGTTTTCAACTTGTGCATATGAATTTAATGGGTCCAGTTGAGGTAGAAAGTTTAGGAGGTAAGAGATACACTTTTGTCATAGTTGATAATTTTTCTAGATTTACTTGGGTGTATTTTTTGAAAGAAAAATCAGAAACTTTTGAAAAGTTTAAGATCTTACATGCTAAAATCAAAAACATGTTTTGTGCTCTTATCATGCGAATAAGGTCTGATCATGGAAAGGAGTTTGACAATCTTTGTTTTCAACTTTTTGTGAATCAAAAGGAATTCAACATGAATTTCCTGCTCCTAAAACACCTCAACAAAATGGGGTGGCTGAAATAAAAAATAGGACCTCACTTGAAATGGCTCATGTGATGTTGTTTTCAAAAAGAATTTCAAAAAGATTTTGGCTGAGGCCTTAAACACGGCTTGCCACACGGCCAATAGAGTTTTTCTAAGACCCGGTACTACAATGACACCTTATGAAATTTTGAATGGTAGGATACCAAAAGTTTATTATTTTCATACGTTTGGGTGTGCGTGTTTTATTCTAAATGATCGGGATTACTTAGCCAAATTTGACTCTAAAAGTGATAATGCTATATTTTTTGGGTATGCTCAGGATAGTCGAGCATATATGGTTTATAATCTTAGGTTAAAGACCATACAAGAATCAGTTAACGTTGTTTTGATGACTTAGCAAGTGTTACAGGTGATGGAGTGCAGGAATCTCCATTGATATTGCTGGAAGAGCTGGAGGAACAAAGTAAAGCAAGTGATACCACGGGTGCTGACCAGAGTGTTTCCACTGAAGGGATATCATCTCAGGTATCACCTGAAGCCAGTCCAGCAACTGAGAATGACGAACAGGCTGATGATAATACTGATGTGCACGGAGATTTAAGAAGGGATCCACCAGCTAGGATCAGAAGAGATCATCCTTCTTCTTAGATTATTGGAGAAGCAAATGAAGGGGTACGAACAAGGAACAATGAGCCATTTAGTAACCGTGAAATGGTGAGGTATGTGTGCATGTCCACCACATACCATAAGGTAAAATATTCCTGTTTTGTTTCCTATTTAGAACCTAAAAATGCTTCAGAAGCTTTAAAAGATAATCTTTGAATACATGTCATGCAAGAGGAACTTGAACAATTTGCTCGTAATGAAGTTTGGTGTTTAGTACCACGTCCCATTAACACTAATGTAATTGGTACAAAATGGATTTTCAAAAATAAATCGGACGAGCAAGGAAATATTGTTCAGAACAAAGCCCGTCTTGTGGCTCAAGGTTACACACAAATTGAAGGTGTTGACTTTGACGAGACCTTTGCTCCAGTAGCTCGAATTGAGTCCATAAGACTCCTCTTGGAAATAGCTTTTTATCTAAAAATTACCTTGTTTCAAATGGATGTTAAAGCTGCCTTTTTAAATGGTTATTTAAAAGAAGAAACTTATGTTGAACAACCAAAAGGATTTGAAGATCCTCATCTACCAAACCACGTATATAGACTTGATAAAGCCTTATATGGCTTGAAACAAGCTCCACGTGCTTGGTATGGTCGCTTAACCTTTTTCTTACTTGAATATGGTTTTACAATAGGTGAAGCAGATAGGACTTTATTTATTCTAAGGCATGGAAAAGAAACAATCATTGTTCAAATCTATATTGATGATATAGTCTATGGCTCTACTTCTCAAACTTGTTTAAAAGATTTTGTAGAGGCTATGACATCAATATTCGAAATGAGCATGATTAGTGAGTTAACATTCTTCTTAGGATTACAGGTGTAACAATCTAGTGAAGGGATATTTATTTCACAAAGCAAGTATGCAAAAAGCCTAGTGAAACGGTTTGGGTTGGAGGGGGCAAAGAGCTCAAAATTTCCTATGTGTTCGTCTCTTAAACTTGGTAGAGACCAAGTAGGTGAGGATGTTGATCCTACTTTATATTGTTCCATGATAGGTAGCCTTCTCTATCTCACTTCTTGTCATCCTGATATCATGTTTAGCGTGTGCGTCTGTGCACGTTATCAAGCCAATCCTAAAGTCTTCCACCTTAATTCTGTCAAAAAATTTATTAAATATGTTTAGGGGATAAGTGAATTAGGGATTTGGTTTAGTAAGAATACTAACACCAATTTGGTAGGCTTTAGCGACTCGAATTGGGCGGGGGATATGGATGATAGAAAGAGTACTAGTGGGGGGTGTTTTTGTTAGTGTTATGCCCTAGGCCTATAGTTGATAGACTTATGTGTTGACATTATTTATTATTATATGAAAAGTTTATTATTTGATTATTATATGTATTGCATATTTATCTGTAATAATCTCCGTCCCTAATTATTAAGTGAATAATTAGTATAAATGTTAATGAATAATCATATGATGATTATATGCATAGAGATGCACATTAAATTAATGGGTACTTGTTAGAGAACAAGTGACTGGCTTGACCCGTATGAGATTTATGTCATGGTCAAATGTCATAATTAAATCTCATATGGTCACTTCATTTAGTCCCTAGACCTGAGATTATCATGACCTTACATATGATGAAAGTTATGTTTGATTTTAGTCAAACAATATCTTAACAAGATATTTATAAAGGCCATCTTTGGCATGATCAGATTCATGATGGGAAGGATGATAAGTCAAGATGGAATTTGTCCCTCGAAAGAGAGATGTTTTGCTTGGGCCCCTCGATGAGTGATAATGATGAAAGTGTATGGCCATACCCCAATGTGATTGGAATTATCATTATACTCAAGATCGAGAAAGTATTGAACAAAGACAAGTTAACGTGGATCATGACTTGTGTTCAATATAACATCGTGAGACAAAGGGAGAAATGGAAGTGTACCATTGGAAACGTGAACTCTTACGTTATATTATTTGGGTAGACATAATGGCTTGCTAGAGTCCGCTTATGTCTTATGAGGGTCGATATGATCGGACTCATTGTCAACATAATATAATCCTATTGGGTCACACACAATTAGAATGAATTGATTAAACCAATGAAAGAATGATTGAGAAATTCCTTATCAGGCATAAGATATCGCGCGACAGATCTTGGCCATAGGGCTCGACTGGTCGTGCGACATAACATGCCACTAAGGCGGTTTACAGACAGTTTCCTAATTTGATTAGGAAACAAACACCATACTAGAGTAGTATAAATATGATGTTTGTGGAACCCTAATAACCTAGCCGAAATTCTGAAAAGAAAATCACAAAGGGTTTTTCAATATTCTCTCCAAGGTTTAAAAGATCTAGCAATCTTCAAGAAGTGTTCTTGGTTCATTCGAAGGTGTGGATACTATTAGAGGGTCTTCGCTCGTACAACGATCAAGGCCTAGAGTTCGAAGTTTGTGATTCAAAATCACATTGTTTATTTGTTCGATAGCTCAAGAACGGAAAGCGTTCAAGGTTGGTTATTTCTATCTCATAGAAATTCAATTTATTTGTATAGAACGGATCCTAGGGCTCTTGGGTTTTGTGTTATTAGATGCTTAATTCCGCTGCGCATGGACCCATAAATCAGAGCCCCGTTCGTATGATTAAGTTTGAATTAACATGCTAAGAAAATCTATATAAATTGTTTATATGGTTTTTGCATGTTTTGTATGCGATAGTTTGATTGTTTTTGAAACAATATGCCTAAATCATGTTCTATTCATATTGAATTAAGTCAGTTAAAAGTTGTTTATATGATTTAATTGCTCTATAATTAAGAATTGATTGAAACTGGAAATCTGCAAATCTGGTAACCTTGTGTCACGCGACAAAGGATGCCTGTGTCACGCGACAGAGTTGGGGCGATGGCTTCTCTCGGTGCGTGTGACGGATCGGGACTGCAGGCCTCTGTCACGCGACAGAACTTGCCCAATCTGGGCAGAATCAGTTTGTTACATAATCCTGCTAATCTGTGAATGTGTTTGCAATCTGATATGTTTATGTCTTAATCTGGATGCTATAAATTTTTGGAAATTAAGTTTATAGGGTTATACTAGATTAATTCATTATTTATGCATGCTTAGTTAATTAAAATATGATTTTATTAATTGTTGTGATGCATGAATTATGTGTTCTTATGTGTTAAGAACTTTGTTAGATGTTTAGTTGAAACATAGAAATATAATTTCCTGAATGTTAAATTGAAACATTAAAATTTTGGTTTTCTGATTGTTTATGAGAAACAAGTCAAATTACGCAAAATTTGATGGTTATCTGATTGTTTGTGAGAAATATGTCAAAGTATTGATTATGTTGCAAATCAGAGCTGATTTCTGATTGTGCATGTCTAGGAGAGTTCTGTCGAAGGAGAGATTTGGTACTTAAGTAGTCCTTGTGGCTCACCTATCTTCCTGGGAACTTACATGGTGCACGATTATGATTATCTTTGCTGATATGCTTTTAATCTGCTTTAAAGAAACTTCATTTAACTTTTAAGTTCTTTATGCCAATTCATGATTAAAACACTTGAGACCACTCGGATAGTTTTGGGTGGGCTTGTCATAGCAAGGTACTTTGATTCTATTCGTTTGCGAGCAAGATGAGGAAATGGTGGTTCCTATACGTTTAAAGTGAATGAACTTAATTGGGTTATCAAAATGGTTTTGGACCCAAGGCATAAGATGAGATTAAAATATGCTTAGACATATGATGTCTTAAATAAATCTCATAAAAGATCTAAGAGTCATATATGTGATATGATTGATGTTTCTACCTAATTAATTTAGTTTTGAGCGGTTTGCCATAGCAAACTTGAAATTAAATTAAAGTTGGATCTTAGCCCATTAAATGTATATTATGCTTGTTTGCATTGGAAGGTGTATAATTTAGTGGGAGCATTTATTTTCATGTAAATGCATTATACTTCTCATATAATATGTTTGCTCATATGTGTTCATATTTTATGTACATCTTTTTGTAGAATAAATGGCATCAAACAATAATCATCATTTGTCACTGCGATCTGTCCTTGAGAAGGAAAAGTTGGAAGAGAATGGTACAAACTATATGGATTGGATCCGTAGCGTGAGAATTGTTCTCAGGCAAGAGGAAAAGTTGTACGTTCTCGAGGAACCTATTCCACCTGAACCTGCTGCCAATGCTACTAGGGCAGTGAAGGATCAATATCTGAAGCATAAGTGTGATGCTACTGATGTTGGTTGCCTCATGCTCTCCGCCATGTGCAAGAGCCTTCAAAAGGATCTTGAGCACTTGGGGACAGTTGATCTAAACAATCGACTGATGGAAATGTTCCAAGTTCAAGCAAGGCAAGAAAGGTATAACATAGTTAAAGCCCTAACCTCATGCAAGATGAGTGAAGGACAAGATGTTGGTCCCCATGCTCTAAAGATGAAGGGCCACATCGAGCATCTTGAGAGGCTCGGTTTTCCGATTAGCCAAGAATTGGCTACTGACATGATATTGAATTCATTGCCTGAAGGTTTTAGTAATTTCATAATGAACTATAACATGGGGGGCATGAATAAGAACCTTTCTGAGTTAGTTCAAATGTTGAACACTGCGAAAAACAATATTGTCAAGAAGAAAACCGATCAAGTGTTGATGGTTAACAAGGGGAAGGGTTTCAAGGGTAAGGGAAAGGCAAAAGTTGCTAATCCTAAGGCAAATGTTGCCAAACCCAAAGAGGGTGCCAAACCCAAAGAGGCTAAGCCCAAGTCCCAAGAGGACGCAGTCTGCTTCCATTGCAATGAGATTGGACATTGGAGGAGAAACTGCTTAAAATACAAGGAAGCACTGAAGAAGAGCAAAGGTGTTGCTTCGACTTCAGGTATCTTTGTTATAGATATATTCCTATCTACTTCTAGTTCTTGGGTATTGGATACCGGATGTGGATCTCACATTTGTCTAAATGTGCAGGGTCTAAAGAACAGAAGGATGCTTAAAGATGGTGAAGTGGACCTACGTGTGGGGAATGGAGCAAGAGTTGCTGCATTAGTCGTAGGAACTTATGAAGTTACTTTACCTAGTGGACTAATACTTGTTTTGAACAATTGTTATTACGTTCCAGCTTTAAGTAGGAATATTATTTCGATTTCATGTTTAGATAATGAAGGTTTTAATTTTCTTATATGTGATAAGAAGTTTTCCATTTACAAGAGTGATATGCATTATTGTACTGCTATTTCATTCAATGGCCTTTATATCCTTGATGTTGAAAATCTTGATAATGATGTCTATAACATTAACAAGAAATATAAACCCAATGATGTAAACCACACTTACTTATGGCATTGTCGTCTTGGCCATATAAATGAGAAACGCATTTCTAAACTCCACAAAGATGGATTTTTAGACTCACATGATTATGAATCATATGAGACATGCGAATCTTGTTTACTTGGCAAGATGACTAAGGACCCATTTACCAAAACTGGTGAAAGGGCGGGCGACTTATTAGGCCTCATACATACCGATGTGTGTGGACCAATGAGTAGCAATGCTAGGGGAGGATTTCAGTACTTCATAACATTCACTGATGATTATATTAGATTTGGATATGTTTATCTAATGAAACATAAAAGTGAATCGTTTGAGATATTTCGAATATTTCAAAATTAGGTGCAAAATCAACTTGGCAAAACTATTAAGGTACTTCGATCCGATCGAGGTGGCAAATATTTGAGCCAAGAATTTGACAGTCATCTTAAGAGTTGTGGAATCGTTTCAGAACTCTCTCCACCCGGAACACCACAATGGAATGGTGTGTCTGAAAGGAGGAATAGAACTTTGTTGGACATGGTTCGTTCTATGATGAGTCAAGTTGAGCTTCCTTTATCCTTTTGGGGACATGCACTAGAAACTGTTGCTTTCACTATAAACAGAGTTCCTACCAAATCGGTTCAAAAGACCCCATATGAGATGTGGCATGGAACAAAACCTAGTTTGTCTTTCATGAAAATTTGGGGTTGCGATGCATATGTCAAGAAGTTAACTTCTGACAAGCTAGCACCTAAGTCTGATAAATGTGTTTTCGTGGGTTATCCTAAGGAACTAAAGGATACTATTTCTACAACCGAAACGAGAACAAAGTGTTTGTTGCTCGAAATGGTACCTTCTTAGAAAAGGAGTTTCTTCGCAAAGGAACCAGTGGGAATAAAATAGATCTCAAAGAAATTCGAGAACCCAAAAACAACATAGAACCAATGGTAGAAACTGAACCAAGTTCACAAGTAGTTGTGGAACCAGTTCAAGATACACAAATCCTTCGCCGAAGTGGTAGGTCACGATCCGAACTCGAGAGATATGGATTTCTTGTTACGAAAAGTGATGAAGTGGAGTTAATCGAAAACGATGAACCTACTTGCTACCAAGAAGCGATGTCCTCTCCTGATTTGGAAAAATGGCAAGAGGCCATGGAGTCCGAATTACAATCCATGGCTGATAATCAAGTTTGGAACTTGATTGATCCACCCGAAGGTGTAAAAACCATAGGGTGCAAATAGGTCTTCAAGAAAAAGACCGATATGGATGGGAAGGTGCACACCTATAAGGCTAGGCTTGTAGCTAAGGGATATAGGTAGATTCATGGTATCGACTATGATGAAACCTTTTCGCCTGTAGCTATGATTAAGTCTATTAGAATTTTAATTGCCATAGCCGTATATTATGACTATGAAATATGGCAAATGGATGTCAAGACAGCTTTCCTAAATGGGAAGTTACTTGAGGATGTATACATGATACAACCTGAAGGTTTTGTCAGTCCAGAAAATTTTAACAAGGTGTGTAAGTTGCAGAAATCCATTTATGGATTGAAGCAAGCTTCTAGGAGTTGGAATCTACATTTTGATGAAGCAATCAAAGAGTTTAGCTTTATCAAGAACGAAGATGAACCTTGTATATACAAGAAAATTAGTGGGAGTGTAGTACTATTTCTAGTGTTGTATGTCGATGATATCTTACTCATTGGAAATGACATTCCTGCACTACAGACTGTCAAGTCTTGGTTGGGAAAGTGTTTTTCAATGAAAGATATGGGTGACGCTGCATATATCCTTGGTATCAATATCTATAGAGATAGATCTAAAAAGATGATTGGTTTAAGTCAAAGTACTTACATTGACAAGGTTCTTAGAAGATTCCAAATGGAAAATTCTAAAAGAGGAAACTTGCCAATGTTGCATGGTCTATCTCTTAGCAAGACTTAAAGTCCTAAGACTAATGATGAGCGAAAGAGAATGAATGATATTCCATATGCTTCGACAATTGGGTCTATCATGTATGCTATGTTATGTACTAGACCCGATGTCTCGTGTGCTCTAAGCATGACGAGTAGGTACCAATCGGATCCCGGCGAACCACATTGGATAGCAGTCAAGAATAACCTCAAGTACTTACGAAGAACTAAGGATGTATTCTTGGTCTTTGGAGGAATGGAAGAAGATCTTGTAGTAAAAGGCTACACAGATGCTAGCTTCCAAACCGACAAAGATGATTTCAGATCACAGACAGGATTTTTGTTTACGCTGAATGGAGGCACTGTTAGTTGGAAAAGTTCCAAGCAAAGTACCGTCGCTGATTCTACAACCGAAGCTGAGTACATAGCGGCATCTGATGCAGCTAAGGAAGCTGTTTGGATCAAAAAGTTCATTAGTGATTTGGAAGTCGTTCCAAGCATCAAAGATCCTATTGAACTTTATAGTGACAATAATGGTGCAATTGCACAAGCAAAGGAACCAAGGTCACACCAGAGATCCAAACACATACTTCGACGTTTCCACATTATCCGAGAGATATGCGAAAGGGAAGACGTAAAGATATGCAGAGTAGACACTGATGACAACGTGGTGGACCCATTAACTAAGGCTCTCCCGCAAGCTAAGCATGATGGTCATGTTAGGTCCATGGGTATTCGATACATGGGAGATTGGGCCTAGTGCAAGTGGGAGACTGTTAGTGTTATGTCCTAGGCCTATAGTTGATAGACTTATGCGTTGACATTATTTATTATTATATGAAAAATTTATTATTTGATTATTATATGTTTTGCATATTTATCTGTTATAATCTCCGTCCCTAATTATTAAGTGAATAATTAGTATAAATGTTAATGGATAATCATATGATGATTATATGCATAGAGATGCGCATTAAATTTATGGGTACTTGGTAGAGAACAAGTGACTGGACTTGACACGTATGAGATTTATGTCATGGTCAAATGTCATAATTAAATCTCATATGGTCACTTCATTTAGTCCCTAGACCTGAGATTATCATGACCTTACATATGATGAAAGTTATGTTTGATTTTAGTCAAATGATATCTTAACACGATATTTATAAAGGCAATCTTTGGCATGATCAAATTCATGATGGGAAGGACGATAAGTTAAGATGGAATTTGTCCCTCGAAAGAGAGATGTTTTGCTTGGGCCCCTCGATGAGTGATAATGATGAAAGTGTATGGCCATACCCCAATGTGATTGGAATTATCATTATACTCAAGATCGAGAAAGCATTGAACAAAGACAAGTTGACGTGGACCATGACTTGTGTTCAATATAACATCGTGAGACAAAGGGAGAAATGGAAGTGTACCATTGGAAACGTGAACTCTTACGTTATATTATTTGGGTAGACATAATGGCTTGCTAGAGTCCGCTTATGTCTTATGAGGGTCGATATGATCGAACTCATTGCCAACATAATATAATCCTATTGGGTCACACACAATTAGAATGAATTGATTAAACCAATGAAAGAATGATTGAGAAATTCCTTATCAGGCATAAGATATCGCGCGACAGATCTTGGCCATAGGGCTCGACTGGTCGTGCGACATAACATGCCACTAAGGCGGTTTACAGACAGTTTCCTAATTTGATTAGGAAACAAACACCATACTAGAGTAGTATAAATATGATGTCTATGAAACCCTAATAACCTAGTCGAAATTCTGAAAAGAAAATCACAAAGGGTTTTTCAATATTCTCTCCAAGGTTTAAAAGATCTAGCAATCTTCAAGAAGTGTTCTTGGTTCATTCGAAGGTGTGGATACTATTAGAGGGTCTTCGCTCGTACAACGATCAAGGCCTAGAGTTCGAAGTTTGTAATTCAAAATCACATTGTTTATTTGTTCGATAGCTCAAGAACGGAAAGCGTTCAAGGTTGGTTATTTCTATCTCATAGGAATTCAATTTAATTGTATAGAACGGATCCTAGGGCTCTTGGGTTTTGTGTTATTAGATGCTTAATTCCGCTGCGCATGGACCCATAAAACCCAACAGTTTTTACTTGGATAACAATTTAGTTTCATGGTATAGTCGTAAACAAAACTGTGTCTCTCTTTCCACGGCTGAATCTGAGTATGTTGCAGCTGGTAGTTGTTGCTCACAACTTATTTGGCTAAAACATTTGCTAGATGATTATGGCCTAGAGAGTAATTCATTGACTATGTACTGTGATAACTTGAGTGCTATCAACATTTCAAAAAACCCTGTTCAGCATTCCCGTACTAAGCACATAGATATACATCATCATTTTCTTAGAGATATGGTAGATAAAGGCCTAATTAACATTGATCATATTGATACTAAGTATCAACTGGCTGACATCTTTACCAAGGCCTTAGACCACAAGAGATTTTCTAGTTTGAAAAGATCTCTTGATCTTTGTAATCTCTGAGTCTATTTGTCAGTGCTACCCCAGATGATGTTATCACTCAGGGTAACACTTGTATATTAGTGTATTTTTTTTCTGTTTATTTTAAAAAAAATGCTTTTATATTCCTTTAATCTGGTTAGCTTAGTTCTGACCGTGGCACATGCTGACCTTTTTGTTATGGTAGGTTATTACCTAGGTTAACATGTTTGATATCATTCCCTTTCATGTGCTTAAAGTGACGAAGTCACTAATGATTTTATGTGATAAATAAAAGGCAAAGAGGCAATTATTTTCCATACTATTCTCTCGAGCTCGGGGCACGACGTTCGCTGCGATGATGTACTCTTGCCAATGAGAATGTATGAGGTGATCTATGCTTAGTATTAGGGACATGAAGTTCGCTACTACAATGTACCCTACTTGAAAGGCATAAATCACTTTATCTTTACACTTGAAATAAAACTCGAGGCACGGAGCTAGTTACTACGATGCTTTCTTGTTTAAATAAGTGTATTGATCTTTTATAAAGCAAGCAATGTACTTTAAAACAATAGGCTTGTTATGCCTAAAGTGTATGAAAATTGCTCAGCTTGTTATGCCTGAAATGCTTGAAAATGAATATATTTATCAAGGGATGTTTATCTTATATGTTACTCTATGTGTTACCATCATTGTCTTAACACATTAGTATGTGCTATATTAGTTTTTTTTATTCCTTATTTTCGAAATTTATTGATTAAAATTTTAAAATCTGAAAGTCTTTTTAACTAAAGAGTATACGATTTTGAAAACGTCTTCAACAAGTTTTCTTTGTTTTTGGTAAACTTTGCTGAGTAACTAATCCTTATTATTTTGATATTTGTGCTCATCATTTTCGGATATGGTTACAAAAATTTTGTTTACTTATTATTTTTTTCTCTATTTTTTTCGTTTTACTTTTAAAAAAAAAAATTTAAGACAGCCAGGCAGTTGTTGTTTTGGGTTGTTGGGGTTTATTAAAATGAGTGGTTAAGGTTAATTAGGAGATTTTAATGTAGAGGATTTATAGGGTTTAAGATGGGATAGGTTTTAACTTGTCAAATCAACTTAATGTCATTGTTCCCTATCCACTTCTTCCTCTTTAATCTCCCTATTTTCTCTCTAAATTCCTTTTATCTTTCTAACCGTCTTTCTCTCCTCATTTTAAAAACCTCCCTTTCAGCGTCGTCTCTCTCTCCCAACCTAGGTCAAAATACGCTCTCAAAAAATTCCCAAAATCCGTCCATGGCTTCTTCATCCAAGACAACCAATGAACCTCAAACACCGACCAAATGGACATCTCTCCTAGCATTGCACCTAGTGCAGCCTCTCGTGTAGCCATGGAGACTTCACCCATGATTACACCAGCCTCTTCTCCTCCTATAATGGCCGTAGTTCCAGCTGTTGCCCTGTTTCATCCTTTGATCAAGGCATTCCCAAGGTTACTCTCATCCCAGCTGAACCTATAGAGGAGATGAAGAGAAAAGCTCCCTCAGCCAAGTTGTCTCCTCAAGTTTCTAAGAGGAGGTCCTCTAATCGAATCCGATCAATAAGGTCCAAGGCAACATCAAATACTACCTCTGATCTGATTGAAGTTTCAGAAAGTTCATTGAAAACGTCATCTCCTCATGTGAGTGACGAGAATTTTAATGTCAACAAAGAGAAGGAACCTTCTGAGGACTCATTTGATGCCTGGGTGGATGCTGAAGAGGAGGAAACTTTATCTGATTTTCAGAAGAAAAAGGGCAAGGCCAAAGTTTCAGTGAGTGCTACCAAGGGTGCTACCAAGAAGAAGATATCATCTGAGGTAACACCTGCCCCCTCTTCTGTTCCTACAAAATCTGTTCCTAGTGATCATGAATTTTCTGGTGATGAGTTTATTCATACTGAAGAGGATAATGCTTTTCCAAAACCTTTTCTTACTTTGGAATTTTATAAGAAGGAAAACATGGAGTTTTGGCTTAACAATTTAAGTATGAAATTATTAAAAGAAAAGCATATTGATGAGGAACAGCTATAAAGGGAAGGGATGGTTCAGTTTTTAAAGGACAGGAATTTCTTTAAGACAAATAATCATGCCTCAGTCTTTGTTGAGAGTGTGGTGAGAAACTTTTTTGCTAACCTACATGCTCATTTGGAAAATGAAGGGTCTGAGAAATTTGGGAAAGTCTTTGTGCAGGGTAAGGTTTATTCTTTTACTCCAGCCATCATTAACAAGGTTCTAGAAATCTTAAATGTAGATGATGAGAGCATTAGGGTTAATAGGGATGAAATGATTAAGTTCCTCACCCACAACAAAATCCAGTCCTGGCCTTTAAAGGAAAATCTTCATGCTTCTAGGCTTACCTCTCTGTACTCTGTGCTTCACAAACTTTGCATTTTAATTGGCTCCCTACTACAAATGAACCTATTGTTACCTTGGAGCATGCTAATTTTTTGTACAGATTGGGCAAAAATCATAGGATTAACTTTGGAATATTAGTGTTCAAACACTTAGCTTCGTGGGATAGAAAGAAAGAAATGAACATTACCTTTTTCCCCTATCCTTCCTTGATCTTCAAAGTTTTAATCTTTCAATCCTTGCCTATTGAAGCCTCTGATACTTTCACTTCTGAACCTGAATATTATACCATTGATCCTCAGCTGAAAAAGGGTAACAGGTATACTAAAGACCTTCCATGGAAAAAATCTGATGAAACTGTTGGTTCTGCTTTTGTTCTTCCTGGTACCATCTCACGTGATATCTCAAGTGCTTTTCCAAGTGTTGACCCTAATACTTTTGCAGGAACTGATGCTGCAAGTATTCTGTCTAATATGATCAATCTTCTATGCAACACTTCTCCATCAATCCCAATGACTACAGTGCTGAATTTATTGCACAAACAATCAAGTGCTATTGGAGAACTCGTTGATGGGTGGGTCAAGCTTCAATCAAGTGCAATTGGAGAACTCGTTGATGGGTGGGTCAAGCTTAAGCAGGCAACTGATACTTTTATTGATGAAATTTTCTTCCCAAACAGGGGGAGGATGTGCTGCTGCTACAGCTTCTGGAGCTGGTGCTAATGCAGTTGCTACCACCAGTGCTGGCCCAAGTGATGGTGGGGGTGATAGGGATGGAGATCAGGAGGAAGAAGAAGAAGAGGAGTTTGAAGAAGAAGAAAGCTGAATACCTGAAGGTTGATGTTGCCACTACTGTGATGGTGGATTTGATCTGGTGTCCTAAACAATTACTTTTTATTTGGTGATGTGGTTCTCTAAACAACTTACTTTTATTTTGTTTATGTTGGTTTCAAAAACTCTTTAGATGGTCTGTTTTTAAAACATTAATTTGTTAGGTAGTTTTTGCTTGGATGATATTTTGGTTCAATGATTTATTGTTTTTATTTTTAACTTAGTTTATTTTGAAAACTTTTTAAGTTTGAAATAAATTAGTTTATTTTGATAAATCATTGTTTAGATTGGCTCCTAGATTAAGGGGGAGTTAATTTTCGTGGAGATGTTATAGTCTGTTTCTATGCTCTGTTTATCTTGTTATGGACTGACAAATTGCAGGTAAGCAGCGCATTAGGTTTGAGAAGAAATATCCAACTAAGGGGGAGATTGTTAGTGTAAATGCATGTGATATCCTGAATGATTTCCCAGATTTCAGATGATATCTTAGATGATTTCATGTGTTGGAATTTATATAGTTGTACATTTCTTGTTTATTAATTTATGTACTAATGTGCTAATATAATCTGTATAGTATATGTTGTATGTCCATATTTCAGGTTGCAATATGATTGGAGAATGAGCTAGAAACATGGAGGAATTTGGAAACAATAGATTTATGGATAAATAACATTTAAGCATAAACCGTTTCAAGAGCTACTTTGTGTCAACAACATTAAAAACGTGGGAAGACCTATTCAAAGGAGTTGTTGTTGATTCAAAGAGAGTACAACATGAAGAAAGATTGGGAGTACAAGGCATTGAAGCATGAGCTTGGAGATCAAGTACACAGTTGCTATTTTTTAGGAAAGTGGGCGCATGAAGTGAGGAATACGCCAACCACTTCCCCACTCTCCCTCAATGTCCAAGATAGCCCCAAGGCTGATTATTTGAGTAGCCTTCAAGTAATTGAAGACTATAAATATGCTTGAAAGGATTCATTTGAAGACAAGCCAATTTTATACACCTTCGAAGCATAGAGAGATAGAGTTCTTTGTTTGGTTCGTTTCATCCGTCCTCCCTTGTAATTTCGCACTTGATTACATTGGTATCAAGTTGTGTGTTAGCTAGGATTGGATTTTGTTCTTTATCTCTTGTTCCATAGAACTTACCTTGTATTAGTCTTAGGGAACAAAATTCGGCTTTGTAAAATTCTTTTTATAAAGTGATAAAGTCTTGCCTAAGAGGCATCCTCAAGTTATATAATTTATATAACTTGAGAAAAACAATTTTGGTGTCTTTATTCCGCTGCAATCTCTATTACAAAATTGTTTTTACTTTCGAAGTGTGTGTGTGCTATCCCAAGTGCTATCGTTGGTGCTGTTATCACCTTGAATATCACTTGTGATTCAGGCCGTGACAATTTCAGATCAGACTCCTCATCAGTTGCTTAATCAGTCAAGCTTACTCAACAAGCTTCTCTCAGCTGATGCATTTATTGTTTCCAACTACACAGCCCCCAATTTAGCTGAAGTTGGTAAAACAGCATGCTGAGAAGACATTCCTGCAACTTGTCAGTAACTAAAAGAGGTATGTCAAAGTTACCAGTACTCACAACACTTCATCTACTCAATGGAAAATATCTTCATCAAATCTCAGGAATTTAATGCAAAAGATATTCTCATTAAATGCATGTTAGTCCAAGTCTTCCCTCCAACCCCTTCAGAGACAACAACTCTATTTTGAAGTTCACTATAAATACCTTCTCCAGAGCATTGAAGAGGGTCGGTGCATTAAATATCTTTGAGAGTGAGTTTCCAAGAACTACTGTGCTCAAGCATTCAAGCATTCAAGTTCAAAGCATTCAAGTCCCTCATATTCACTAGACTATCTTTGTTAGGACATACACTGAGCACCAACAATCAATACTTGTAGTGTTCCCAAACAAGACTATGATTGGAACACATTGATTGAATCACACACACACACTAGAGAAATAAGTTCAACATTGTGAACACATCTCTAGAAAACAGCTGGTCAATCTTGTAGCACGATCCATTAGTAATCACTTTACTTTTAGCAGCCTTCAATAATAAGGCTTGCAATTTGTAATAGTCAGGTATCATTAATAGTGCACTTTCACAAATCTAAGTTTTGACCAAACTTGGTAGAGGACATAGAAGTTATTTAACACTGTGAACCTCTTCAAACAATCGAGTCATTTCCTTTGTTTGTTTGCTTATTATTTGTGTTGTTGTAACCGGTTGACAATCTCTCAACCGGTCATAACCTATTGACTCCTATTTACTGCTTGTTTGTTTCTCCATTGGAAAATACAAATGCATGACATTTAACTTGCTCTTTGAAAATCCTTCTGCCTAACCAATCTTTTGAGTGAGTCTAAACCAGTATCATTTTATCCGCTGCGCAAACCGGTTTCCATCGGTTAGCCTCTGATAGGGTACTTGACATTTTCAAAGGTTTTGAAAAGAGTTTAAGAAATTTTTTTAATCAGGCTATTCACCCCCCTCTAGCTTGTTTTCCTACCAATTGGGCCTTACAATTTGTATCAGAGCCTTCAATTTTGAAAAATATTTTTCCAAGCTTAACAGCTTGAATTGCCTATTCCAAAATGGCAGGAAAACTCATGCAAACGTGGAACATGGTGACTATTCCCATGTTAAACGAAAACGAATTTCCAGTATGGAAAAACAAAATGATGCGGTATATGGATTCAATTGATGATAGACTAATGACTGTAGTCAGAGATGGTCCTATGACACCCATCAAAATCAACTCCACACCTAGAGCACCCAAAGCTCCTCTCATGCAACACGTCGATAGATCTTTAGAACAAGATTTCGAGGTTTACGAAACTTATGTTCCAAAGCTCCGCAAAGAATGGACTGAAGAGGATAAGATTTGTGTAGCCCTGGATAAAAAGGCTATGCACATTCTAACCTTCGATCTTGATGATAGACTGTACAAACAAGTACAATGCTATGAGACTGCTCAACATGTGTGGCAAAGTCTTCTCATATATTTTGAAGGAGATCAAGTGGCTAAGGACAACCGGCTGTATAAAAGTGTAGCTGAGTTTGAGTCCTTCAAGAAGAACCCAAGTGAGACTCTTAAAGAAATGTACGATCATTTCTGTGAGGTAAGCAACTCTTGTGCTTCTTTAGGTGGAATTTATATAATGAAAGACCTTAACATGAGGTTCCTCAATTCTCTTGGAGATTTGTGGCATGTCAAGGTTGCTATTCTAAAAGAATGCTGAGACTTGGATAAGACTCACATTCAAAATATTGTGTCAACTTTATTTTTGTATGAGGAAGAACTCAACAGGCTGGGTGGAGTTCAAAAACAATTTAAAAAACTTATCTCTGCCAGTTCAGACTGAGATCTTCTCGGGCTCTTCCATATTTAACAACCAATCTGCCAATGACTCTCCCATGATCTCTCAGCCTCATATAAACCAAACTAATTTCAACCATAGCAAGCCTACTGAGGAAGATAAATTTGCTGCCTTTGCTAGGAATTATTGAAAATTCAAGGACTTTAAGAGATCCCAACAACCTCACAGCAAATCATTCCACCCCAAATCCTCATCCTTCCAAAGATAGATCTGGCCAAACCTCAACCTCAAACGATGGCAAAAATTCTCAAGGTGAGCTTGTTTGCTACAACTGTAGGAAACTTGGCCATTTCGCCTCTAAGTGTCCTCAACCAAAATATATATTTTTGAGGAAGAAACCCTTTAGGAAAAACCCAAGATCCAAAAGCTTAGTAGCCGAGGAAGGGACAGAAAAGGCTATGCCAGTTTGGTTTGAGACTGACTCTGAAAATGAGAATGCTGACTTAGATGAAGATGGTGATGTTAGTTTTGTTGCTCTTGATGGAACCGAGAAGAACACATCCCTTTACAGTCACCAATCTTTAGACACCCTAACTCCATTGACCAGTCAGCATACAATGACACAACCATACCTGTGAGATCCCCTCTGTCATATTATGACGAACCTATACTTAGGGCAGATAATCCCTACAACTTCAAAATTCAGAATATAGGTGGAGCTCTCTACGGTCAATGCAAAACTGCTCCCACACTCAGACCTCTGATGCAACCGTTACAACAGACCTTCCAAACAGAGGCCCAACCTATCTCTACTCAGCAACCTGTGTTTGAACCCCGACCGATCCAATTCAAGAAAACCCTAACTAACATAATCCTCCAACTGAAATCCTCCTTACCAAACTTTGATCCTAACTTTGAACCATCATCCTCAACCTCTCAGCCTACTATTGACCCAATGCCCAACATGTCAAAGTCTAAAATGGCAGAGGTGATGAATGAACTCTTCACTGATTTTGAAAAACTAAATGATGTTAATAAAGTTATGGTTGTTGATCTTAAAAGAACCACAACTGAGAATGACTCTTTGAAAGCTGAAATAAAAGTTTTTAAAGAAAGTAAGCAAGAGTCTGATCAGTTAAGAAAAGAAAATCAAGAACTCACTGAAAGACTAAACATCTGTCTTTGTCAAATTCCTGATTTAGTTTCAAGAAACAATTCTCTCTCCAAGACAATTGATTCTTATTCTAAATCCAGAGCTGTTATTGAGACTATCCTACAAGACTAAATGTATTCTAGAGATCTATCTGGTATAGGATTTAACTCTAGCAGTAATGACAACACAGATAAGCCAACTATTGAGTCTGTCACTGAGAACTTGATGGATAAGTTTGATGATACTCAACCTGGCCTGCTAAAGAAAAGTATTCCTTGTACTTTTGGTGTTGTCCCACACACCTATCCTAAGGTTAAGGAACAAACCAAGGTTAAGAAGGTTGACAAGAACAAAACCCAATGGGCTAAGGTAGTTGATCCTAACCTGGGACCCTATGTCCCACTTGGTGATGGTGACAGCAAAGTTGGAATTAAAATTGCTGGTCAAGTTGCATGTTTGGAAACCTCAACCGGTAAAGCAACTGCAATCGATCAAGGAGCAACCGGTCAGACATCTGTCACCGGCAGCACTGCTCCAACCGGTAAGAGTTCTTCAACCGGTAAAGGGATATCCAAATTCATGCAACTGGCCAACAAAGAAAAAACCAACACCTTTGTGCCTAAATTTTTGTTCTTGCTCAAACTTCTGATCCTTCTGAAGCATTAGGCAAATTGAATATCAACTCATCCAAATCTTCACAGCCTCCTTCAAATAAATGTTCAAATTGTGGATTTATCAGTCACAAGGCTTATGAATGCCTCTTGAAGCACCTATCTGGACCCACTAAGTCTCAAAGCTCAAGTAGTGGCCAGGTATGACTGCCAAAGAGGAACTAACTCTTTGGACCCAAAAGAATAAGGGGGACCATAAGCTTATTGTCTTATTTCAGGAATGCTTTATGGCCTCAACCGATGCAAGTAAGGATGTTTAGATTTTGGAGAAGTGGATGCTCACGGCATATGACTAGCCATGCTGATCTCCTTACCGATCTTGAAGAAGCATCAGGTCCTCCAGTTGTCCTTGCTGACAATGCAAAGAGTAAAATAGTCGGTCGTGGATCCATCAAAAGAGGTACAGTTACTGTACAAAAGGTATCTTTGGTGGACGGTCTGAAACATAACCTTCTCTCCATAACACAATTTTGTGATAAAGGTATGCATTGTATTTTCAATTCTTCCAACTGTTATGTGAAAGACATTGCTACAGGAGAAACCTTACTCACTGGACAAAAAAAAGGTAACATATATGCTATAGATTTAAATACTATTTCTAGTGTTACTAATGTTTGTTTTGTAGCAAAGAACATCAGTGAGAATTCTTGGCTATGGCACAAGAGACTCAGTCACTTGAACTTCACGTACCTATCCAAGTTGGCAAATGCAAATCTGGTTGCCGGCTTACCTCAAGTGTCTTCTGTTCATGGAAGGAAATGCAGAGACTGCCAGCTAGGAAAGCAACATAAAGAATCATTTCAGAGCAAGCCCTGCATGTCCATATCTAAGTGCCTTCAGCTGCTACATATGGATCTGTTTGGCCACACAACAACTGCCAGTTTAGGGGGAAGCAGATATGTCTTGGTTTTTGTAGACGACTATTCAAGATATACATGGGTGGAAACCTTTGCCTCCAAGGATGATGTTTATGATGTTGCCACCAAGCTGTTTCGTCTACTTCAAACTCAAAAGGAATGTGACATCATCAGTATGAGATCCGACAATGAAACAGAGTTCAAGAACAATGGCATTGCTCAGTACTGTGATGATCATGGAATAGACCACAACTTCTCAGCCACTGGAAAATGGTGTTGTTGAGAGAAAGAACAGAACCTTGATCAAAGCTGGGAAAATAATGATATCCGAAGCAAGGCTACCCAAGTACTTTTGGGCTGAAGCTATCCACACAGCATGCTTCACTCATAATCGGTCACTGGTCAACAAGTTTCACAACAAGACCCCTTATGAGATTTGGCATGGCAGAATTCCCAACATCGGTTTCTTCAAGATATTCGGCTGCAAGTGTTATGTTCTTTACAACGGTAAAGTGCATCGAGGTAAATTTGATGAGAATGCCGATGAAGGTATCTTTGTTGGTTATGCCAAGCACAGTAAGGCATTTAGAGTTTTTGATAAACGTTTGTTGAAAATTGTTGAATTTTTCATGTTTTTTTATGAATTTGATTTGCTAGATTCTGACAAGGCTCCAAATAGTATTAATAATTCTAGTGTTTTGGAGACAGGTGAATCTAGCAACTCTAACTCCAATTAAACCACCAACAATAATGCAAATCAACCTCCAGCTCAGCATTCAGTTCCAAGTGGTGTAACCAGTAGAGCTCTAGTTGATGACTCATTCTTCCCTCAATCGGTTAGAAATTCTAACGTTCAAAATCCCTAAACCGATTTACTACCGACTAGCCCCTCTACAACTGTTCCTTTTACACCACCTGAGCCTGAACCAGTTTCAAACATTCACTTACCATTTCCTTTACCACAAACTGATCATCAGTCAGTTCACCTCTTCCTAACCGATCTCCCCAACCGGTCACACCTTCCTTAACCGATTCTTCTCCTCCCTTAGAAACCCTAAGACAAGAATCGGTAAGGCAAGACCTTCCTAGGGAAGTAAGATCAGTTAGAAATCACCCAATAGAAAATGTGATTGGTTATGTCTTTGGTCCAAGAATGTCTAGAGGCCAGTTGAGGAGCTTGGAAGAACAATATGGTCTATTCTCCTCTGCTATGATCTCAAATATAGAACCAGAGAAGCACTGAATGACCCCATCTGGGTAGAAGCTATGCAAGAAGAGCTTAACCAGTTTGATAGATGCAAAGTATGGGAATTAGTGCCTAGACCTAGTGATCAGACAGTGATTGAAATGAAATGGGTTTTTAGAAATAAATTGGATGAGTCTGGAAAAATAACAAGGAACAAAGCAAGATTAGTGGCAAAAGGGTACAGACAAGAAGAAGACATAGATTATGATGAGACTTTTGCCCCCATAGCTAGACTAGAAGCCATTAGGTTATTTCTTGCCTATGCAACTTACAAGGAATTTAAGTTGTACCAAATGGATGTGAATGTTGGGTTTTACGGGTCCATGCGCAGCGGAATTTAAGCATTAAAACATAAAACCCAAGAAGCCCTAGGATCCGTTCTATACAATTAATTTAAATTCCTATGAGATAGAATTAAACCAACCTTGAAACGCTTTCCGGTCTTGAGCTATCGAATGATTTTGATTACGTGATATCGAATCACAAACTTCGTTCTTCAACTTGCTTGAACTCTAGGCCTTGATCGATGAACGAGCGAAGACCCTCTTTTGGTATCCACACCTTTGAATGAATCCAAGAACAACTTCTTGATGATTGCTAGATCTAAACCTTGAAGAATATTGAGAGTATTTAATTATGAATTTTGCTTGAAAAATTTTGGTGACCTTTTAGGTGCTGACGGAACCCTTGTATTTATACTACAATAGTAGGAATACCTCTCCTAATCGTATTAGGAGAGACGAGTGTCAAAACGCGTATGGGCCTATTATGTCGCGCGGTATATTAAGCCATTGGCTCAATATGTCGCGTGACATATATAGCCAGATACTGAAACTCTCAATCATTCTTCCTCCGGTTTAACCAATTCATTCTAGTTGTGTGTGACCCAATAGGATTACTTTATGTTGGCAATGAGTTCGATCATATCGAACCTCATAAGACATAAGCGGACTCTAGCAAGCCATTATGTCTACCCAAATAATGTAACGTAAGAGTTCACGTTTCCAACGGTGTACTTCCATTTCTCCCTTTGTCTCACGATGTTATATTGAACATAAGTCATGGTCATTGTCAACTTGTCTAAGTTCAATGCTTTCTCGATTCCTTGAGTATAATGATAATTCCAATCATATTGGGGTACGGCCATACACTTTCATCATTATCACTCATCGAGGGCCCAAGCAAAACATCTCTCTTTCGAGGGACAAATTCCATCTTGACTTATCATCCTTCCCATCATGAATCCGATCATGCCAAAGATAGCCTTTATGGATATCGTGTTAAGATATCGTTTGACTAAAATCAAACATGACTTTTCATCATATGTAAGGTCATGATAATCTCAGGTCTAGGGACTAAATGAAGTAACCTTATGAGATTTACTTATGACACTTGACCATGTCATAAATCTCATGCGGGTCATGTCCGATCACTTGTTCTCTAACAAGTACTCATAATTTCAATGTGCATCTCTATGCATATAATCATCACATTATTATCCATTGACAATTATACTAATTATTCTCTTAATAATTAGGGGCCTTGATTATTATTAACAAATATACAAAACACATAATAATCAAATGATAAACATCTCATATAATAATAAATAATGTCAACACATAAGTCTATGAATCATAGGCCTAGGGCATAACACCAACAGTCTCCCACTTGCACTAGGCCCAATCTACCATGTATCGAATACCCATGGACCTAACATGACCATCATGTTTAGCTTGCGAGAGAGCCTTAGTTAGTGGGTCCGCCACGTTGTCATCGATGTCTACTCTTGCATATCTTAACGTCTTCCCTTTCACATATCTCACGGATAATGTGGAAACGTCAAAGTATGTGTTTGGATCTCTGGTGTGATCTTGGTTCCTTTGCTTGTGCAATGGCACCATTGTTATCACGGTAAAGTTCAATAGGGTCTCGATGCTTGGAACGACTTCCAAATCACTAATGAACTTCTTGATCCAAAGCTGCTTCCTTAGCTGCATCGGATGCCGCTATGTACTCGGCTTCGGTTATAGAATCGGCGACGGTACTTTGCTTGGAACTTTTCCAACTCACGGTTCCTCCATTAAGCGTAAACAAAAATCCAGACTGCGATCTGAAATCATCTTTGTCGGTTTGGAAGCTAGCATCTGTGTAGCCTTTTACTACAAGATCTTCTTCCATTCCTCCAAAGACCAAGAATGCATCCTTAGTTCTTCGTAAGTACTTAAGGATATTCTTGGCTTGCTATCCAATGTGGTTCGTCGGGATCCGATTGGTACCTACTCGTCATGCTTAGAGCACACGAGACATCGGGTCTAGTACATAACATAGCATACATGATAGACCCAATTGCCGAAGCATATGGAATACCATTCATTCTCTTTCGCTCATCATTAGTCTTAGGACTTTGATTCTTGCTAAGAGATATACCATGCAACATTGGCAAATTCCCTCTTTTAGAATTTTCCATTTGGAATCTTCTAAGGACTTTGTCAATGTAAGTACTTTGACTTAAACCAATCATCCTCTTGGATCTATCTCTATAGATCTTGATACCAAGGATATATGCGGCTTCGCCCATATCTTTCATTGAAAAACACTTTCCTAACCAAGACTTAACAGTCTGTAGTGCAGAAACGTCATTTCCAATGAGTAAGATATCGTCGACATACAACACTAAAAAGAGTGCTACGCTCCCACTAATTTTCTTGTACACACAAGGTTCATCTTCGTTCTTGATAAAGCCAAACTCCTTGATTGCTTCATCAAAACGTAGATTCCAACTCCTAGAAGCTTGCTTTAATCCATAAATGGATTTACGCAACTTACACACCTTGTTAGAATTTTACGGGTGACAAAACCTTCAGGTTGTATCATGTATACATCCTCAAGTAACTTCCCATTAAGGAAAGATGTTTTGCCATCCATTTGCCATATCTCATAGTCATAATATGCGGCTATGGCAAGTAAAATTCTAATAGACTTAAGCATAGCTACGGGCGAAAAGGTTTCATCATAGTCTATGCCATGAATGCCTATATCCCTTAGCTACTAGCCTAGCCTTATAGGTGTGCACCTTCCCATCCATGTCGGTCTTCTTCTTGAAGACCCATTTGCACCCTATGGTTTTTACACCTTCGGGTGGATCAATCAAGTTCCAAACTTGATTATCAGCCATGGATTGTAATTCGAACTTCATGGCCTCTTGCCATTTTTCCGAATCAGGAGCGGATATCGCTTCTTGATAGCAAGTGGGTTCATCGTTTTCGATTAACTCCACTTCATCACTTTCCGTAACGAGAAATCCATATCTCTCGGGTTCGGATCGTGACCTACCACTTCGGCGAAGAACTTGTGCATCTTGAACCGGTTCCAAAACGGTTTATGAACTTGGTTCAGTTTCTACCATTGGTTCAATGTTGTTTTCGGGTTCTCGAATTTCTTCGAGATCTATTTTACTCCCACTGGTTCCTTTGCGAAGAAACTCCTTTTCTAAGAAAGTACCATTTCGAGCAACAAACACTTTGTTCTCGTTTCGGTTGTAGAAATAGTATCCTTTGGTTTCCTTAGGATAACCCACGAAAACACATTTATCAGATTTAGGTGCTAGCTTGTCGGAAGTTAACTTCTTGACATATGCATCGCAACCCCAAATCTTCATGAAAGACAAACTAGGTTTTCTTCCATGCCACATCTCATATGGGGTCTTTTGAACCGATTTGGTAGGAACTCTGTTTATAGTGAAAGCAGCAGTTTCTAGTGCATGTCCCCAAAAGGATAAAGGAAGCTCAACTTGACTCATCATAGAACGAACCATGTCCAACAAAGTTCTATTCCTCCTTTCAGACACACCATTCCATTGTGGTGTTCCGGGTGGAGAGAGTTCTGAAACGATTCCAGAGAGTTCTGAAACGATTCCACAACTCTTAAGATGACTGTCAAATTCTTGGCTCAAATATTCACCACCTCGATCGGATCGAAGTACCTTAATAGTTTTGCCAAGTTGATTTTGCACCTCATTTTGAAATATTCGAAATATCTCAAACGATTCACTCTTATGTTTCATTAGATAAACATATCCAAATCTACTATAATCATCAGTGAATGTTATGAAGTACCGAAATCCTCCCCTAGCATCGCTACTCATAGGCCCACATACATCGGTATGTATGAGTCCTAATAAGTCGCCCGCCCTTTCACCGGTTTTGGTAAATGGGTCCTTGGTCATCTTGCCAAGTAAACAAGACTCGCATGTCTCATATGATTCATAATCATGTGAGTCCAAAAATCCATCTTTGTGGAGTTTAGAAATGCGTTTCTCGTTTATATGGCCAAGACGACAATGCCATAAGTAAGTGTGGTTTACATCATTGGGTTTAGATCTCTTATTAATGTTATAGACATCATTATCTTGACTTTCAACATCAAGGATATAAAGGCCATTGAATGAAACAGCAGTACAATAATGCATATCACTCTTGTAAATAGAAAATTTCTTATCACGTATAAGAAAATTAAAACCTTCATCATCCAAAGCTGAAATCGAAATAATATTCCTACTTAAAGCTGGAACGTAATAACAATTGTTCAAAACAAGTATTAGTCCACTAGGTAAAGTAACTTCATAAGTTCCTACGGCTAATGCAGCAACTCTTGCTCCATTCCCCACACGTAGGTCCACTTTGCCTTCCTTAAGCATCCTTCTGTTCTTTAGACCCTGCACATTTAGACAAATGTGAGTTCCACATCCGGTATCCAATACCCAAGAACTAGAAGTAGATAGGAATATATCTATAACAAAGATACCTGAAGTTGAAGCAACTCCTTTGCCCTTCTTCAGTGCTTCCTTGTATTTTGCGCAGTTTCTCCTCCAATGTCCAATCTCATTGCAATGGAAGCAGACTGCGTCCTCTTGGGACTTAGGCTTAGCCTCTTTAGGCTTGGAAGCCTCTTTGGGCTTGGCAACCTTTGCCTTAGGATTAGCAACCTTTGCTTTTCCTTTACCCTTGAACCCTTTCCCCTTGTTAACCATTAGCACTTGGTCGGTTTTCTTCTCGACAATATTGGTTTCCGCAGTAGTCAACATTTGAACTAACTCGGAAAGGTTTCTATTCATTCCACCCATGTTATAGTGCATTATGAAATGACTAAAACTTTTAGGTAATGAATTCAATATTATGTCGGTAGCCAACTCTTGGCTAATTGGAAAACCGAGCCTTTCAAGATGCTCAATGTGGCCCTTTAACTTGAGAGCATGGGGACCAACAGCTTGTCCTTCACTCATCTTGCATGAGGTCAAGGCTGCAACTGTGTTGTACCTTTCTTGCCTAGCTTGAACTTGGAACATTTCCATCAGCCGATTGTTTAAGTCAACTGTCCCCAAGTGCTCAAGATCCTTCTGAAGGTTCTTGCACATGGCGGAGAGCATAAGGCAACCAACATCTGTAGAGTCACGCTTGTGCTTCAGATATTGTTCCCTTATTGCCCTAGCAGCATTGGCGGCGAGGTTCGGGTGGAATAGGTTCATCGAGAACGTACAGTTTCTCCTCTTGTTTGAGAACAATTCTCAAACTACGGATCCAATCCATATAGTTTGTACCATTCTCTTCCAACTTTTCCTTCTCAAGGACAGATCGCAGTGAAAAGTGATTATTGTTTGATGCCATTTATTCTACAAAAAGATATACATAAAATATGAACACATATAAGTAAACATATTATATGAGAAGTATAATGCATTTAAATAAATGCTCCCACTAAATTATACACCTTCAAATGCAAATAAGCATAATATACATTTAATGGGCTAAGATCCAACTTTAATTCAATTTCAAGTTTGCTATGGCAAACCGCTCAAAATTAAATTAATTAGGTAGAAAACATCAATCATATCACATATATGACTCTTAGATCTTTTATGAGATTCATTCAAGACATCATATGTCTAGGCATATTTTAATCTCATCTTATGCCTTGGGTCCAAAACCATTTTGATAACCCAATTAAGTTCATTCATATTAAACTTATAGGAACCACCATTTCCTCATCTTGCTCGCATTCGAATAGAATCAAAGCACCTTGCTATGGCAAGCCTACCCAAAACTATCCGAATGGTCTCAAGTGTTTAATCATGAATTGGCATAAAGAACTTAAAAGTTAAATGAAGGTTCTTTAAAGGTAGATTATAAGCATATCAGAAAGATAGTCAAAATCATGCACCAGGTAAGTTCCCAGGAAGATAGGTGAGCCACAAGGACTTCTTAAGTACCAACTCTTCCTTAGACAGAACTCTCCTAGACATGCATAATTTAGAAATCAACTCTGATTAGGCAACATAATCCCTACCTTTTATAAACAATCAGTTTCCTTTTAAATTTCGCGTATTTATGACTTGTTTCCATAAACAATCATAAGATCCAAAATTTACAATGTCTAAATCTAAACATATTAGGAAACTAAATATCATGTTTCAACTAAACATCTAATTAAAAAAATTCTTAGCATGTAAGAACAATTAAAACATGCATCGCAATAATTATTAAAATCACATTTTAATCAATTAATCATGCATATCAATGAATCAATCTAGCATGGCATTATAAACTCAATTTTATAACATCCAGATTTTCATATGAACATATCAGATTGTAAACACAATCACAGAATAGCAGAAAAATTGAACAAACTGATTCTGCCCAGTTTTGGCTTATTATGTCGCGTGACAACATCAGCCAGAGGCTTGATATGTCGCGCGACCTAACAGGCCAGATAACCTGAATTCCTCATGGCTCATCATGTCGCGCGACTAAAGTAGCCAAGTAACAGGATTTCCAGATTCGAACCAATACAGATTACAACCAATTAAATCATATAAAACAGCCTTTTACAGATTTAATTCAGCATAATTCGAAAACGATTTTCACATTGTTTCACATAAACAATTAAAATTCTATCGCATACAAAACATGCAATAAGCATATAAACAATTTATATCTTAAATCTAGCATGTTAATTCAAACTTAATCATACGAACGGGGCTCTGATACCACTGTTGGGTTTTACGGGTCCATGCGCAGCGGAATTTAAGCATTAAAACATAAAACCCAAGAAGCCCTAGGATCCGTTCTATACAATTAATTTAAATTCCTATGAGATAGAATTAAACCAACCTTGAAACGCTTTCCGGTCTTGAGCTATCGAACGATTTTGATTATGTGATATCGAATCACAAACTTCGTTCTTCAACTTGCTTGAACTCTAGGCCTTGATCGATGAACGAGCGAAGACCCTCTTTTGGTATCCACACCTTTGAATGAATCCAAGAACAACTTCTTGATGATTGCTAGATCTAAACCTTGAAGAATATTGAGAGTATTTAATTATGAATTTTGCTTGAAAAATTTCGGCTGACCTTTTAGGTCTGACAGAACCCTTGTATTTATACTACAATAGTAGGAATACCTCTCCTAATCGTATTAGGAGAGACAGGCTGTCAAAACGCGTATGGGCCTATTATGTCGCGCGGTATATTAAGCCATTGGCTTAATATGTCGCGTGACATATATAGCCAGATACTGAAACTCTCAATCATTCTTCCTCCGGTTTAACCAATTCATTCTAGTTGTGTGTGACCCAATAGGATTACATTATGTTGGCAATGAGTTCGATCATATCGAACCTCATAAGACATAAGCGGACTCTAGCAAGCCATTATGTCTACCCAAATAATGTAACGTAAGAGTTCACGTTTCCAACGGTGTACTTCCATTTCTCCCTTTGTCTCACGATGTTATATTGAACACAAGTCATGGTCATTGTCAACTTGTCTATGTTCAATGCTTTCTCGATTCCTTGAGTATAATGATAATTCCAATCATATTGGGGTACGGCCATACACTTTCATCATTATCACTCATCGAGGGGCCCAAGCAAAACATCTCTCTTTCGAGGGACAAATTCCATCTTGACTTATCATCCTTCCCATCATGAATCCGATCATGCCAAAGATAGCCTTTATGGATATCGTGTTAAGATATCGTTTGACTAAAATCAAACATGACTTTTCATCATATGTAAGGTCATGATAATCTCAGGTCTAGGGACTAAATGAAGTAACCTTATGAGATTTACTTATGACACTTGACCATGTCATAAATCTCATGCGGGTCATGTCCAGTCACTTGTTCTCTAACAAGTACTCATAATTTCAATGTGCATCTCTATGCATATAATCATCACATGATTATCCATTGACAATTATACTAATTATTCTCTTAATAATTAGGGACGCAGATTATTATTAACAAATATACAAAACATATAATAATCAAATGATAAACATCTCATATAATAATAAATAATGTCAACACATAAGTCTATGAATCATAGGCCTAGGGCATAACACCAACAGTCTCCCACTTGCACTAGGCCCAATCTACCATGTATCGAATACCCATGGACCTAACATGACCATCATGTTTAGCTTGCGAGAGAGCCTTAGTTAGTGGGTCCGCCACGTTGTCATCAGTGTCTACTCTGCATATCTTAACGTCTTCCCTTTCACATATCTCACGGATAATGTGGAAACGTCGAAGTATGTGTTTGGATCTCTGGTGTGATCTTGGTTCCTTTGCTTGTGCAATGGCACCATTGTTATCACAGTAAAGTTCAATAGGGTCTCTGATGCTTGGAACGACTTCCAAATCACTAATGAACTTCTTGATCCAAACTGCTTCCTTAGCTGCATCGGATGCCGCTATGTACTCAACTTCGGTTGTAGAATCGGCGACGGTACTTTGCTTGGAACTTTTCCAACTCACGGTTCCTCCATTAAGCGTAAACAAAAATCCAGGCTGCGATGCGAAATCATCTTTGTCGGTTTGGAAGCTAGCATCTGTGTAGCCTTTTACTACAAGATCTTCTTCCATTCCTCCAAAGACCAAGAATGCATCCTTAGTTCTTCGTAAGTACTTAAGGATATTCTTATTTGCTATCCAATGTGGTTCAGGGATCCGATTGGTACCTACTCGTCATGCTTAGAGCACACGAGACATCGGGTCTAGTACATAACATAGCATACATGATAGACCCAATTGCCGAAGCATATGGAATACCATTCATTCTCTTTCGCTCATCATTAGTCTTAGGACTTTGATTCTTGCTAAGAGATATACCATGCAACATTGGCAAATTCCCTCTTTTAGAATTTTCCATTTGGAATCTTCTAAGGACTTTGTCAATGTAAGTACTTTGACTTAAACCAATCATCCTCTTGGATCTATCTCTATAGATCTTGATACCAAGGATATATGCGGCTTCGCCCATATCTTTCATTGAAAAACACTTTCCTAACCAAGACTTAACGATGCATAGTGCGAAACGTCATTTCCAATGAGTAAGATATCGTCGACATACAACACTAAAAAGAGTGCTACGCTCCCACTAATTTTCTTGTACACACAAGGTTCATCTTCGTTCTTGATAAAGCCAAACTCCTTGATTGCTTCATCAAAGCGTAGATTCCAACTCCTAGAAGCTGGCTTTAATCCATAAATGGATTTACGCAACTTACACACCTTGTTAGAATTTTACGGGTGACAAAACCTTCGGGTTGTATCATGTATACATCCTCAAGTAACTTCCCATTAAGGAAAGCTGTTTTGACATCCATTTGCCATATCTCATAGTCATAATATGCGGCTATGGCAAGTAAAATTCTAATAGACTTAAGCATAGCTACGGGCGAAAAGGTTTCATCATAGTCTATGCCATGAATGCCTATATCCCTTAGCTACTAGCCTAGCCTTATAGGTGTGCACCTTCCCATCCATGTCGGTCTTCTTCTTGAAGACCCATTTGCACCCTATGGTTTTTACACCTTCGGGTGGATCAATCAAGTTCCAAACTTGATTATCGGCCATGGATTGTAATTCGGACTTCATGGCCTCTTGCCATTTTCCGAATCAGGAGCGGATATCGCTTCTTGATAGCAAGTGGGTTCATCGTTTTCGATTAACTCCACTTCATCACTTTCCGTAACGAGAAATCCATATCTCTCGGGTTCGGATCGTGACCTACCACTTCGGCGAAGAACTTGTGCATCTTGAACCGGTTCCACAACGGTTTGTGAACTTGGTTCGGTTTCTACCATTGGTTCAATGTTGTTTTCGGGTTCTCGAATTTCTTCGAGATCTATTTTACTCCCACTGGTTCCTTTGCGAAGAAACTCCTTTTCTAAGAAAGTACCATTTCGAGCAACAAACACTTTGTTCTCGTTTCGGTTGTAGAAATAGTATCCTTTGGTTTCCTTAGGATAACCCACGAAAACACATTTATCGGATTTAGGTGCTAGCTTGTCAGAAGTTAACTTCTTGACATATGCATCGCAACCCCAAATCTTCATGAAAGACAAACTAGGTTTTCTTCCATGCCACATCTCATCTGGGGTCTTTTGAACCGATTTGGTAGGAACTCTGTTTATAGTGAAAGCAGCCGTTTCTAGTGCATGTCCCCAAAAGGATAAAGGAAGCTCAACTTGACTCATCATAGAACGAACCATGTTCAACAAAGTTCTATTCCTCCTTTCCGACACACCATTCCATTGTGGTGTTCGGGTGGAGAGAGTTACGAAACGATTCCACAACTCTTAAGATATTTGTCAAATTCTTGGCTCAAATATTCACCACCTCGATCGGATCGAAGTACCTTAATAGTTTTGCCAAGTTGATTTTGCACCTCATTTTGAAATATTCGAAATATCTCAAACGATTCACTCTTATGTTTCATTAGATAAACATATCCAAATCTACTATAATCATCGGTGAATGTTATGAAGTACCGAAATCCTCCCTAGCATCGCTACTCATAGGCCCACATACATCGGTATGTATGAGTCCTAATAAGTCGCCCGCCACTTTCACCGGTTTTGGTAAATGGGTCCTTGGTCATCTTGCCAAGTAAACAAGACTCGCATGTCTCATATGATTCATAATCATGTGAGTCCAAAAATCCATCTTTGTGGAGTTTAGAAATGCGTTTCTCGTTTATATGGCCAAGGCGACAATGCCATAAGTAAGTGTGGTTTACATCATTGGGCTTAGATCTCTTATTAATGTTATAGACATCATTATCTTGACTTTCAACATCAAGAATATAAAGGCCATTGAATGAAACGGCAGTACAATAATGCATATCACTCATGCAAATAGAAAATTTCTTATCACGTATAAGAAAATTGAAACCTTCATCATCAAAGGCTGAAATCGAAATAATATTCCTACTTAAAGTGGAACGTAATAACAATTGTTCAAAACAAGTATTAGTCCACTAGGTAAAGTAACTTCATAAGTTCCTACGGCTAATGCGGCAACTCTTGCTCCATTCCCCACACGTAGGTCCACTTTGCCTTCCTTAAGCATCATACATTCTTTAGACCACCTGCACATTTAGACAAATGTGAGTTCCACATCCGGTATCCAATACCCAAGAACTAGAAGTAGATAGGAATATATCTATAACAAAGATACACTGAAGTTGAAGCAACTCCTTTGCCCTTCTTCGGTGCTTCCTTGTATTTTGCGCGGTTTCTCCTCCAATGTCCAATCTCATTGCAATGGAAGCGGCTGCGTCCTCTTGGGACTTAGGCTTAGCCTCTTTAGGCTTGGAAGCCTCTTTGGGCTTGGCAACCTTTGCCTTAGGATTAGCAACCTTTGCTTTTCCTTTACCCTTGAACCCTTTCCCCTTGTTAACCATTAGCACTTGGTCGGTTTTCTTCTCGACAATATTGGTTTCCTTGTTAGTCAACATTTGAACTAACTCGGAAAGGTTTCTATTCATTCCACCCATGTTATAGTGCATTATGAAATGACTAAAACTTTTAGGTAATGAATTCAATATTATGTCGGTGGCCAACTCTTGGCTAATTGGAAAACCGAGCCTTTCAAGATGCTCAATGTGGCCCTTTAACTTGAGAGCATGGGGACCAACAGCTTGTCCTTCACTCATCTTGCATGAGGTCGAAATTTGCAAGCTTGTGTTGTACCTTTCTTGCCTAGCTTGAACTTGGAACATTTCCATCGGCCGATTGTTTAATTATTTGTCCCCAAGTGCTCAAGATCCTTACTGAAGGTTCTTGCACATGGCGGAGAGCATAAGGCAACCAACATCTGTAGAGTCACGCTTGTGCTTCGAGATATTGTTCCCTTATTGCCCTAGCGGCATTGGCGGCGGAGTTCGGGTGGAATAGGTTCATCGAGAACGTACGGTTTCTCCTCTTGTTTGAGAACAATTCTCAAACTACGGATCCAATCCATATAGTTTGTACCATTCTCTTCCAACTTTTCCTTCTCAAGGACGGATCGCGGTGAAAAGTGATTATTGTTTGATGCCATTTATTCTACAAAAAGATATACATAAAATATGAACACATATAAGTAAACATATTATATGAGAAGTATAATGCATTTAAATAAATGCTCCCACTAAATTATACACCTTCAAATGCAAATAAGCATAATATACATTTAATGGGCTAAGATCCAACTTTAATTCAATTTCAAGTTTGCTATGGCAAACCGCTCAAAATTAAATTAATTAGGTAGAAAACATCAATCATATCACATATATGACTCTTAGATCTTTTATGAGATTCATTCAAGACATCATATGTCTAGGCATATTTTAATCTCATCTTATGCCTTGGGTCCAAAACCATTTTGATAACCCAATTAAGTTCATTCATATTAAACTTATAGGAACCACCATTTCCTCATCTTGCTCGCATTCGAATAGAATCAAAGCACCTTGCTATGGCAAGCCTACCCAAAACTATCCGAATGGTCTCAAGTGTTTAATCATGAATTGGCATAAAGAACTTAAAAGTTAAATGAAGGTTCTTTTAAAAGTAGATTATAAGCATATCGGAAAGATAGTCAAAATCATGCACCGGGTAAGTTCCCGGGAAGATAGGTGAGCCACAAGGACTTCTTAAGTACCAACTCTTCCTTAGGCAGAACTCTCCTAGACATGCATAATTTAGAAATCAACTACGATTAGGCAACATAATCCCTACCTTTTATAAACAATCGGTTTCCTTTTAAATTTCGCGTATTTATGACTTGTTTCCATAAACAATCATAAGATCCAAAATTTACAATGTCTAAATCTAAACATATTAGGAAACTAAATATCATGTTTCAACTAAACATCTAATTAAAAAAATTCTTAGCATGTAAGAACAATTAAAACATGCATCGCAATAATTATTAAAATCACATTTTAATCAATTAATCATGCATATCAATGAATCAATCTAGCATGGCATTATAAACTCAATTTTATAACATCCAGTTTTCATATGAACATATCGGATTGTAAACACAATCACGAGAATAGCGAGAAAAATTGAACAAGGCGGTTACGCCCGGTTTTGGCTTATTATGTCGCGTGACAACATCAGCCCGGAGGCTTGATATGTCGCGCGACCTAACGAGCCGAGATAACCTGAATTCCTCATGGCTCATCATGTCGCGCGACTAAAGTAGCCAAGTAACGGGATTTCAGATTCGAACCAATACAGATTACAACCAATTAAATCATATAAAACAGCCTTTTTACGGATTTAATTCGGCATAATTCGAAAACTTGATTTTCACATTGTTTCACATAAACAATTAAAATTCTATCGCATACAAAACATGCAATAAGCATATAAACAATTTATATCTTAAATCTAGCATGTTAATTCAAACTTAATCATACGAACGGGGCTTGATACCCTTTGTTGGGTTTTACGGGTCCATGCGCGGCGGAATTAAGCATTAAAACATAAAACCCAAGAAGCCCTAGGATCCGTTCTATACAATTAATTTAAATTCCTATGAGATAGAATTAAACCAACCTTGAAACGCTTTCCGGTCTTGAGCTATCGAACGATTTTGATTATGTGATATCGAATCACAAACTTCGTTCTTCAACTTGCTTGAACTCTAGGCCTTGATCGATGAACGAGCGAAGACCCTCTTTTGGTATCCACACCTTTGAATGAATCCAAGAACAACTTCTTGATGATTGCTAGATCTAAACCTTGAAGAATATTGAGAGTATTTAATTATGAATTTTGCTTGAAAAATTTCGGTGACCTTTTAGGTCGACGGAACCCTTGTATTTATACTACAATAGTAGGAATACCTCTCCTAATCGTATTAGGAGAGACGAGTGTCAAAACGCGTATGGGCCTATTATGTCGCGCGGTATATTAAGCCATTGGCTTAATATGTCGCGTGACATATATAGCCGAATCTTGAAACTCTCAATCATTCTTCCTCTGGTTTAACCAATTCATTCTAGTTGTGTGTGACCCAATAGGATTACATTATGTTGGCAATGAGTTCGATCATATCGAACCTCATAAGACATAAGCGGACTCTAGCAAGCCATTATGTCTACCCAAATAATGTAACATAAGAGTTCACGTTTCCCGACGGTGTACTTCCATTTCTCCCTTTGTCTCACGATGTTATATTGAACACAAGTCATGGTCATTGTCAACTTGTCTAAGTTCAATGCTTTCTCGATTCCTTGAGAATAATGATAATTCCAATCATATTGGGGTACGGCCATACACTTTCATCATTATCACTCATCGAGGGCCCAAGCAAAACATCTCTCTTTCGAGGGACAAATTCCATCTTGACTTATCATCCTTCCCATCATGAATCCGATCATGCCAAAGATAGCCTTTATGGATATCGTGTTAAGATATCGTTTGACTAAAATCAAACATGACTTTTCATCATATGTAAGGTCATGATAATCTCGAGTCTAGGGACTAAATGAAGTAACCTTATGAGATTTACTTATGACACTTGACCATGTCATAAATCTCATGCGGGTCATGTCCGAGTCACTTGTTCTCTAACAAGTACTCATAATTTCAATGTGCAGCTCTATGCATATCATCATCACATGATTATCCATTGACAATTATACTAATTATTCTCTTAATAATTAGGGGCCTTGATTATTATTAACAAATATACAAAACATATAATAATCAAATGATAAACATCTCATATACTAATAAATAATGTCAACTCATAAGTCTATGAATCATAGGCCTAGGGCCTAACACCAACAGTCTCCCACTTGCACTAGGCCCAATCTACCATGTATCGAATACCCGTGGACCTAACATGACCATCATGTTTAGCTTGCGAGAGAGCCTTAGTTAGTGGGTCCGCCACGTTGTCATCGATGTCTACTCTGCATATCTTAACGTCTTCCCTTTCACATATCTCACGGATAATGTGGAAACGTCGAAGTATGTGTTTGGATCTCTGGTGTGATCTTGGTTCCTTTGCTTGTGCAATGGCACCATTGTTATCACAGTAAAGTTCAATAGGGTCTACGATGCTTGGAACGACTTCCAAATCACTAATGAACTTCTTGATCCAGCTGCTTCCTTAGGCTGCATCGGATGCCGCTATGTACTCGGCTTCGGTTGTAGAATCGCGACGGTACTTTGCTTGGAACTTTTCCAACTCACGGTTCCTCCATTAAGCGTAAACAAAAATCCAGGCTGCGATCTGAAATCATCTTTGTCGGTTTGGAAGCTAGCATCTGTGTAGCCTTTTACTACAAGATCTTCTTCCATTCCTCCAAAGACCAAGAATGCATCCTTAGTTCTTCGTAAGTACTTAAGGATATTCTTGGCTTGCTATCCAATGTGGTTCACCGGGGATCTGATTGGTACCTACTCGTCATGCTTAGAGCACACGAGACATCGGGTCTAGTACATAACATAGCATACATGATAGACCCAATTGCCGAAGCATATGGAATACCATTCATTCTCTTTCGCTCATCATTAGTCTTAGGACTTTGATTCTTGCTAAGAGATATACCATGCAACATTGGCAAATTCCCTCTTTTAGAATTTTCCATTTGGAATCTTCTAAGGACTTTGTCAATGTAAGTACTTTGACTTAAACCAATCATCCTCTTGGATCTATCTCTATAGATCTTGATACCAAGGATATATGCGGCTTCGCCCATATCTTTCATTGAAAAACACTTTCCTAACCAAGACTTAACGATGCATGTAGTGCGAAACGTCATTTCCAATGAGTAAGATATCGTCGACATACAACACTAAAAAGAGTGCTACGCTCCCACTAATTTTCTTGTACACACAAGGTTCATCTTCGTTCTTGATAAAGCCAAACTCCTTGATTGCTTCATCAAAACGTAGATTCCAACTCCTAGAAGCTTGCTTTAATCCATAAATGGATTTACGCAACTTACACACCTTGTTAGAATTTTACGGGTGACAAAACCTTCGGGTTGTATCATGTATACATCCTCAAGTAACTTCCCATTAAGGAAAGCTGTTTTGACATCCATTTGCCATATCTCATAGTCATAATATGCGGCTATGGCAAGTAAAATTCTAATAGACTTAAGCATAGCTACGGGCGAAAAGGTTTCATCATAGTCTATGCCATGAATGCGCCTATATCCCTTAGCTACTAGCCTAGCCTTATAGGTGTGCACCTTCCCATCCATGTCGGTCTTCTTCTTGAAGACCCATTTTGCACCCTATGGTTTTTACACCTTCGGGTGGATCAATCAAGTTCCAAACTTGATTATCGGCCATGGATTGTAATTCGGACTTCATGGCCTCTTGCCATTTTCCGAATCGGGAGCGGATATCGCTTCTTGATAGCAAGTGGGTTCATCGTTTTCGATTAACTCCACTTCATCACTTTCCGTAACGAGAAATCCATATCTCTCGGGTTCGGATCGTGACCTACCACTTCGGCGAAGAACTTGTGCATCTTGAACCGGTTCCACAACGGTTTGTGAACTTGGTTCGGTTTCTACCATTGGTTCAATGTTGTTTTCAGGTTCTCGAATTTCTTCGAGATCTATTTTACTCCCATGGTTCCTTTGCGAAGAAACTCCTTTTCTAAGAAAGTACCATTTCGAGCAACAAATACTTTGTTCTCGTTTCGGTTGTAGAAATAGTATCCTTTGGTTTCCTTAGGATAACCCACGAAAACACATTTATCAGATTTAGGTGCTAGCTTGTCAGAAGTTAACTTCTTGACATATGCATCGCAACCCCAAATCTTCATGAAAGACAAACTAGGTTTTCTTCCATGCCACATCTCATATGGGGTCTTTTGAACCGATTTGGTAGGAACTCTGTTTATAGTGAAAGCAGCAGTTTCTAGTGCATGTCCCCAAAAGGATAAAGGAAGCTCAACTTGACTCATCATAGAACAAACCATGTCCAACAAAGTTCTATTCCTCCTTTCAGACACACCATTCCATTGTGGTGTTCCGGGTGGAGAGAGTTCTGAAACGATTCCACAACTCTTAAGATGACTGTCAAATTCTTGGCTCAAATATTCACCACCTCGATCGGATCGAAGTACCTTAATAGTTTTGCCAAGTTGATTTTGCACCTCATTTTGAAATATTCGAAATATCTCAAACGATTCACTCTTATGTTTCATTAGATAAACATATCCAAATCTACTATAATCATCAGTGAATGTTATGAAGTACCGAAATCCTCCCCTAGCATCGCTACTCATAGGCCCACATACATCGGTATGTATGAGTCCTAGTAAGTCGCCCGCCCTTTCACCGGTTTTGGTAAATGGGTCCTTGGTCATCTTGCCAAGTAAACAAGACTCGCATGTCTCATATGATTCATAATCATGTGAGTCCAAAAATCCATCTTTGTGGAGTTTAGAAATGCGTTTCTCGTTTATATGGCCAAGACGACAATGCCATAAGTAAGTGTGGTTTACATCATTGGGTTTAGATCTCTTATTAATGTTATAGACATCATTATCTTGACTTTCAACATCAAGAATATAAAGGCCATTGAATGAAACAGCAGTACAATAATGCATATCACTCTTGTAAATAGAAAATTTCTTATCACGTATAAGAAAATTAAAACCTTCATCATCCAAAGCTGAAATCGAAATAATATTCCTACTTAAAGCTGGAACGTAATAACAATTGTTCAAAACAAGTATTAGTCCACTAGGTAAAGTAACTTCATAAGTTCCTACGGCTAATGCAGCAACTCTTGCTCCATTCCCCACACGTAGGTCCACTTTGCCTTCCTTAAGCATCCTTCTGTTCTTTAGACCCTGCACATTTAGACAAATGTGAGTTCCACATCCGGTATCCAATACCCAAGAACTAGAAGTAGATAGGAATATATCTATAACAAAGATACCTGAAGTTGAAGCAACTCCTTTGCCCTTCTTCAGTGCTTCCTTGTATTTTGCGCAGTTTCTCCTCCAATGTCCAATCTCATTGCAATGGAAGCGGTGCGTCCTCTTGGGACTTAGGCTTAGCCTCTTTAGGCTTGGAAGCCTCTTTGGGCTTGGCAACCTTTGCCTTAGGATTAGCAACCTTTGCTTTTCCTTTACCCTTGAACCCTTTCCCCTTGTTAACCATTAGCACTTGGTCGGTTTTCTTCTCGACAATATTGGTTTCCGCAGTAGTCAACATTTGAACTAACTCGGAAAGGTTTCTATTCATTCCACCCATGTTATAGTGCATTATGAAATGACTAAAACTTTTAGGTAATGAATTCAATATTATGTCGGTAGCCAACTCTTGGCTAATTGGAAAACCGAGCCTTTCAAGATGCTCAATGTGGCCCTTTAACTTGAGAGCATGGGGACCAACAGCTTGTCCTTCACTCATCTTGCATGAGGTCAAAGGCTGCAACTTGTGTTGTACCTTTCTTGCCTAGCTTGAACTTGGAACATTTCCATCGGCCGATTGTTTAATTCGATTGTCCCCAAGTGCTCAAGATCCTTTTGAAGGTTCTTGCACATGGCGGAGAGCATAAGGCAACCAACATACGTAGAGTCACGCTTGTGCTTCGGATATTGTTCCCTTATTGCCCTAGCGGCATTGGCGGCGAGGTTCGGGTGGAATAGGTTCATCGAGAACGTACAGTTTCTCCTCTTGTTTGAGAACAATTCTCAAACTACGGATCCAATCCATATAGTTTGTACCATTCTCTTCCAACTTTTCCTTCTCAAGGACAGATCGCAGTGAAAAGTGATTATTGTTTGATGCCATTTATTCTACAAAAAGATATACATAAAATATGAACACATATAAGTAAACATATTATATGAGAAGTATAATGCATTTAAATAAATGCTCCCACTAAATTATACACCTTCAAATGCAAATAAGCATAATATACATTTAATGGGCTAAGATCCAACTTTAATTCAATTTCAAGTTTGCTATGGCAAACCGCTCAAAATTAAATTAATTAGGTAGAAAACATCAATTATATCACATATATGATTCTTAGATCTTTTATGAGATTAATTCAAGACATCATATGTCTAGGCATATTTTAATCTCATCTTATGCCTTGGGTCCAAAACCATTTTGATAACCCAATTAAGTTCATTCATATTAAACTTATAGGAACCACCATTTCCTCATCTTGCTCGCATTCGAATAGAATCAAAGCACCTTGCTATGGCAAGCCTACCCAAAACTATCCGAATGGTCTCAAGTGTTTAATCATGAATTGGCATAAAGAACTTAAAAGTTAAATGAAGGTTCTTTAAAGGTAGATTATAAGCATATCAGAAAGATAGTCAAAATCATGCACCAGGTAAGTTCCCAGGAAGATAGGTGAGCCATAAGGACTTCTTAAGTACCAACTCTTCCTTAGACAGAACTCTCCTAGACATGCATAATTTAGAAATCAACTCCGATTAGGCAACATAATCCCTACCTTTTTATAAACAATCGTTTCCTTTAAAATTTCGTGTATTTATTACTTGTTTCCATAAACAATCATAAGATCCAAAATTTACAATGTCTAAATCTAAACATATTAGGAAACTAAATATCATGTTTCAACTAAACATCTAATTAAAAAAAAATTCTTAGCATGTAAGAACAAATAAAACATGCATCGCAATAATTATTAAAATCACATTTTCATCAACTAAGCATGCATAAACAATGAATCAATCTAGCATGACATTATAAACTCAATTTTATAACATCCAGATTTTCATATGAACATATCAGATTGTAAACACAATCACAAAATAGCGAAAAATTTGAACAAAGCTGATTACGCCGGTTTTGGCTTATTATGTCGCGTGACAACATCAGCCAGAGGCTTGATATGTCGCGCGACCTAACAGGCCAGATAACCAGAATTCCATATGGCTCATCATGTCGCGCGACCTAAGCAGCCAAGTTACAGGATTTCCAGATTCGAACCAATACAGATTACATGTAATTAAATCACGTAAAACATCCTTTTTACAGATTAATTCAGCATATTTCGAAAATGATTTTCACATTGTTTCACATAAACAATTAAAAATTCTATCGCATACAAAACATGCAATAAGCATATAAACAATTTATATCTTAAATCTAGCATGTTAATTCAAACTTAATCATACGAACGGGGCTCTGATACCTCTGTTGGGTTTTACGGGTCCATGCGCAGCGGAATTAAGCATTAAAACATAAAACCCAAGAAGCCCTAGGATCCGTTCTATACAATTAATTTAAATTCCTATGAGATAGAATTAAACCAACCTCGAACGCTTTCCGTTCTTGAGCTATCGAACGATTTGATTATGTGATATCGAATCACAAACTTCGTTCTTCAACTTGATTGAACTCTAGGCCTTGATCGATGAACGAGCGAAGACCCTCTTTCGGTATCCACACCTTTGAATGAATTCAAGAACAACTTCTTGATGATTGCTAGATCTAAAACCTTGAAGAATATTGAGAGTATTTGATTGTGAATTTTTCTTGAAAAATTTCGGCTAGAGAATTAGGTCTGACAGACCCCTTGTATTTATACTACAATAGTAAGAATACGTCTCCTAATCGTATTAGGAAAGACAGTGTCAAACCGCGTACGGGCTTATTATGTCGCGCGGTATATTAAGCCATTGGCTTAATATGTCGCGTGACATATGTAACCGTATGCGAGACACTCAATCATTCTTCCTCCGGTTTAACCAATTCATTCTAGTTGTGTGTGACCCAATAGGATTACATTATGTTCGCAATGAGTTTGATCATATCGAACCTCATAAGACATAAGCGGACTCTAGCAAAGCCATTATGTCTACCCAAATAATGTAACGTAAGAGTTCACGTTTCCAATGGTGTACTTCCATTTCTCCCTTTGTCTCACGATGTTATATTGAACACAAGTCATGGTCCTTGTCAACTTGTCTTTGTTCAATGCTTTCTCGATTCTTTGAGTATAATGATAATTCCAATCATATTGGGGTACGGCCATACACTTTCATCATTATCACTCATCGAGGGACCCAAGCAAAACATCCCTCTTTCGAGGGACAAATTCCATCTTGATTTATCATCCTTCCCATCATGAATCCGATCATGCCAAAGATAGCCTTTATAGATATCGTGTTAAGATATCGTTTGACTGAAATCAAACATGACTTTTCATCATATGTAAGGTCATGATAATCTCAAGTCTAGGAACTAAATGAAGTAACCTTATGAGATTTACTTATGACACTTGACCATGTCATAAATCTCATGCGGGTCATGTCCGAGTCACTTGTTCTATAACAAGCACTCATAATTTCAATGTTCATATAATCATCACATGATTATCCATTGACAATTATACTAATCATTCTCTTAATAATTAGGGACGGAGATTATTATAAACAAATATACAAAACATATAATAATCAAATGATAAACATCTCATATAATAATAAATAATGTCAACACATAAGTCTATCAATCATAGGTCTAGGGCATAACACCAACGGTTTTCACCATTGTTACGTATTGTGATGGTTATGGTCACTCATTGTGAATGCCTTTTAAGATTCACACCTAATGCTCAAGACATAATACGCCTTCGGTCAAACAGGTATGGGTTGTTAAAGGGTGCTAACCCCAGGACCCCAAAGAATAAAGGGGACCTCGTGCTTAAATGTCTATTTTTCGGGTCCTCGCTTCATGTTTGGAACTTCCAAGGCAAATTTAAATGAATGGTATCTCGATAGTGGCTGTTCAAGACACATAGCCGAGATATCACATTCTTTGGAAGATGTCCGTGAAGAAAGTGGTCCATCAGTAACTTTTGGGGATAACAACAAAGGAAAGACAATTGGATATGGAGTCATTCGAAAAGGAAATATCACTATAAAAGAAGTATCTCTAGTCAACGGACTCAAGCATAATCTTCTCTCCATATCTCAATTTTGTGACAAAGGATTGCATTGCAACTTCACTGCAACAAATTGCTTTATTAAAGATGGCACATCCGGAGTCACTTTGCTCAAAGGGATTCACAAAAGTAATGTTTATATTATCGATTTTAATTCTGCTTGCAACATTACTAATCTCTATTTTGTAGCAAAAAGTGTGAGTGAAAATAGTTGGTTGTGGCATAAAAGACTTAGTCACCTGAACTTCAAGTATCTATCAAAGATTGGAAGAGAGAGTCTAGTCCGTGGTCTACCCAAAGTAGCTGATCACCACGATAAGAAGTGCGTCGTATGTCAACTTGGCAAACAACCTAAGGCATCTTTCTCCAGCAAGACCGTGCCTTCAACTTCAAGATGTTTGCAACTACTCCACATCGATATGTTTGGACATGTCACCATCGCAAGTATTGGAGGAAGTAAATATACTCTAGTTGTGGTGGATGATTACTCAAGATATACATGGGTTGAAATGATGATCTCCAAAGATGATTGTTATGACATTTTGACCTCACTCTTTAGACAGCTCCAAACTCAAAAAGAAGATGACATCGTTAGTGTTAGATCGATTATGGAACATAATTCTAGAATAACGATGTAGCTCAATCTTGTAATGACCATGGTATTGACCATAACTTCTCTGGCCTGGAGTTCCATAACAAAATGGAGTTATGGAAAGGAAGAATAGAATGTTGATTGAGGTCGGAAAGACAATGCTCGCCGAAGCCAAGCTACCTCAATACTTTTGGTGAAGCTACCAATACAGCGTGCTTCACTCAAAATCGATCACTCATCAACAAATCCTACAACAAAACTCCATATGAACTTTGGAGAGGAAGAACCCCCAACATAGCCTTCTTCAAGATTTGTGGATGCAAATGTTTTATTCTATACAACGGAAGAGAGCATCGAGGTAAATTCGCTTCTAAAGCGGATGAAGGTATCTTTGTTGGGTATGCCAAACATTCTAAAGCTTTTTGTGTTTTCAATAAAAATACTTTAAAAATAATAGAATCGTCCATGTTACTTTTGATGAACATTCTCTCCTTGAGCCACATTTGGCTCCAAATGTTCTTCGATGATTTTCTTTGAGCCTAATGAGACGGTGATCTTCCTCAAACTACACCTAGATCATAAAATCACTCAACTCAAGGAAATCCATCAACATCGACCACACCAAATTTTTCAGAACCAACATCAGAAGTTCCTACTGAAGATATTCATACAGAAGATGATGCAATCGAATCTACTCCCATACATTCCATAGAGCCAGTTCCTCAACTCACTTACAATGATGACTCAAATGATGTACCAATAGGAGATCTTCAACAACAAATAACTCAACCAGACTTACCTCCAGAAATTCATGAGGTTAGAGATCACCCAATCGATAACATTATTGGTGATTTGTTCTCAGGTGTTCAAACAAGAAGCTCTCATTATGATGAGCACTTCGCTATTATCTCAAATTGAACCAAAGAAAGTTGATGAAGCACTCCAAGATTCAAGTTGGGTTGTGGATATGCAAGAAGAGCTCAACCAATTCGAAAGATGTAAAGTTTGGTCTTTGGTTCCAAGACCAAAGGATCAAGGAGTGATTGGTACAAAATGGGTGTTTAGAAATAAGATGGATGAGAATGGAAGTATCACAAGAAACAAAGTAAGGTTGGTTGCTCAAGGATATAGACAAGAAGAAGGAATCGATTATGATGAAACCTTTGCCCCTGTTGCAAGACTTAAAGCTATAATAATTTTCTTAGCTTATAACTCCTTCAAAAGATTGAAGCTTTATCAAATGGATGTGAAGAGCGCATTTCTCAACGGTGAACTTCAAGAAACAGTCTATCTTGAAAATGCAAAAGCTTACGACACTCATATGGCCACTGGTAACAAGTTAGACAAAGATTTGAAAGATAAGAAAATTGATCAAACTTTGTATCGAGGTATGATTGGCTCCTTACTATATTTAACTGCTAGTAGGCCAGATATCATGTTTAGTGTTTGCGTTTGTGCTTGCTATCAAGCAGATCCTAGAGAAGCACATCTTATAACTGTAAAATGTATTAATCGTTATCTATCTGGGACATTAACCTTGGACTTTGGTATTCCAAAGAATCATCTTTTAATCTTATAGGTTACTCAGATGCAGATTATGCAGCTTGCACAATAGACAGGAAAAGCACTAGTGAAACTTGTCATTTCCTTGGAAATCGACTTGTTGCATGGGCCAGCAAGAAACAAGCTTCAGTTTCTGTTTCAACAACGGAGGCTGAGTATATTCTGCTTGGGAGTTCTTTGTTGCTAGATGTGGATGAAGCAACAACTAGTTGACTATGGTATCCATGAAGGAAATCGTCCAATCTATTGTGACAATACATCATCCATTGCAATATCAAACAACCCTGTCATGCATTCCAAAACTAAACACATTGACATAAAATATCATTTTCTCAAGGATCATGTTGAAAAAGGTAACATTCATTTAGAGCATATTGGTACTGACAATCAAATTGCAGATATTCTTACCAAAGCTCTAGACTCCAAGAGATTCATATTCCTAAGAGGAGAAATGGGTATGCTAGAACTCAAGTAAAAATCGTCCATATTTTTTTCTAACATATTGCGTGTTTTGAGTTCATGTTGAGAACAGGTCAAAAGAATGGCCCATTCCATTCTTCACGGTCGACCGTACCAAGCCAATATAATTCACGATCGACCGCACAAGTTCTTCAATATGTTGGACCGCATAAGTCCCTCAACATGTTGGACCTCATGAGTTTTATCTTATTTTTTCTAGGTGTTATAGAAGCCTTATATACGGTTACCCGTGTGACTCAAAAAGGGTCATGCTCAACTGTATGATTGAAAACATCAGGTAAGTATCCTAACTTTTTGTGATGTCTAGAACTTGTCCATTTTAGGACAAGATAATTGCACAAGGATACTTTTGCAATTATTTTTCCCTCGTATTTCATAAATTCAAATATTTTCTAGGAAAATATTTTATTTTAAATTGACACCTGTACAACCCCCATTGGCTGTCCAAATGAGGACAAAAGGACTATCCCTCTTACACAAAGTACAATTCTGTGCACTACTCCTCCCTCCATAACCTCCGTCTCCATTACTCCTCTTCTCCACTAACCTGCACAAATCCTTAACGTACTTTCAGTTTGTCCTCATCTCTTTCTCTACTTTCTCTCTCTAAAAATTTGCTCTATAAATGGCTTCTTCTAAAACAGATTCATCTCACAACACCTATGAAGAATCAAGCAGTGGTTCAACCCTATCTAAATTCGTGATAATGGTATGTCATTTCTATCTTAAAACCTTGATTTTTGAACTTCAACAATGGCTGTTCGACTTCTTTCAAAAATGGGAAAACCCATTTGTTCGAAATGCTCTCTTTTTGATGTTGTTTGCTTAGAAACTTCCTCATATATGATTGATTTACCATTATAAACTCATTTATGTTGTTTATTTCATGTTTTTTGGTACCTTGATGATTCAAAAAGAAGATTTTTGAAAAACCTAGGTTTCGAGTTTTTAGAATTTTAAACCTAATTTCTGCGATTTATTTGAGTTGAATCATGTTTTTAATGTTGTTTTGATGAAATTCCTACTCCTATAAGCATGAAAATATAAAGTTTAACAAGTTTAATGAAAATCTGAAAATTTTGTTCTTCATGTTCATCGTGTTCTTCATATGTTCTTCATGTGTTCATATGAAACTCTTGAAAATATTCCATATTTTGGGTCTTGATTCAAATTAATCATGTTTATACGTTTTGATCTACAAATTTGCTTACAAGTATTTTGTTTATGTTTTTGCTCAAACTTGAATATGGTCAACCGCAAACTTCACGGTCGACCGCATGTCCATGAGATTTATTTGCCGTTGTATATACGGTCAACCGCATTCCACTTGCCTACATCACGGTCGACCGCATTTACATATACTTATGTTTTTCTTCTCACATTTCAATCTTTTATTTTTACAAAATACAAGTCATTTCAAACATGGTTGGGTAATAGACAGACATGACTTAGCTCAAGATGCTCTTGGGAGAGTCATGTTTAAGGCCATCAAAGAATCTGGAGTTCTACCTTTCCTTAACATGAAGCAGACCATTCACATTCCTGCTCTTGTGGACCAATTCTTTCACTATGCCAGAGAAATAGTAGTCAAGGATGACAAAGAAAGAAGAGTCAAACTGATCAGCACTCAGATCAATGGTATTGCATTGGATATTGATTATGAAGACATTGCTCATGTTCTGAATCTTAAATATACAAGGACTGATCCTATGGAAATAGATCAGAAGGATTTGGATGACCTATCCTTATCATTAATTGACAGCAAGACAGTGACAACAACTTCAAGGAAAAACTTTGATGAGTTGATGTACCACATCAGTCATCTAGTTGGACATTGTTTCTTCTGCAAAATTGGTAATCAAGCCAACTTCAACAATGACCAATGGAAGATCTCAGCTGCAATATTTCTGGGTACGAGACTACATTGGCCCAAAATCATCTACCAACGTCTGTTAGCTAGCATTTTGGAATATCAAAAGAATGAGGCAGCTGGTCACAACAAGTATAGAACTCACACCAGGCTCATTTCTCTCATTCTGGCTCAGACTATCAAGATAGGCCAATATATTGACAGGCATAAGGAATTGCAAGATGAAATTCCTAAATCCAAGGTCTTTACCAGGAAACACATGCAAGCTTTCAGAAACAGGTTTGGGAATGAGTTGTATAACCAGTTCTGGAAGAAGGATCTGATTGAAGAATTTGTGACTCTCAAAGGGCAAAAGAAAATTGAGAAGGATCATGTTCCGAGAAGGATCAAGAAAAGGAGAATTTAAGAGAAATAGCCAGAAAAGCTAAAGGCAAAGACAAGGCTGAAGATCAACCTAAGAAGAAGGATAGGTTTGTTGATCCACCAAGGAAAGCTGGTGGGATCAAAATTCAAGAGCCAAGACAAGACAAGCCAAAGGAAAATCCATGGTCAATCGCACCTAAACGGTCGACCGCAGTCCCTAAACCAGTGAAGCTTTCGAAATTCAGTGCCCCTGTTCCAAAAGCTACTAAGCCTAGTTCACCCATTCCATCAAAATCTATTCCATCAAAGCCCAATTCTCCAATCATTCATTAGGATTCCACTCCAACTGCTGTGAAGGAACAACAAATCTATGACCATTTGTTTGGTGCCTCATCTCAGGGGGAGAAGAGAAAGAAATCAAATGATCAGTAATCTCCTAAGAAGAAACCAAGGCTCATAAATGTCAGAAAGACCATTGATGACTTAGGCTTTGAAGACAGTGATAAGGAGCTGTCTGATGACCTAGCTGACTCCATTCCATCTGTCAAAGAAAATGCTGAAAAGAAGAAGTTCAACAATATGGTAACAGGTGATGAAGCAAGTATTTGGATCAAGAATCAATACTTGAAGAAACCTGAAGAAGATGCTGATATTGTTGTTATGTCAAATGATGATGCTGAGAAGTCAGGTGATGATAAAATTGATGATGAAAATCTTGCTCAAGAAAATTTTGGTGGCCAAGATGATGGCCTAAGTAAAGAAGCTGAACCTAATCTACCAAAGGCTACCTTTGACCACACGGTCAATCGTGGAGATCCTGCATTCCTGGCCAACGCTCCCTCTCCTCACCAAAGCCCCATTAAGTCTCCACAGCCTACAACAAACCCCAGCCTTGACAAAATCCTTCAATCAATTGAAACCCTTACTTCCATCCAGCTAGATAACCGATCACAGATTTCTAAACTCCTCAAACATCAATCATCTCTTGCTGCTGCTGTAAGTGCTCCAATTTGAGCTTGTTAGTATTTTCGTTAGAAAATTAACGAAAGTTATAACATTCCTAACAATTACTAACATTCCTAACATTTCTAACCAAGCAAGGGTAAAGTGGGCATTGTTATTTAAGGATAAACCAAGGAAAGGAATCAAAAAAGCAAAAGAAATAAGAAAAACCAAAAATAGAAATGGCTGGAACAAAAACTGGCTGCCTAATTTGAATTTTCAAAATAATATTCCTCTTGTCCAAAGCCTGAAGCAGCATTTAATGAACAGTGCACGCTGAAGACCTTGTCCGCGCGGATGAGTTTGTCAATTTCAGAGGGCTATAAATTGAGGCCTTCAGTCTCAGAAATAAGGGAGAAGAACACATTTCCTCAACTGCACTTTGGCGAAAATAGAGAGAAAACAGTGAGAATTCCATAGAATTGTCACCTTTTTCTCAACTATTCAACCAAAATCACACTCACTCAAACACTCTCATATTCAAGCCTCAAACACTCTTACATTCAAGCCAAAAATTCCAAAACACAAAGAAGATAGGTATAACCTCCCTCTTCTTACCCTAAATCTCTCATCCATGCATGCATTTTCAAGCTACAAAATGTAGTTCATTCATCTTCTTGTCTTAGATCCAAGAAGATCACCATGGAAGTTCATCTCCATGGATGATCTTCTACAAGGATCAAAATTATTTTCAAAGTGTTCTTACTTACTTTCAAAGAAAACACATTTTCAAAACCCTAAAAATCATTTTCATACATCAAATCTCATTTTCAAAGGATAAAATTCACCTTCCCAAGCAAATGAAGTGCTTAGTCCTAATGTACCCCAAGGATGGTTTGATATAGTTGATTCACCACTAAAATGTCAAGTGATCACTAATAAAAACCTAGGGAAATGGGGACAAGCATGGATGCCAAATCCCCTTTTAAAATCATGTTTTTCTTTCTTGAGAAGTTGCTGTCCAGTAGCAATTTTCTAAGACCCCAGTCCATGGTCTAAATTTTTGGACACAGATAAACTTGGAATTTGGTGTTGACTACAAAACACTTTTTGTAGCCAACATCCAGAGCTTTCCAGAAACATTTTTAATTTATTTTTTTCGTGAGTAAAACTCCATTTTCCAAATTTTCTTTTGAAGGTCAGATCACCAGTCTCTGGGAGTCTAGATCTCATATCTGAGATTTCCAGAAGGCTTTGAGTCCTCAAACCTTCTTCAAAATGAAAAATTATTTCATAGAAATCTTATTTGAGGTGTCTGGAACAACTTTCATTCTCTGAGTTTTCTCAGATTATGAAGTTTTGAAGCCCTTAAATCTATTTCAAAATCAAGTGTCCACTGCCTTTTTCATTCTGGCAGAAATGTTTTTCAACTTCCAAAAATCTTTTGAGTACCAAAACTCAACCCAAAAATCATACCAAAAATCATGGGATCTGTCCAAAGTCTAATAAAGAATTTCCAATTTTTATTTTCCTCAGTTTCAACTTATTTTGGCCAAAGTAACACACACACACACACACAAACAAATGGTTTTTAGCTTGGAAGACTCGTTTTACGAGGCATTCCGGGTGCACACTAACGTCCTTCCCGGCATGTAACGTGACCTCCGAACCCAAATCTCTAATCTCGGGCATTTTTCAAAGTTTTGGCCCTTAAAGCAAAAACGGCGTGGCGACTCCGTCTTTTTCCGGTTTTATTTGATTTTCAAAGAAACGCAAAATCGAATTTTCCCGCGAAATTGGAATTTCAACATCGTTACAGCTGCCCAGAAAAGCCTCCATGCCAAAGTTGATTCTCTTCCCTCCCTATTGATTGAAACCATTAAGGGGGAGAGTATTCACCTAACAAAGGCTTTCAAAGATATTATGTCTGGTTATACAGGCACAAGCCAAGCTGCCCCCATCACTCCATTTGCCCCTACCTCTACTTCAGAAAACTCCATTACTCAAGATTTCATTAAGGAAGCCATGAGAAAGATGACTCAATCCCTCTTGCATGGGTTGTCATCTGAAATGAAACTTGTTGTGGAGGAAATGTCTAGAGCAATGGCTTTAGATAAAACTGAAGTATTGGGCAGTAGGGCTGTAAACGAGTCGAGTTCGAACGAGTTTTCTGTGTTCGAGCTCGAGCTCGTTTATTTTTTGCAAAAAGGTTTATAAAAAAAGTTATGAATTTTGAAAGAAATAAAACTTAACAGTTTTTTGAAAAAAGTTAAATTTTATTTTTTTTCATTTTTTTTTGGATAAGTAAGACTATTTTAGACTTTTGTTTATTACATACAATTTTTGCAAAAAGTTATATAAAAAAAGTTATAAATTTTGAAAGAAATAAAACTTATTTTTTTTTTTAAAAAATGAAAGTATATAAAAGAAAAAAGGGACGGTACCCTTAAAATTACAAAAAGGGAAACAACAAACCTTACTCTTTTATAAATAAGGGGGGACATTTAGTAGACTAGTAGTAGTAGTGGTAGTTGTAGTAGTGGTGGTAGTGGTAATAGACTAGTAGTGGTAGTGGTAGTAGTGGTAGTGGTGGTGGTGGTAGTGGTGGTGGTGGTGGTGGTAGTAGTAGACATGTCCAAACGGTTCCGGTTTCCGGTTTCGGAACCGCCGGTTCCCGGTTCCCAAATAGCCGGAACCGTATTCGAACTATATTAATTCGGTTCCCGGTTCTCGATTTTATCCGCCGGTTTCGATTTCGATTCCAACGGTTCCATCGGTTCCATCACCATCTAACTTTTTTTTTTTAATTCAAACCTCTTAAGACAGTAAAGATGCTAAATATTACAACATTTATCTAAATTCTAGTCTAATTTAAATAAAACAACACTACACTCCAAGTACAAATACTAAATAAATGCTAAATATTACATTTAACTTACCTTGATCAATCGCCGGTTCCCGGTTCCCGATTCCGGAACCGCCGGTTCCCGGTTCCGCCGGTTCCTCGGTTCCCAATATGGTGGATTCGTATTCGAACCGTTTCAATCTAGTTCCCGATTACGTTCGGTTCCCGGTTTCGGCGGTTCCCGATTCTCGCCGGTTCCCGATTCCGGTTCTACCCGCCGGTTCCGTCGATTCCCGGTTCTATTTGAACATGTCTAGGTAGTAGTGGTGGTAGTAGTGGTAGTAGTGGTGCTAGTAGTAGTAGTGGTAGTAGTAGTAGTGGTGGTGGTAGTGGTGGTAGTAGTAATAGTAGTGATAGTAGTGGTAGTAGTAGCGGTAGTAGCGGTAGTAGTGGTGGTGGTAGTAATGGTGATAGTATGGTAGTACTAGTAGTGGTAGTAGTGGTGGTGGTAGTGGTGGTAGTAGTAATAGTAGTGGTAGTAGTGGTAGTAGTAGCGGTAGTAGTGGTAATAGTGGTGGTGGTAGTAATGGTGGTAGTGTGGTAGTACTAGTAGTGGTAGTAGTGGTGGTGGTAGTTGTGGTGGTAGTAGTAATAGTAGTGATGGTAGTAGCGGTAGTAGTGGTAGTAGTGGTGATGGTAGTAATGGTGGTAGTAGTGGTAGTAGTGGTAGTAGTGGTAGTAGTTGTGGTGGTAGTGGTAGTGGTAGTAGTAGTGCTGGTGGTAGTGGTGGTAGTAGTAATAGTAGTGGTAGTAGTGGTAGTGATAGTAGTGGTGGTAGTGGTAATAACTTTTTGAAAAAACTTTCCCAACTAAAAAAAGTCCAAAACAGTTTTCTTTATCAAAAAATTAAATATAATATATCTATATGTGTGTGTATATGAAATAAATGTATAAAATAAAAAATCAAGTTACTGACGAGCTTCACGAGTCGAGTTCGAGTTCGAGCTGATCACAAACAATGAAAAATTTGAGCTTTTATCGAGTTTATCGAGTCGAGCTCGAGTCGAGTTCGAAACGAGCTTTGTCGAGCTCACGAGTCGAGTCTGTTCGACTCGAAAATTTCACGAGTTAAAATTCTTGTTCGAGCTCGAGCTCGAGCTTCAACTCGAGCTCATTCGAGTCGAGTTTTTTCGAGTCGAGCTCGAGTCGAGTTCGAGCAACTCGGTTCGCATAACAGCCCTATTGGGCAGAATTAAAAAGGTGGATGAATACATTGATACTTCAATCAATGCTACATTTACGGTTCTGGGAGAAAAATTCAAAAGTGTTGGGCAAAGTATTGGAATTCACTCCAACCGTATTGACTACCAAACTTCAAGGATTTAAATTCTTACCAACTCTTCTAGAGGAAATTTTCAAAGCCTAGAGCATCAGCTGACCGTACTAGAAACTTCCACACATGGAGAAGCAGCTGAACTGAGGAGAGTACTTTAAGATATTGGTGCTGAAGCCTCTACATTCTACATGCCAGAAGATCTGCCTCCAGCCCCTGCTCCTCAAGCTGATCCTGCCGTCAACAACTATGTCACCATCCGTGACCGTGACTCTTTTGATCCTCCTCCTCCTCCTCCTCCCAGAAACTAAAGAAAATGAAGACCTGCTGTTTTGGAGAATGAAGATTGATGAAGACTTTCTAGAAGCCTTTTTGTTTTATTGCTTCCTTCTTTTGTTGAAACATTTGAAAGTCTGTAAGCTACAATTATTATTCTATTAAGTTTAAACTTGTTTGTGGAATAATGACTGCATTATTTTATGACTCATGCATATAGCTCATCTTGCTTATCTCATACTTATGCATGTTTTATACATTTAGTTTAAATGCATTCATGCACTTCATGTTAGCATCTGTTGAATGCACTAAATGGTTATTTCTTACTTCCCAATGTAAAATTCTTTTATCTTTTTAGAAAGTTAGAAATCTATGACTTAGGCTTATGTATGTGCATTGACTTGGGACATGATTCCATTTTTAAATTATTTTGGACATGTTTTTACTAAGTACAATGAATTAGCCTTTGTTATAGTAGGTAATGGTCTCAATCAAATAGGGGGAGATTGTTGAGTATGCCTATTATAAACCCCTCCTATTACTTGATTTGATTAATACCATCACCTAATTTATTTTATATGGACTATAGGATCTAATGTATGAAGTTTTATAACTTCAATTTTTAGTTAAGTCCATTTTTATAGTTTAGTTACTTAGGCTTGAGTAGGTCAATCTAGGTTAAAAATTCTCTAAGTGTTTTGGCTCAAAAAGGACTGAAGCCATGCAGTCGACCGCATCAATGACCGCACCATTCATGGCAGACCGCAGTGTCTTCAACCGCATAGAGCCTAGCAAACCGCACCATGGAACTGCTTGGACATACTGACCGTATGGAAGACCGCACAACACTGCTGACCGCATAGCATTCCTAACCGCATGACTTGCCAGAGCGCTCCTCTCTTGTCCTTAGCCAAATTGAAGATCAAGATCAACTCAGAGTTAACTTAGAGAATTTTACCGTTGCAGAATTCACTCAAAGAAATTCAAATTAGTGACAGCTGGGTTATCTCGTACAAAGGACACACCAGCATACCACATTGCCACTAACTCTGCAACATGGAGACAAAAAAGGACACATGCTCCAATTAGACATCAAAAGCACATTGTCCTTTAAGCTTGCTCAACAAGAAATTTCAATGGCTACTTTTATTCCAAGGCTATAAATAGACCTTGTGATCAAGCCTGAAAACATAACCAGTAAGCTTGTGTTAAAAGAGACGTTGTTATAATCCTCAAAGTGTTGAAGCTCAGAATCTCCAGAATCCTTTGAATCTTCAACACTTCCAAGCCTTCAAGAATATCTTACCCAGAAATCTCTCAAGCCTTGTAACCACCCAGATTCATTAAGCTCTCTCATTTATATTATAAAAAGCTCTTGAATCTTGCACACACACATATACACTGGTTATTGTCTAGGATTAGCTTCATAGTAAAGGATAGTTAGATTTGAGATAGACTCTCAATTTGTATCCCTTGTAACAAATACTCAAATCAATATACTATCTCCATTAGAAAATCCAAGACTAACCATCTTGGTAGAGGACGTAGATCATTAACGATTGAACCTCTCTAAATATCTTGTTATTACTTCCTGCACTTTACTTTTTGTGTTCTTAAAGTTTTCTTATCATTCCTTGTGTTTGATCTTCATTTACATCCAACATCATATTGAATTGTGTTTATAGTGCAAATCTGCCTAAGCCATTTTCAACCGCGCGGTCGACCATACTTTCACTTTTGCGATCGATCACACTATCTTTACTACTAAGTTTTTATACTTAAACTTTCTCTGTGCATTTTACTAAGCTTGAAAGTTGGTTTTAACTTGACCACACTTTCAACCTAAGTAAGCCAAGGTTGAATTTTTGAAAAGAGTAGAAAAATTTTAAAACAACTATTCACCCCCCTCTAGTTGTTTACATACTCTTGTTGCACCTTTGGAACCAACAATACATATTAGGACTCATATTATTAACTCTAGTGAATCTTTGGGGTAGCAATGTATCTGTGTTATTTTACTGAGACTATATATCAAGAAATTCCATTTATTTAACAAACATAGGCATGGAACTCGTTTGGTTACCGGATAAGAATCAACCGTATTATTAGTGAGGGGATTATTAAACTCCTCACTATTAATAATAGGTACTAATTATTATCCTAATGTTAAAAAGAAGATGTTTGGTATGCTTGTTTCAGAAAAAACCCAATCCCTGTAATTCAAACCTTCCAAATCTTTTTCCTTTATTTTGTCTTACACTATAGATTAATCTGTTTCCAATTAACATAGAGTTTGGGGTAGATTTTTCTTGAGCATTAAATTGACATCTTGGCTCGCATGGTTCTTTAGCATCTTGTTTATTTAGCATCTTTAACATGACATTCTTGCTTCTAACAACTTGAAGATGCAGGTTTAACTCATTTTGTGCAGATTCAACCGTTCCTACTTTTCAGGGTATTTACTACGCAAAGGATCAACGACTAAGTCTCATGTATTTCAAACGTATTTCCAACGGAAGATAAGATCATGGCAAACGGTCCCTAAACTTCAGCAACCTGATGCAGATTTTCCGGGATCTTCAGTTACGTGTTGATTACTTTTTCAAATACAAGGGGTATAAAAGGAGAGATAGGGATAGGCTCCATGGATGGCAACATTGTAACTCTCACTATACTTCCACTTTGTACTTACATCACAGAAATTTATAAACATTTTTTGTTAAGGTAGGCTTTTCCTAAAGCCTCCTGAGGTTTTGTGCCGGAGATCAATTGATCAAGGGCTTTCCTCGTTACATCTTGGCGTAGCATCTTGAATTTTTGCATTCATATACTCCATTTGTGCCCAAAATCATTCCACTGAAAGTTCAATTTCAATATACAAGAAATTGACCAAAACAATTGGGCGCCGCCCGTGGGAACATTGGTTTTCTAAGTTTGCAAAAAGAATTCCAAGATGAGCCATCCCAGCTCTGGTCAAAATACTCAGAATGTTGCAAGAACTGGAGCACTAAGAACATCTGGAGCCCAAGTTGCACATACACTTGGAATGCCTACTCAATAGCTTTCGACGCTGGGGATGCCTGTCCAACCATGCTCAACGAGTGTTACCTTACCGACCATAATTCCTCAGGAGCTGACTTTTGAATTTATGACTAATTTGACCAACATGCTGCATTACTTGAAGAACCAACATGAAACCCAACAACATACCAACCAGATGATGGTCAATGCTATCACCTGTAGACATCCCATTCTGAACCATTAATTCATGATTACACTACTCTTCATCCCTCTTTTGTGTTTTGATGAAAGCATATCAGTTTCGTCATGTTTCGTTAAGTTTCTAACTAACCTTGTTAGTTTTGGACCTAACTGACTAACGGAATAACTGAAGAGGAATAAATGGTCAAATGACTAGTTGTCCCGCGCGGGACATACGTGTCTCGCGCGAGACAACCCCTCTGCAGGATGTGCAAAATCACTTTCCTTCTCCGTTTCAACCTCTTTTCTTGATAAATATCATCTAATCCGGGTCTCTACTGACTATAGGGTTCTGGAAGCTTCCTTAGGAGGAGTCCCAATCCACTTGAGTCTCCTAATCTTGGTGACCAAGTCATTCATCCACCTCTTAAACCCCTACAAATACCTCATAGCTTTCAGTATTTCAGAGGTCCCCGATCCCCGATCAAAAACACATAACACACACATTTTGTTGGTTTCTCTCCCTGAAAGATTCCTACAAAATCACCCTAAATCACTTAAAGTTTGTTTATCAACCTTGTTGATCAACAAACATCGAAGTCCGAATCAAGGACCGAGGCGAAGCTCTGTCTGCATCAAGATTCGACTCTAAACTTGAGTCGAAACTCTGTCCGAATCTCTTCTCAAAAGGTAATCATCATTTAAACTTTCGTTTCTCTTCTCAATCCCTCTATTGATTTTAGAGTAGTGTAATCCCATCAAAAGGATTAGCCTAGCGTCCCTTCAATTCATGAAGGCGATCTCGAAGCATACAATCCGACATTCCTAATTAATAAATTAATTAGGATTTATTTATTTCTTTTTATTGTTCATAGATTGATTAGATTAATAACACCCAGTTAGCAAGATCAATCTTCGGATTGGGTGGAATGGATGCTCCTTGACCTATCCATTCCATAACTTAACCCCCGAACCCTTGAAATCTCTTGAAATTAAATATTAAAAAGGTTTTTTTTATTGTTTTCCATCAATAAATAATCAGTGGCGACTTCAAGATTCTAAAAATTCACCATCGCTATGGTGGCGACTCCGCTGGGGACAATTAATTAAGAGGGTTAGACTTGCGTTATAATTGGGTGTTATTAATCTTTTCAATTTTCTGTTTGAAATTTGATTTTTCTGAATTTTTTGGAATTTTTCTGCACTGTTTTCGTCAAAAAAAAATTTACTGTACGACTGCTTGTCCAGCTCGGGACAAAGTAGTCCCGCGCGAAACTAATATTCGCAAGGATAGTCAGTTTGGCGACTGGATTCAGAAAAGAAAAGCATAGGTTGACTTTCAGCAAAGTTGAGCATATCAAAAAAAAAAAAAAAAAAAAAAAAAGAAGAGAAAGACTTGGACTTTTGACAGTGGACTTTTGGCAGTGGACTTTCTTTTGACCATAAAAAAAAAAGAAAAAGAAAAAGAAAAACAAACAGAAACTTTCAAAAAAAAATTCAGAAAAATCAAAATAAATGTTATTTCTATTTTGCTTGTATTAATTTTATTTTGCAGGATAGAATAATTAATCTATATTTGAACTGTATACTTGCGTGAGATTGGATTATTTTAATTTTTTATCGGTCAACGATTGACTCGGGCTTTGTAATTAATTAATTTAATTCCCTCTCTCTCTACTTTTTATGTGGAACTACGAATGCCTGAGTCTCCCTAAATTTGAGAGAAACGTAGGCAACCACTTGGTGCGGCCACTATCTGTTTTCTTTTAGTTTTCAATAAAAAACTCTCTATTTTACTCTATCACTTAGAAGTGACTCTCACACACGCGCACTCATTTTATATATGTCATTGCACTACATACCCTGATTAACCCGGGACCCACACTAAGGACGGATGACGGTAACCACCTAGTCGGCGGTCTCTCCGAAGTTGGATCATCCCACTCCGCTTATTCAATCCACCTAGATTGTCATATCGCGGGGAGCCTAGCCTTCCAGCCCTGCATCGCCACATATCATGTAGATTGTCTCTTTAAGAACACTCCGTGACCGGTCGATTTTGACTTGGTAATCTTTCTTGTCTTTGACCAAAATAAAGCTAATGTAAAATTGACTATCGAGAAAGGATTCGGAAAAGTCCCTCCGGAAAAAAAAAAAGTCCCTTCGGAATGACCCTTTAAAGAAAAAAAAATCCTTCTTGAAAAATGATTTTACATGGCTTTATTTTACAAAGAATGGTCAATTACTGAGTCCCTAGGTTTGGTTCGAATTACGTATACCTGTAAGATTTACCTAGGATACTAGATAGAAAACGGATCTTTGTCCGTCCGACCATGAATTTAGGAAATAAAAAGAAAAAAATTCATCTCTCCGAATGGTTGTCTCGTGCGAGATGACCTTGTCTCGCGTGAGACTTTATTTGCAGAATGTATGTTTGTGATTGATAATCGATGTGCGCTCCCTCCTTGAGTCAAAACTCCGTCCCTAATAAAAATAAAACTTAAAAAAAAAATCGCTTGTGAGGTAATTTTAACCATCATCCTTTTCTCCACCTAGGATCGTTTGGGGCTAATATTCTAAAAGGCGTTTCGTTGGGATATCTCTAGTTCATCTCTAAGGCCGTCAAGCTCCCTTACCTCTCCAACGGTAGCATTTTCAATTTCCTTCCGGCACGATGAATCCCGAAGCACTCAAGAAGGAAATTGAGGATCAAAGGACTCTATATGAAGAAATGCTACAAGCCCAATCCGATGAAATGAAGGCCCAATTAGAACTTGAAAGTTGAATCCAAGCCGGGAAAATGAACGCCATGGTTGACGAACTCCAAGCCATGAAACTAAAAATGGCCGAATTAAGCTCAAAAGAGAATGGGACCTCTTCCAATGATGAAGTATCGTACACTAAGAAAGCTAAAAGACACCGCAAGCACAAGAAAAAGTTGTATGAACCTAGCTCATCATCTTCCTCCTCTGACAATGAGAGTTGTGCTTCCAAGAAAGAAAGCAAGGGGAAAAGCAAGAACGAACCCCTTACCATGGCAATGCTAGAAATGAAACTTGCATCCCTCGATGTGAACAAGGGAGCCTCGCTCTCTATTGACTATGACACCCTTCGTCAATCCATGTCAAAACTTCCTAGAAAGTACAAGACACCCGACATTGCAAAATTCAATGGTACTACTTGTCCAAATCCCATTTGGAAACCTACTCTTGGGCCATGCTACCTATGGGTATCGATGACAACTTACTAGTTCAATGCTTCTCTCAAACCCTTGATGGTGCTGCTAGAGATTGGTACATGACTCTCCCACTCTCCACAAGGCTTGATTGGCCACTCGCCAGTCGTGCCTTCCAAGAACAATTTAAGGACAACACTACCTACCACACTACTAGGAGAGACCTTGAGCAAACTAAGCAACAACAAAATGAGTCATTCATAGACTTCGTCAAAAGATGGAGGACCAAACTGACTGAAATCGTTGATAGGCCAAGCCTAGATGAACAAATTCATCTTCTACTTCAATGTCTTTGAGAAGAGTACCAAGAGAAGCTTGTCGGCAATTACTTCCCTAGTTTCCTCGAGCTCCACAAATCGGGCATTAGAATTGATGAATTGATCCGTCTTAGAAACAATTCAGAAAAGGAGAATTGTCCAACAAAGGGGAGCACCGATCGTACCTATCATGACTTTGGTGGAACTACTCTTAAGGAAATGTTCGATGATCTAGTAGGCCAAGTAAAATTGAAGCCGATGGAAGACTATCATCCTAAGAAAATGAGAGAAGATTGGGACCACAACAAATTTTGCGATTACCATCAGTTTAGTGGTCATGATACCAACAATTGCTATAATTTGAGGGATGTCATCCAAGACTTGTATGAAGCCGGCAAGATCAACTGAAGCATCACCACTTTGGGGCTCCGATTGTCCTCTCCCTTTTTCCCTTTGAAAAAAAATAGATTAGGACAACTTCCTAGTATGTTCTCAAAGAGTCGTTCTATCATTCTAGTCCATCTCTATCCTCTCTAGTTTGTGTCAAGTGAACTATCGAGTCTGTTTCGAATTTCCTTATCAATAAAATTTATCTCTTTATCCTAAAACACTTTCCCAAGAGTTGTTTTTCTTTATGAGTATCATTTGATCCATGCAGAATAGTGGACCATGATTCCTTAAATCGTCACGAAAAATAGAAACTTCTAAACAAGTTTGAAATGAAAACTATCATTAGAAGGCTTAAGGCTAAACATTACTCCTGTTGAAAGTCGATTGTCAACAAACAAAGTAAGCCAAATGCACTGCTATCAACATTCATCCCAAGAAGAGTGGGGCTACTCAATTCAAGGCTTTGAGAGTACAAAAAAAAAAAACAAACTCTCAAGCCTTCATTACCCCACAACAAAGATGGAATTACAACAAAGGCAAGAAGAACTCTCCCACAAAGAAGAAGAGTCAAGTGATACCAACGAAGAAAAGAGGATTCCTCAACATCCTCTTACAATAAATCCTGAATGGCAACACAAGTGAAGAAGACTTTTAACATCCATCCATAAAAAAAATGTTTAGCCTTAAGTCATACTAATGATTGACTTTCTTTTCAAACGCGTTAAGAAATTTTTAGATGATACATAGGAAGAACAACTTTTCTAGACCTTTGAGCCATGTAGCGTTCTTTGTTGAGTCTAGGGGCTTCCTCTTAGCCATTCTCATACACACTCTTGAAATCCAAGCATCAAAACTGGGGCTTTCTAACCTTTCCTCCCCCAGTCAATCCGTACTTAAACTCTCAAGAGTAATCAAATCCGCATTAGGGGCTTTCCTCTTCGCTTCTCACTCTCATCATTAGAGAATATTACTCCCCCAAAAAAAGAGTCAATGCTTGGAACACCTTCCAAAAAATAGAGTCCACCTCTCCTTAAACTAAACTTGAGATCTCATCTTTCTCCTTAATGAGATTCTTTCAACTGAGTCCCCTTCGAGTAAACATACTTTTCGAAAAAAATAGCTCTCTAGGTTGAAAACTCGTAAAGAGCGGCCTAGGCAAAAGTTAGAGCACAAAAACAAAAGACGCAAAAGAGATGCCCGCTAGATTAAAAACCCGAAAGGGCGGTCTAGGCAAAAATCAGGATGCGTCACAAAAAAATAATTCAAAGGGAAAAAGGAGGGCATCCTTCTTCAATTCACACAGCCTCACAAGCCTGTTCACGAAGTCATCTACAACATACAAGAAGTCTTGGGGCTTAGTGTAAGTACCCCAATCTGGATCGCTTTCCATCCCAGCATACGACAAAACCAGGGGCAAACTTCCGGAGGTCATAACTCCTTCATACGAACTCCGATTGAGACGTGCCATATATGGTTGGAAAGCTCTCGACGAGAACTAGCTTGCCATCACAATTACAAAATGTGAAAAAACATAGAAGTCCGTACGGACCTCTTTGCTCCTAGACATCATAATTGCAAAATTCGCTTAAAGTCCACGAGATTCCCTCAAATCCCGAAAATCTAAAATTTTAGTTTTCCTAGAAGGTCCGTACGGACCTTCTTGCAACTTTTCCCACACTATAAATAGAGGGCTCCCCCTCTCTAAATTTTCACACCTCCCTCTTCTCTTCTCTCCCTAAGCCTTCAGGCTCCCTCTCTAAGATCCCTCGGGGCACTCCCGATCACTTTCGGTTCCCTTCGAGGCCTTTCGAGCTCCCTCGCGGTGCTCCGAAGCCCTACCGAGCGCTCTCGAGACGCTCCCGCGCTGCCCCGAGGCACTCTCGAGGTACTCTGAGGCCACTTGTGGTACTTCGAGGCCTTGCCTGGTCTTTCCCGAGACGTCCCGACCCTTTTCGAGCCAAACCGACGATTCCGAGGCATGCCAAACCTCTGCCCGAATCCAACCGACGATTCCAATGCACGTCGAACCTCTGCCCAAATCCAACCGACGATTCCAACGCACGCCGAACCTCTGCCCGAATCCAACCAACGATTCCAATGCACGTCGGAGCTCTGCCCGAACGCAACCGACGATCCCAACGCACGCCGAACCTCTGCCCGAACGATCCCTGCGATCCTAACGCATGCCTAAACTCTGCCCGAGTGCACACTTGATAATCCCGAGGCACGCCGAAGCTCTGTTCGCAGACAATCGGCACATCCCGAAGCAATCCCGGTCCGTCCCGGAACACTATTTCATCCTCAAACACTATTCCCCAGCGGAAGACAGACACGAACCAACATTGGTAAGGCTTCCTTCCTACACTATTTCAATACATTTCCATACGTAGTGTACAATGTAGACATCCGATATCGCATGCATTTTTAAAAGCACACACACACACAACATTTAAAGAAAGAAGGGGTATCGAAAGACTCATTTTTATGAGGATACTCGGGTGAGCTCTAAGATTCTAATATTCTCTTCCCGAGGAGTAACCTGACCTCCGAACTCAAAATCTCATCACACAAAAATAGTTTATTTTTAAACTGATGCCTTTTTTCAATGTTTGGGCCTTAATCAAAACGGCGTGGCGACTCTACAAGCAAAAACACAGCGAGACACCTCCACCAACACAACGCAAAACGTAAACGGAATAGCCAGATGCCGGGGCGCAATTGCGCTGCCTCTCGGATCCGGGCGACTTCCGAAAGCGACAATGCGAGATGCCGGGGCCCGCGCGCGAGCCGGATCCGGGTAATTTCAGTTGGCGACTCTGCTGGGGACGATTTTGTTTTAAAAAACTTTTAAACAAAACAAAAGATTTTTAAAACGATAATGAGGGTCAAACTTTCATTTCACCCCTTTCTTTAACTGCTGTGTGTGTGTGCATGTGCTTTACTTTTATTTTACAAAAAAATAAAAATACAAAAAAAATGCATCAATATACATCTGTGTACATATATTTAAAATTCTTCAAAAACTTCTGTTTTACTCAGAAAAAGAATTTTAGAGACCGCACACTACTCGCACTGCTGCCTCGGTTATACCGCACGCTACTCGCACTGCTGCCTCGATTACACCGCACGCTACTCGCACTGCTGCCTCGGATACACTGCACACTACAACCCTTAACCCGGGGTGCTCTTAGTTGCAGTTCGTTTGGCCTTCCTACGCCTCTCGGACGCGCACGGGATCATTCCAAACATCCCATCCTAGCCAAGCGTCAACCCTGCACGTTTGAGTCTTGAGTCACACTTTGTCCAGACTCGGTTGGTTTTTACCCAGTCCGTGTCATACAGCCTGGATACATATCCCATGCCGGCCATTTTTTGAGTCGAAGCTCGGAACTCAAGATCCCTTGCGAAAGCAAAGCGATGAAAGGTCATGCTAAAATCTTGACCCGATCTTGATTTTCCAAAGCTCCACACAGACAATGTTCCGTCCCGGATATACATCCATGCCCACATGACACCATTTCATCAAGCCTTTAATATGTAAGCCATGACGATATGACCCAGCCAATGCCTAACGTCACAGATCCCTTGCGCAAGCAAGGTAAAGAGAGGTCATGTCGAACTCTTGACCCGATCTTGACTCAGGTGCCGGCTCGGCTCACTATTCACATGGCTAACGCATTAAAACGAACATGACAGGCTCGGTCCTTAGGTTCGATTTTTTCTTTTAGGCCGGTGGAAACCGCTTGCCCTATAGGACCCTCGCCCGGGGCTGTCCACCCTGGGATGTCGAAATACAGGTGCAAAACGAGGGGCTTATATAGCCGCACAGATGATCTCCACTGACCCAGGATCTAGCATAGTTGCGAAAAAGAAGAGCAATCTTTTCCAACCTACCTAGTACTCTGAGAAAACATTGTTTTAAGTAAATTAAAACAACAAAAAAAAATCAAAAATATATAAGCGGAAACTGCATGTCACATGAGCTTTCCCCCTTTTTTTATCCAAAAGGCCTTCCCATGTCTAAACCTTACCCGTCACTCCCCTCCAGCGAACCGAGAGTGGTTGAGAGTACCCGGGAGCCGCCTTTTCAGTACCGAGGTCACAAGGTCTGATAACCCTTCCGGTTCGGCGGTCCGAGCAGTCCCGCTACTCCCCGTAGCGGGATCAATAGATAACGGTGAGGGAAACGAAACCCCAGCCCGGGAAATTTCCAAACGATGGAAGAAGTTTGGCAAGCTTTCAAGTCTCTCGAGAAACGCCAAGAAGAGCAAGCAGGCTTGGATCGAATATGCCATGCGCCGTCGTAACCTTCGCGGTTCCCAACACGATGGGACCTTCGTTCTCATAGAAGACGAAGAAATACCTGCTTCCCGGGTCCTCAAAGCTATCAGCGAGTCCCACCTCCGCACAAGCCACGGAAACCTAGCAATGCAAAATAGCTCCCGCTCGAGCTTAACTCGGGCCTCGGTCAAGCGGCCCGATCTGTCAACCTCGGCAATCTTTTCGGCCCTGCTCTGCAAACTCAATATCACCAGCACACATATGGGCCCGCTCCCTCAGGTCCTAACACCTCTCAATATCCCCTGGAATTCAATCATGTGCCTCTGTATGAGCCCCGCATCCGCAACTTGAAATCTCGATGTTTACCAGGGACAGACATCCCAAGCGGATATCCCGACATTTCAAACCTTCCACCCGCTGGACTGCCACTTGGGGCTAATGAAACATTTCCCCAATTCTCAAACACAACCCTTAGTGGTCTGGGCAATCATGCCCCCAATTTCAATAATCCAGGATACGGGTTGGTATACGCCCAACTGCCTCCCCGAGACTCCCGAATGGCGATCCCATCAGTTAATCCACCTCCAAACAAGAAGAAAGAGGTTACTAGAGCAGTTCGCTACATCCAAAACGGAGCCCAAGTAAACCGCGATCAAACGCCCCCGAGGAACAACAATCCCCCTCGCATACCACAGTTCCAGCATTTTGATAACCTCGGGATGCCCTTGATCCAAGTCCTCGAGATACTAGTAAAGAGGAACATTCTCAAACCCCTTGAGGATTTCCAACCAAAGACTCTCAAGACCAACATGGATATGAGCAAGCACTGCGCCTTCCACAACTACCCCGGTCACAACACCGACAATTGCTTCGTGCTGAAGCAAGTGGTCCAGGGGCTAATCGAAGAGGAAAGTTGGAACGCCCCCGCGGTCCTAACACGGTCGGAAACCATTTCCCTAGAAATGATGGGGTAATCAGGGTGGAGAAGTCCTCTGCAAATTCCCGTGATGAATGGGGACGTGAAGACGGAACCTGGGGCTTCCGCAATGAAGAATTCGAGAGGAAGAATCCAAGAACGGTTATTCCCCAACATTCCTTTCCGGAATCAGGGCACACCAAGGGATGGATCGAGCCCTCCCCGAAGATAAGGCAGTTCGAGACAGGCCGAGCAAGTGGCAGCGTCAAAAATGACGCACTTTTCACAAATGCGGACCCACAGTCAGCAAGAAGAGACAGGACGAGAAGCTTGGACTAACCCCCCGTCTCCTAGAGTCTATCTTTAAAAATAAAAGACCCCGAGTCTGTCGTATTTAAGTTCGAGTCTCTCGAGTCGTCTGACGGCCTCACGCCTAAAGATTATGCGTTTGTAACATAAACCGCGCTTCCTTATGCTTTGAATAAAAGATCGACCTTTCTGAGTATCCCCTCATTGCCACTTTAACAAATGATAAATTAACTAATAAAAAACAGTTAATAATGATTCACTTGATAAAGACGCAGACACATTAATGAACAATGCATTAAACAAATCTTTAAGCATGTTGTCAAACGAGAGGAAAATCGGGCCCAAGCTGCCGAGAAGGTTCTAACCAAAATGAATTTGGGGAACTGCTGAAGAGCCCACAGAGACGCAAATCAGAAAATTCTCCGTCGATACTTCGCCCAAAGAATATCGAGTCTTCTTCTCCCTCTTCTACGCTCTAAAAAAAAACAAAAAAAATCATACAGTCAAACCTCGTAGGTTCTAGTACTTTTCTCAAGTCCTCCTCGGACTTGTAATTAAGTTTTCAATTTTCCATACATAAGTCTTCTTTCTTTTCTTGCTAGACTTGAGACATTATTTTGTACCCCACATTACATTTAAAGAAATGTTTTTGTTCTATGTGATCACTTACATTGCTCAACAAGTAATTCCACAAATGATTAATGCTTTGATTAATTGGTGTGAGAAAGTCAATTGATAACTCCTCATCCACCTTACCATACCCCACACAAAGGCCTCCATCAAGCCATACACTTTACAAAATATGTCCCCACCATCACCTTGACCAAGTCAACGACGGCGGCAACATCAAAGGACAACAACAGGTCACTCAGCATCAAAAGATTGACCCCATGTCGACAACAACCTAGGGGCTTGCCTTCGCCCTCCTGCGCATCAAGAAAGTTCAAGCAGGGGCTTGCCTTCGCCCTCATATGCTTCAAAAAAAAAAAAAAAGCTCAAGCAGAAGCTACAAAAAAAAAAGAGCTCAAGCAGAAGCTTCACAAAAATAAATGAGGTCAAGGAACCAGAGCCAACGATCAAGAAGCAATGGATTCACTGAAAAGACCGTCAAATACGACTTGTCAAGGAATCACCTCAAGGCCCGTGCCTCATCATTCAGCTTTCCGAGCCTTTTCGTCAAAGGCCACACAAATATTCATACCCTGGCCCCAAAGCCAAACACAGTTTAACCCCGAACTACGTCAACCTGAGCCCCTTGTCTTAAGGGGAACGTAGGCAACCATAAATGGTCCGATCATAAACACATACAAATCCACAAACCCGGTCTCATCAATGACCTCTCCTATACACAAACCTTCTTTCACACCAGACCAACTCGATCCTTGATACCAGTTGACTTTCTCCTCGTGATTAATCAAAGCATACCAGGTTTAATTGTTGAATAACCCGAACATCAACAAAGGGTTTTAAGCAAACATGTGATCAATGTGAACAAATCAAGTTTTCAGATGTCTCGACAAGTCTTCTTTTTCTACAAAATAGGAAAATAGAGCTAAACACTGATTTTCTGTCAGCAAGGACTCCCATACACTTTTACAAGCTTTTCAGTACTCATACTCTCTCAAAAGAGTCAAACCCAAAAGCATTTCTTTTGTGCCTACACAAATAAGGCATTCACACAAAAGGGGACCCGTTCCCACTTTTTCAAACATAAATACGCCCTTGCGAGTGTACATTACGAGTCATTTCTCCCACAAAAGAGGGTCGAACTACGTAGACCTGAGCCCCTCAAGGGGAACGTAGGCAGCCTTCATTGGTTCGGTCTAAGGAATACACAAAATTCCAAAAGTTAACGCCACCAAGGCCCAGGCAGAAGCAAGCAAGAGATTTTGCGTCTCGACAAAGCTTTAAAAGTAAATCACAAATCATCACAGTTAAAACACTTCTTGATGAGTTCAAGCACGGTATACTCTCGATTCACAACATGCTGAAAGACAACTTAAAACATTTAACAATCAATGTGTCTGCAATGGCAATGAATGGATACTTAGTGTTTCAGAAGGTCATTCCATGCTACTCGCGATTAGCCCTTCGTCACTCTTTCCTTTCTTCCCTCGTCCCCAACAAGTCTTCTTTCATCCCACATGTGCGAGTTTTGTCTCCCTCATTCCGAGATCAAGAGTACTCCTCGGCGTGTCAAACAAACCAGTCGCTCTCAGAGCATCGTTCGCCCATGCCTCGACTCGGATCTCCTCCCTACGAGTCTGCAAAAGGGGACCTCTCCCCTCCAGTCTGACAACTCGAGTCCCGTAGTCAAACAAAGTGTCTCCCATGAAATCCTGAGGGTTAGACCAGGCTTCTGCACTCCTAAGGCTATAGCTGAGAAGACAATCTTGCCCCGGAATCGCCTCGCGCCTGCTCCCCAAAACTACTTGGGACTGCCCGACATGCTGCTCATCCAGGTACTCGGTGGTCAACACAATACTCTCCCGACGTCGAAGGAGCACCACAGGAGGGAAAGCGGAATACTTCCATACCCTCAGAAAATACGGAAAGGCATCTGGATCTGTCATGCAAAAGGAGGCTACCTTCATAGTGGCAATGCCTTCCCAGCTCAGCAAAGGCTCCTGCCTCGTCCCGAACTACCTGGAAATAAGCGATGGAACATAGAAAGAGGACCAAGACAAACACGAAACTATGACAACATAGGAACCTTCCTGAAAGGCCCTCCTAGTCTCGATCCCACAATGCGAAACCCACCAGCGAATCTGATGCGTACCAAGCTGTGCCATCTATCTCTCTAAGGCGGACTGATCCATATCCAATACAAGAGGTTGCCGAGCAAACGTCCACAGACTGAAGGATTTCAGAGGCACTGTCGTAGCTTGAAATCTCTCTCTCTCTCGCCACCATAATGCAAGAAAAGCAGGGGCTTCCCCCATGCATGAACCGATCCCCCATCGCCAAGCGATCTATGCCGTGGAAAGTCTCCCCCGAAACTAAGGGAACGATGTCCTCACCAGCCCGACAATGGACTGCCACATCCAACAGAGCACCGTCACATATCCTGAGGTAGCTAACCCCAAAAAGAGTGGCTGTCAAGCACAAAGCGAATGCGTCCCTGGAGACATCACTCCCGCCGTCGCTCATGAAGCATCAAAGGCTTGCCCCCTAGCGATCGAAAACACACGCCAAAGGCGCCTCAGCCTCCACTAACCACAAATGCATTCCCAGCTCATGCGACATGCACAAAAATAATAATAAGCTAGCAACAATTCCTAGGTAAATTCCGGGAATCACAAATACATCATTACATCTTAAAATAAAATACTTTGCTGTGCAAATACAAGTATTTTATTACAGGTACAAAATGTATGTTGCTCTACAAAACAAAAAAAAAACAACGGAAAGAGGGAAAGCAAAAGAGCCCTAATCCGACTCATCATCATCATCCTCCACAAGCGAGAAATCCGGCATCTCGGCGCCTCCGCCAGCCACCTCATCATCCTCGGTGAACTCAGCACCTTCCTCGACCGGATACTCCAAGACGTCCGCAGAAGTCAGAACGAAGAAGAAAAAAGAAGATGATCCATCCCTCCTCTCCTTGTCCAGCACCTGAGGCATCCCACGTCCTCATCATCTCAGTCAGAGGCGCCCCACGGCCTCAAACATTTCACTGCAAGTTCAGACCGAGGCGTAACCTCGCCCTCACCGCAAGTTCAGACGGAGGCGTAACCTCTCCCTCATCGCAAATTCAGACAGAGGCGCCACCTCGCCCTCAACATTTCAACAACTCGGTCAGAGGCGCCACACGTCCTCAAACACTTCATCATCTCAGCCAGAGGCGCCACCACGTCCTCATCATCTCAGCCAGAGGCGGCACCACCTCCTCACTATCTCGGTCAGAGGCGCCCCACATCCTCATTATCTCCGTCAGAGGCATACCACATCCTCAACTTCCTCCTCACAAAGGCCCTTCCTCCTGCAGGTAAACACAACAAAGGTATGAAAAAAAAATCATACTTATGTCTTTAAACATTTCCTCTGTTACCTCGTAGTGAGATACACCCCCTGTCTCCCTGATAGATATCTCATATCTTTTAGTAAGATTACCGATCTTTTGGTAAGATTGGTCATCCTTCACATAGGGTAGATACCTTTTAGAAAGAGTACCCACCTTTTCGTAAGATTAACATATCTTTTAGTAAGATTACCCATCTTTTAGTAAGATTAGCTATCTTTTAGTAAGATTATCAATCTTTTGGCAAGATTGGCCATCCTTCACATAGGGTAGATATCTTTTAGAAAGATTACCCATCTTTTCGAAAGATTAGCATATCTTTTAGTAAGATTACCCATCTTTTTGTAAGATTAGCTATCTTTTAGTAAGATTACCAATCTTTTCGTAAGATTAGCCATCTCTCAACTTAGGGTAGACACCCCCAAACAGTCTCACATAGGGTAGATACCCCTAAACAGTCTCACTTAGAGTATAGACACCTTCAAAGAAACTCCACTTAGATACTCCTCGCCTTTTCCGGCCGTCATCATAAGCCCGAACCCCAAGGCACAAATGCCTTCAAAACGTGAATCCCAAGGCGCAAACGCCTCCACACTCACAATTTCACCATCACCAGCATTATCCACAGCCCGGAAGGCTTTAAATCACTCGGTTTGGAAGACCGTATAAACCTCCCAAATCACTATCCGCAGCCCGGAAGGCTTTAAACCACTCGGTCCGGAAGACCGTATAAACCTCCCAAATCACTATCCGCAGCCCGGAAGGCTTTAAACCACTCGGTCCGAAAGACCATATAAACTTCCCAAATCACTATCCGCAGCCCGAAAGGCTTTAAACCACACGGTTTGGAAGACCGTATAAGCCTCCCCCATCACTATCTCTAGCCCGGAAGGCTTTAAATTACCCAGTCCGAAAGACCGTATAAATCTCCCAAATCATTATCCGTAGCCCGAAAGGCTTTAAATTACCTAATTCGGAAGACCATATAAATTTCCAAAACACGTCCTCCTACATCACAACCCATCTTCTAGTGAGATTACCCATCTTTTCATAAGATTAACCCATCTTTTAGTGAGATTACCTATCTTCTAGTGAGATTACCCATCTTTTAGTGAGATTACCCATCTTCTAGTGAGATTACCCATCTTTTAGTGAGATTACCCATCTTCTAGTGAGATTACCCATCTTCTAGTGAGATTACCCATCTTTTAGTGAGATTACTCATCTTTTAGTGAGATTACCCATCTTCTCGTAAGATTAACCCATCTTTTAGTGAGATTACCCATCTTTTAGTGAGATTACCCATCTTCTCGTAAGATTAACCCATCTTTTAGTGAGATTACCCATCTTCTAGTGAGATTCCTATCTTTTCATGGATTACCCACCTTTTCGGGAAATTACCCACCTTCTCGTAAGATCACCACTCACGCGAACTACGATCAGGCTTGATTCCCACTTGGGATACGTAGGAATCCTATCAAAGGGTCCAGCCAACCGACCTAAACGGTCACCTTAGGATACCACAACATCCTCACAGTCGACCTTAGCGGTCACATCACCTCAGGGCACCACCACGTCCACATACACTCACGATTACACGACCTCTGAACTACGATCAGGCTTGATTCCCTTTAGGGATACGTAGGAATCCTATCACAGGGTCCAGCCAACCGACCTAAACGGTCACCCACAGTATACCACCACGTCCACGCACAGAGTCTCAATCAGAGGACCTCACACGTCCTCGCGCACGATGACGCTCACCCCACACACGAACTACGACCAGGCTTGATTCCCGCCAGGGATACGTAGGAATTCTATCACAGGGTCCAGCCAACTGACCTAAACGATCACACAAAAGGACACTGCCACATCCTCACAAACTGGCCTACACGGTCACATCCTCTCTCAGCACGCGATCCAGATCAGGACCCTTATCTTATCGATGACCCCACTTCCTCCATAAGTGACGTCACCGATGGGCTTCTGTAAGTACCCCAATCTGGATCGCTTTCCATCCCAGCATACGACAAAACCAGGGGCAAACTTCCGGAGGTCATAACTCCTTCATACGAACTCCGATTGAGACGTGCCATATATGGTTGGAAAGCTCTCGACGAGAACTAGCTTGCCATCACAATGACAAAATGTGGAAAAACATGGAAGTCCGTACGGACCTCTTTGCTCCTAGACATCATAATTTCAAAATCCGCTTAAAGTCCACAAGATTCCCTCAAATTCCGGAAATCTAAAATTTTGGTTTTCCTAGAAGGTCCGTACGGACCTTCTTGCAACTTTTCCCACACTATAAATAGAGGGCTCCCCCTCTAGAAATTTTCACACCTCCCTCTTCTCTTCTCTCCCTAAGCCTTCAGGCTCCATCTCTAAGACCCCTCGGGGCACTCCCGATCACTTTCAGTTCCCTCCGGGGCCTTCCGAGCTCCCTCGCGGTGCTCCGAAGCCCTACCGAGCACTCCCGAGACACTCCCGTGCTGCCCCGAGGCACTCTCGAGGTACTCTGAGGCCACTCGTGGTACTTCGAGGCCTTGCCTGGTCTTTCCCGAGGCATCCCGGCCCTTTTCGAGCCAAACCGACGATTCCGAGGCACGCTAAACCTCTGCCCGAATCCAACCGACGATTCCAACGCACGCCGAACCTCTGCCCAAATCCAACCGACGATTCCAACGCACGCCGAACCTCTGCCCGAATCTAACCAACGATTCCAATGCACGCCGGAGCTCTGCCCGAACGCAACCGACGATCCCAACGCACGCCGAACCTCTGCCCGAACGATCCCTGCGATCCTAAAGCACGCCGAAACTCTGCCCGAGTGCACACTTGACAATCCCGAGGCACGCCGAAGCTCTGTCCGCAGACAATCGGCACATCCCGAAGCAATCCCGGTCCGTCCCGGAACACTATTCCATCCTCAAACACTATTCCCCAGCGGAAGACAGACACGAACCAACATTGGTAAGGCTTCCTTCCTACACTATTTCAATACATTTCCATACGTAGTGTACAATGTAGACATTCGATATCGCATGCATTTTTAAAAGCACACACACACACACAACATTTAAAGAAAGAAGGGGTATCGAAAGACTCGTTTTTACGAGGCTACTCGGGTGAGCTCTAAGATTCTAATATTCTCTTCCCGAGGAGTAACCTGACCTCCGAACTCAAAATCTCATCACACAAAAATAGTTTATTTTTAAACTGATGCCTTTTTTCAATGTTTGGGGCTTAATCAAAACGGCGTGGCGACTCTACAAGCAAAAACACAGCGAGACACCTCCACCAACACAACGCAAAACGTAAACGGAATAGCCAGATGCCGGGGCGCGATTGCGCTGCCTCTCGGATCCGGGCGACTTCCTAAAGCGACAATGCGAGATGCCGGGGCCCACGCGCGAGCCGGATTCGGGTAATTTCACTTAGTGTCAAGAGAAGCCTTAGAAAATGCGTGCTTTGGAGTAGGCAGCATAAGTTCTGCATAGCAAATGACATTGGAGTGGTTTAAACCTTGTTCAGTCAATGATCATCACATGAGAAACTTGAGGCTTGACGACGAAAAAGTCCTGCGACAACGAAAAATCCTTGAAGTATCCTGAACCTTAGCGTTGAACTTAGGTTATCTCAAGGGAATCCTATTAGGAAATTGTCTCATTCGATCTTTAGATGGACCTCACAAGTTGGTCTTCTGAACCAAAATCTAAATCACACAAACAATTTTCAATTCTCACATAATAGAACTTATTCTCCCCGCTGATTCTTGGAGTCGAGTGCACATTGATCGTCTTGAACAAACAAATGCTTAAGTGAATATATAGTGTTATGCAAATGCTTTCACTAACCCTCTTGCCGGAATTAAAATACATAAAGCACGTCAAGTGCCTACTTTCAGATCAAACATGTTGAGTGTTTGGATTTCGCTTACCATCTATCAATGCATCCAATTAAGTGCATCGAGCATCTCTTAAAGCGTCAAGAATCCATCGCGTTAAGCATCCATCACGTCAAGTGCCATACGCCAAGCATATTTCAACAAAAGCCTAATTCAGTGCCCTTACAGGTGGATCGTCATCAATTAGATGTGTCAAGCATCTACAGGTACTATGTCGAGTACTCACCAACAAAAAGCCCGGTCTTGAATAGACAGGATCGTCACCAACAAAAAATCTCGATCCCGAATCGCCAAGATCATCACCAAGTAGGTGTGTCAAGCATCTAGGGTTAGTATGTCAAATACTCACCTCAACAAAAAGCTCGGTCTTGAATTGCCAGGATTGTCACCTCAACAAAAGCTCGATCCTGAATCGCCAGGATCATCACCAATTAGGTGTCAAGCATCTATAGGTAGTATGTCGAGTACTCACCTCAACAAAAGTCCGGTCTTGAATCGCCAGGATCGTCACCAATTAGGTGTGTCAAGCATCTACATATAGTATGTCGAGTACTCACCAAACAAAAAAAGCCCGGTCTTGAATCGCCAGGATCGTCACCAACAAAAAGCCCGGTCTTGAATCACCAAGATCATCACCTCAACCAAATCTCGGTCCTGAATCGCCAGGATCGTCACCAATTAGGTGTGTCAAGCATCTAAAGGTAGTATGTCGAGTATTCACCTCAACAAAAGCTCGGTCCCGAATCGCCAGGATCGTCACCAATTAGGTGTGTCAAGCATCTACAGGTAGTATGTCGAGTACTCACCAACAAAAAAAAGCTCGGTCTTGAATCGCCAGGATCATCACCTCAACAAAAGCTCGATACCGAATCACCAGGATTGTTACCAATTAGGTGTGTCAAGCATCTAGGGTCAGTATGTCAAATACTTACCTCAACAAAAGCACGATCTTGAATCGCCAATATCGTCACCTCAACAAAAGCTCGGTCTTGAATCACCATGATCGTCACCTCACTTCAGTCTCACAAGACAAATCGTTCGAATGCAAAGGATCGAATAGGTAAACCTTTGTTTTCTAACATATTCTCCCACAAGTTCGGAGCCCAAACAGGCGAATCTTCAGACAACAACAGACTAGTATATTCAGAATTGGGTCATGATTTGATTCCTCAGTATGAATTTGCCTTTTCAAAAATAAAATCTCCTCGATTTTCAAAATGATTTTTCAAAATACCTAAAGCATCCTTTTCGTGTTTTGGAGTCAAACTACATTTTGGTCTGATTCTTTGATAGAGATACGTAGGCAGCCGTGCGACACGACCATCCCAGCGTTCAGAATGATGTCTTTTCTATCGACGACATGACTTCTTCCATAAGTCTTGTCGCCAAGGGGCTCTGTAGATACCCCATTCTGAACCATTAATTCATGATTACACTACTCTTCATCTCTCTTTTATGTTTTGATGAAAGCATATCAGTTTCGTCATGTTTCATTAAGTTTCTAACTAACCTCGTTAGTTTTGGACCTAACTGACTAACGGAATAACTGAAGAGGACAAAATGGTCAAATGACTAGTTGTCCCGCATGGGACATACGTGTCTCGCGCGAGACAACCCCTCTGCAGGATGTGCAGAATCACTTTCCTTCTCTGTTTCAACCTCTTTTCTTGATAAATATCATCTAATCCGGGTCTCTACTGACTATAGGGTTCTGGAAGCTTCCTTAGGAGGAGTCCCAATCCACTTGAGTCTCCTAATCTTGGTGACCAAGTCATTCATCCACCTCTTAAACCCCTATAAATACCTGATAGCTTTCAGTATTTCAGAGGTCCCCGATCCCCAATCGAAAACACATAACACACACATTTTGTTGATTTCTCTCCCTGAAAGATTCCTACAAAATCACCCTATATCACCTAAAGTTTGTTTATCAACCTTGTTGATCAACAAACATCGAAGTACGAATCAAGGACCGAGGCGAAGCTCTGTCCGCATCAAGATTCGACTCTAAACTTGAGTCGAAACTCTGTCCGAATCTCTACTCAAAAGGTAATCATCCTTTAAACTTCCGTTTCTCTTCTCAATCCCTCTATTGATTTTAGAGTAGTGTAATCACATCAAAAGGATTAGCCTAGAGTCCCTTCAATTCATGAAGGTGATCTCGAAGCATACAATCCAACATTCCTAATTAATAAATTAATTAGGGTTTATTTGTTTCTTTTTATTGTTCATAGATTGATTAGATTAATAACACCCAGTTAGCAAGACCAATCTTTGGATTAGGTGGAATGGATGCTCCTTGACCTACCCATTCCATAACTTAACCCCCCAAACCCTTGAAATCTCTTGAAATTAAATATTAAAAAGGTTTTTCTTATTGTTTTCCATCAATAAATAATAAGTGGCGACTTCAAGATGCTAAAAATTCACCATCGCTACATCACCCGTCTTCAACAAGAGTCTGCGCAAGCTCATGGGACACCTCCAGTGTCAAGCGCAATATCTCCCTTACAACCTAGGCATTTTAGCTTTGCAGGAGACTGGAAGCAGGAGGTTCAGGAAGCCATGTGTCGCAGACTGAAAGCATCATCACTAATCCTTGTTCCACTTTGCCAACTTCAATGCCATCATTTCAGACACCATCTTCAGGATTAATAGGGGGTTTTACAAATCATGCTTATAACTTTTTTAATCCTCATCCTAATCCTAATAACCTTGATGCAGGAAATTCAGTAGCTAAACAACTGCAGGAATTAAGGGACATGGTCATGACCGTTCCAGGCGTTACGTCTCCCATGCGTAGATCATCTCCAACATGCTACAACGATACCCGTTTTGTACCTGCTATTGCTTATGCAGAATTTCCCAAGAGATTTGTTGTCCCTCAAATGAAGCAATACGATGGTACTACAGACCCAATGGAGCATGTAGCACTTTATCAGGAGAAGATGGATGTCATCCATATCCCTCTACCGTATAAAGAAGCCTGTTTATGCAGAGGCTTCAGCTCCACGTTAACAGGAGCAGCCTTAAGATGGCTCATAAATCAACCCTTGGGATCTATTGGTTCATATGCACAATTAATTGATATGTTCACTTATCAATTTTCTTGCAACAGCGTATTTGAAAACCTTACTAGTGATTTGTATCGGATAGCTCAGCAACCGGAAGAAACTCTTAAGGATTATTTAAGTAGGTTCAACAAAGAAGCGGTGGACATACCAAATTTGGACATGTCAACTGCAGTTGAAGCATTTAGGATGGGTCTTAAGAAAGACTCACCATATTATGAAGACCTAGTCAAAAACCCATGCAAGAAACTTGAAGATGTCAGAACAAGGCCCATTCAAATTATACGTCTTGAAGAAGACAGGCTAATCCGAGAGAAGAATTTTAAAGAGACCCCTGGTTATAAAAGCACTGCCAGGAAGGCAGAATCCTCCCATCATAAGCATAATAGGGGAAAACCCTACACTAAATCTTAAGATCTCAAAATTAATTCTATTGAAGATGCTATAGATAATGACGATTCTAAATTTCCAAAAATTGATGACTATTGTTTTTGTCAACATTGCAGGACTATTATGTGCAATGGACAACCTGGGCGAAAAAGCAAGGTGGCCCAGGAAGAATGATAAACCAACAGCCTAGAAGGATAAGTCTAAATGGTGTGCGTACCATGAAGACTTTGGCCATGCAACAGAAGACTGTATTGCCCTTCGAAAGGAGATCAACCATCTGTTATCTAAAGGCCATCTTAAGGAGCTATTAGGCATAAGTAAAGGTCGTGCTGAAGCTAAGGATCCCACTTCAGATACACCTCTGACACCCCCAATGGCCACGGAAACCATCAATGTCATCTCTGGAGGCTCAGAAATATGCGGTACAACTTATTCAGCAGCAAAGCGTCATGCCAAATAATCAATAGAAGACAAATTGAATACACCAGCTATGTATTCTTTAAGATGTGAAGATCCCCAGATTACCTTTGATGAAGATGACGTGGTAGAAATTACGGGTCCTCATCATGACGATCTCATTGTCACCTTGCAGATTGCAAATTGCAGGGTGAAAAGGATTCTTGTAGACAATGGAAGCTCTGTCAACCTGATGATGCTCAGCACCTTGAAGGAAATGGACATCCCAGATTCCAAAATCATAAAGAATTCTTCTATGTTGATTGGATTCAGTGGTGAGACCAAGTAAACAGTCGAGGAAATCAAGTTGCCCGTATATGTAGAAGGTGTCAACTCTAAGGAACGGTTTTGTGTTATTGACTGCCCATCTTCTCACAATGTCATTTTAGGCAGACCATGGATACACAATATGAGGGCCATCCCGTTTATAACCAATGTGTTAAGATGCCCACGCCCTGGGGAGTAATTAAACTTAAAGGTGACCAGCAGGTCTCTAAGGAATGTTATAAGATGACCATGAAAGCTTCTACTCATCCTCGTCAAGCATAGAAATTAAAGAAGAAGGTCAGAGATGTTCTTGAAGCTGGGGAACATGAAGTTAAAGACGTACTCATTGACATCTCTGATCTAGAAAAGAAGGTGCTAATTGGAACAGATATTCCTCAAGATGTAGAGGAGGAGTTAATCGAATTTTAAAAGAACAGATTCAAATGCTTCGCTTGGAAGTAAGAAGATATGATGGGGATAAACAAAGACGTAATCACTCACAGGTTGAACATCGACCCCACTGTTAAGCCTGTCCATCAGAAAAGAAGAAAGTTTGCACAAGAACGTAATCAAATTATCAAGGAGGATGTGGACAGACTGTTGAAGTCTAAGATGATTAGAGAAGTTAATTACCCAAGATGGCTGGCTAATGTAGTAGTGGTGGAAAAGAAGAACGGCAAGTGGCATGTTTGCGTTGACTATACAGACTTGAACAAGGCGTGCCCTAAAGATCCTTTCCCCTTACCGCATATTGACTCTTTAGTCGATTCCATGGCTGGACATGACATCTTGAACTTTATGGACGCATCTTCAGGATTTCAACAGATACAAATGGAGCCTTTGGATCAAGAAGATACAGCCTTCATGACTCCGGAAGGAATATATTGCTATATAGCAATGCCCTTTGGTTTGAAAAATGCAGGGGCAACGTATCAGCGGCTAGTCAACAAGATGTTTAAAGACAAGTTAGGAAAAACTATGGAAGTTTATATAGACGTCATGGTGGTCAAGTCAAAGAATATTGAAGATCACGTGCAACATCTTGAAGAAGCCTTTGACATCTTGAAAGCTTTTAATATGAAGTTGAATCTAGCAAAATGTAACTTTGGAGTCCGACCTGGGAAGTACTTGGGTTACATGGTGACAAAAAGGGGCATTGAAGCTAGTCCGAAGCAGATCAAAGCAATCCTTAACCTGAAATCACTAATGACAATTAAAGATGTGCAGAGTCTGACCGGACGAGTAGCAGCCCTTAATAGATTCATATCCAACTCTTCTGACAGGTGCATGTTGTTTTATGACGTCTTGAGAAAGAACAAGAAATTCCAATGGTCCGAGGAACACGAAGAAGCATTCGTTCAACTCAAAGAATATCTTTCAGCCCCACCACTATTATCCAAACCGGAGCAAGGTGAACCTCTCCTTATATATCTTGATGTCTCAGAAAATGTTGTTAGTGCTGTATGGGATATTCATTTAGTGACACTCGCTTTTAAACCATATTAAAATATTAGTTTAATTTTGAGAGTCGCCACGCCACTTTGATATAGCCCAAAGCTTTGAAAAAAGGCTAAACAGTTAATTGGGTTCGGGGGTCAAGTTACAACAAAATGAATTTCCAGTATGGAAAAACAAAATCATGCGGTATATGGATTCAATTGATGACAAACTAATGACTGTAGTTAGAGATGGTCCTATCATTCCCATCAAAGTTAACACTATGCCAAGAGCACCAAAAACTCCTCTCATGGATCACGCCGATAGATCATCGGAACAAGAGTTTGAAGTCTATAAAACTACTGTTTCAAAGACCCGCGAAGAATGGACTGAAGAGGACAAAATATGTATGGCCCTTGACAAAAAGGCCATGCACATTCTAACCTCTGGTCTTGATGATAGGCTGTACAAGCAAGTACATAATTATGAGACTGCTCAACAAGTGTGGCAAAGTATCCTCAAATACTTTGAAATAGATCAAGTGGCAAAGGACAATTGGCTGTACAAAAGTGTAGCTGAGTTTGAGTCCTTCAGGAAGAACCCCAATGAGACTCTCAAAGAAACGTACGATCGTTTCTATGAGGTAAGCAATTCTTGTGCATCTTTAGGTAGAATATATACCATGAAAGATCTTAACATGCGTTTCCTAGATTCTCTTGGAGACTTATGGCATGTTAAGGTAGCTATTCTAAAAGAATACAGAGACTTAAGTAAGACTCACATTCATAATATTGTCTCTACTTTATTTCTGTATGAGGAAGACCTCAACAGGCTTGATGGAGTTCAAAAAAAATTAAAAACCTCTATCTGCCAGTTCAAACTGAGATCTTCCCAGGCTCTTCCTTGTTCAACAACCTATCTGCCAATAACTCTCCCTCAACCTCTCAGTCTCAACCATCCTAAACCAATGTCAACCATAGCAAGCCTTTTGAGGAAGATGAGTTTGCTGCCTTTGCCAGAAATTATAGAAAGTTTAAAGACTTTAAAAGGTCTCAACAACATGGCAACAAACCTTCCTACTCCAAACCCTCATCTTTCCAAAGATCTGGAAATTTCCAAAAATCTGGCCAAACCTCAACCTCAACCGATGGTAAAAAATGCCCAAGGTGAGTTTGTTTGCTACATCTGTAGGAAACCCGACCATTTTGCTTCTAAATGCCCTCAACCTAAGTATGAATTTCTTAGGAAGAAACCCTTTAGGAAAAATCCTAGATCCAAGAGCTTAGTAGCCGAGGAAGGAACAGAAACGACTATGCCTGTTTGGCTTGAAACCGATTCAGGGGATGAAAATGTTGACTCAGATGAAGATGCTGATGCCAGCTTTGTAGCTCTTAATGGAACCGAATCTGGACCCATTCCTTTACAGTCACCAATCTATAGACATGCCATTGACCAGTCAAGCACTTACAATGACACCACCATACCTCTGAGATCTCCCCTATCATATTATGACGAACGTATACCAAGGGCTGACAATCCCTACAACTTCAAAATTCAGAGTATAGGTGGAGCTCTCTATGGTCAAAGCAAAACCCCTCCTACTCTCAGACCTTTAATGCAACCATTGCAACCAACCTTTCAAACCCAGGCCCAACCGATTACATTCAAAACCCAACCTGTGTTTGAACCTTGACCGATCCAATTCCAAAAGACCCTAACCGACATAAGCTCTTAACCGACATCCTCCTTACCCAATTTTGATCCTAACTTTGAACCATCATCCTCAACCTATCAACCAACTATTGACCCAATGCCTAACCTATCAAAGTCTGATATGGCAGAGGTGATGAATGAAATCTTTTCTGATTTTAAAAAATTAAATGATGTTCATAAAGTTATGGCTGCGAATTTTAAAAGAATCTCATCTGAAAATGACTCTCTTAAAACAGAGATAAAAGTTTTGAAAGAAAACAAGCAAGAGTCAGATCAGTTGAGAAAAGAAAATCAAGATCTCACAAATAGACTCAATATTTGTCTAAGTCAAATTGCTGATTTAGTTTCAAGAAACAATTCTCTCTCTAAGACTATTGATTCTTATTCTAATCAAAGGCTGCTGTTGAGACTATCCTACAAGACCAAATGTCTTATAATGACCAATCTGGTTTAGGATTTAACTCCAGCAACAATGATAGCAAAGACAAGACAGTTATTAAACCTGTCACTGAGAATCTAATGGATAAGTTTGATGATAGTTCATCTGACCTACGGAAGAAAAGTACTGCTCGTACTTTTTGTGCTGTTCTACTCACTTATCCTAAAGTGAAGGAACAGATCAAGGTCAAGAAAGTTGACAAAACAAATCCAAATGGACCAAGGTAGCTGATCCTAAGCTGGGACCCTATGTCCCACTTAGTGATGGTGACAGCAAAGTTGGTATTCAGTTTGCTGGTCAGGATGTTGGGTTGGAAACCTCAACCGAAAACAAAGTAGCCCCAACCGATCAAGGAAGTGCAACCGGTCAGACATCTATCACAGGCATAGCCTCCCCAACCGGTAAGGCTGCTTCAACCAGAAAAGGGATCTCCAAACTCCAGCAACCTTCCAACAAAGGAAAAACCAACACCTTTATTCCAAAAGTATTTGTTCATGCTCAAACTTCTAAACCATCTGAAGCAGTGATCAAATCGAATGTCAACTTACCTACCTCCTCATAGCCAGTTTCAATTAAATGTGTTAATTGTGGAGATTTCGGTCACAAGGCTTATGAATGCCTCTTGAAGCACCTGTCTGGACCCACTGAGCGCCAAAGCTCAAGTGGTGGCCAGGTATGGCTACCTAAGAGAAACTAACTCTGTGGACCCGAAAGAATAAGGGGGACTATAAGCTTAACGTTTTATTTCAGGAATGATTTATGGCCTCAACCGATGCAAGTAAGGATGTTTAGATTCTGGACAGAGGATGCTCAAGGCATATGACTGGCCATGCTGATCCCCTTACTGATATTGAATAAGCATCAGGTCCTCCAGTTGTCTTTGGTGACAACGCAAAGGGTAAAATTATAGGTCGTGGATCCATCATAAGAGGTACAGTTACTGTACAGAAGTTATCTTTGGTGGATGGTCTTAAACATAACCTTCTCTCCATATTACAATTCTGTGATAAAGGTATGTATTGTGTTTTTACTTCTTCCAACTGTTATGTCAAAAACATTGCTACCAGAGAAACTCTTCTCACTGGACAAAGAAAAGGTAACATATATGCTATAAATTTAAATGATGTTTCTAGCATTACTAATGTTTGTTTTATAGCAAAGACCATCAATGAGAATTCATGGCTATGGCATAAGAGACTCAGTCACTTGAATTTCAAATATCTATCCAAGCTAGCCAATGTAAATTTGGTCACCGGCTTACCTCAAGTATTTGCTGATCATGGAAGGAAATGCAGAGCATGCCAGTTAGGAAAGCAACATAAAACATCATTCCGAAGAAAACCATGCATGTCCACATCTAAGTGCCTCGAACTGCTACATATGGATCTGTTTGGCCCCACAATAACTGCCAGTTTAGGGGAAGCAGATATGCCTTAGTTATTGTAGATGACTATTCAAGATATACTTGGGTGAAAACTTTCAGCTCCAAAGATGACCCTTATAGAGTAGCCAACAAGATTTTTCGTCTAATTCAAACTCAAAAGGAATGTGACATCATCAGTACGAGATCTGACAATAGAATGGAGTTCAAGAACAATGGCATCACTCAGTACTGTGATGATCACGGAATTGATCACAACTTCTTAGCTGCTGGAACACCACAACAAAATGGTGTTGTTGAGAGAAAGAACAGAACCTTGATCGAGGCTGGAAAAACGATAATATGTGAAGCAAGGCTAACCAAGTACTTTTGGGCTGAAGCTATCAACACAGCATGCTTCACTCAGAATCGGTCATTAGTCAACAAGTTTCACAACAAGACTCCTTACGAGCTTTGGCGTGGCAGAATTCCCAACATCAGTTTCTTCAAGGTATTCGGATGCAAATGTTATGTTCTTTACAACTGTAAAGAATACATGTAAATTTGATGAAAAAGCCGAGGAAGGCATATTTGTTGGTTATGCCAAACATAGTAAGGCTTTTAGAGTTTTAATAAACGCTTGTTGAAAATTGTTGAATCTGTTCATGTTACTTTTGATGAATTTGATTTGATAGAGTCTGACAAGGCTCCAAATAGTACTAATGATTCTGGTATTTTTGAGACAAGTGAATCCAGCAACTCTAACTCTGATCAAAACACCAATTCCAATGCAAATCATCCTCCAGCACAGAATTCAGGCTTACCAAGTGGTGTAACCAATGGAACCCTAGTTGATGACTCATTTTCCCTCAATCGATCAGAAGAGAAACCAATCCTCAAAATCCCTTGACCGATCCCTTACCAGCTAATCCCTCTATCAATGTTCCTATTACACCACTTGGACCTGAACCAATTTCAAATAATATACCATTTTCTTCACCTCAACCTGAAATTGATCATCTGTCAACTTCACCATCTCCTAACCGATCCCCTCGACCGGTCACACCTCCCTCAACTGATTCTACTCCTCTCTTAGAAACCTTAAGACAAGAATCGGTCAGGCAAGACCTTCCAAGGGAAGTTAGACCAGCTAGAGGTCACCCATTAGAAAATGTGATTGGTGATGTCTTTGGTCCAAGAATGACTAGAGGCTAAATGAGGAATATGGAAGAACAACAAAGTATATTCTCCTATGTAATGGTCTCAAATATAGAACCAAAGATGACAGAAGAAGCACTCAATGATCCCAGCTGGGTAGAAGTTATACAAGAAGAACTTAATCTGTTCGACAGATGCAAAGTAGGGGAATTAGTGCCTCGTCCAAATGATCAGACAGAGATAGGAACGAAATGGGTCTTTAGAAATAAATTGGATGAGTCTGAAAAATTACTAGGAATAAAGCAAGACTTTTAGCAAAAGGGAACAAACAAGAAGAAGGAATAGATTATGATGAGACTTTTTTCCCTGTTGCTAGATTAGAAGCCATTAGGTTGTTCCTTGCCTATGCTGCCTACAAAGAGTTCAAGCTATACCAAATGGATGTGAAGAGTGCCTTTCTAAATGGAGAACTTCAAGAGCTAGTATATGTTGATCAACCTCCTGGGTTTGAAGACTCCAAGAAGCCTAATCATGTCTACAGGTTAAATAAATCATTGTATGGCCTCAAGCAAGCACTAAGAGCATGATATGAAACTCTCTCCAAATTCCTACTTAGTGAGAAGTTCGAAAGAGGTAAAATCGATACAACCTTATTTATTGCAAATCATAATGGTCATTCATTATTAGTTTAAATATATGTAGATGATATTATATTTGGCTCTACTAACGAAAACTTATGCAAGAGATTTGAGAAACTTATGCAAAGCAAGTACGAGATGAGCATGATGGGAGAATTAACTTTCTTCCTTGGACTTCAAGTTAAACAAACTCAAGAAGGAATCTTCATCAATCAAGCCAAATACACCAATGATCTTATCAAGAAATTTGGACTTGAATCTGCTCATCCTCAAAGCACTCCAATGGCTACTAACGTACATCTTGATAAAGATGAGTCTGGTAAGAAAGTAGATGACACTTTACCGAGGTATGATAGGATCTCTACTCTACTTGACTGCTAGTAGACCAGATATCATCTTCAAGATGTAAAAAAAAAATCATGAGATATCTTGCGGGGACTATTCACTTAGATTTATGGTACCCTAGAGATTCATCTTTTACACTAATTGGCTAATCAGATGTTGACTTTGCAGCTTGTAGGGTCACAAGGAAAAGTACTAATAGGACTTGTCAATTTCTAGGTAACCGATTGGTTTCCTAGTCTTGTAAGAAGCAAGCTTCAATTTCCACTTCTACAACCGAGGCTGAGTACATAGCTACTCACAAATCCTTTGGATGAAGCAACAACTGGTGGACTATTGTTTGGGGTAGAAAAATCAGCATCCTGGCATTCCACCCTGACGTTACATCTTGAGCGTACAACTTGAGCATACAACCTGACCGTACAACCTGAGCGTACAACCTGACGTTTCATCTTGAGCTTACAACTTGATAGTACAACTTGACTAAAATAACGTTATGCAGAGCCATTACTTCGGACCTAATTTTTAGGAACCGTTATGAAAAACGTGAGACCAAGTCAAAGATCATGAAACCTATCTTCAATGCACGTAATACTCCTCCAAACGGCTATCTTAATATTCATAACTTCCGGTGGGATTCTAGGCACAAGATGTGGGATCTCATTAATTCTGTTATTTACGTTACTTTTCCTAGTATTTAAATCAGAATATAGTAACACATGTACACACATTCAGAACACTCACATTTTCGTAATACTCTCTACTCAAACTCACACTCCGATCATAATAGTAATAAAATTCCATTGTTTTGAGGTTTTATGTACGCAAACAAGTTGTTCAAGGGCTTTCCTCGTTATTTCCTTTGTCTCTTTATCTTGAATTTACATAATCATATTCATTGGTGCCCTATTCTCATCCTTAAGGTCAAAGTGCTTAAATTTGGCCAAAACAACTATGAAATTCCTAAAGAAGTGTGTCCTATCTAATGTGACAACACCTCAACTATCTCAGTCTCCAACAATCCTGTGATGCATTCCAAGACAAAGCACATAGACATCAAATACCACTTCCTCAAGGATCATGTTGAAAAGGGTAACATTGTTCTTTTAAAAGTTCATACTGATTATCAGTTACTGATATTTTGACAAAACCCTTAGACATTAAAAGATTTGAATTCTTTAGAGGTGAACTAGGCATGATTGATATTCGTGGATAAACTGTGCTAACTTTGCTATCAGTGTAAGCTCTCAACTGATCAAAAGGGGAAATCCTAATTTACCCCTCAATATACCATAGCTGCTCAACCTTAATCGACGACATCAAAGTTCTCAACTGGTCACTCCCCTGACCGATCATATTTTTCAACCGGATATAAGCTGTAACCGGTCAAGCCTTCAAGCGGTTGTTCTCAACCGGTCACAACGTTCAACCGGTCAATCATTGCTCAACCGACAATGAACTGCAGCTAGATCTAATTAGTTTTAACCAGCTAGTCTGACCTCTGGTGTCCTTTTTGTCTTGACAGCCGATTGTCTGACACAACACATTGAGCTGTTACCAACTTTTCCTTTCCTAGGTAGATCAAAATTTTAATTTTGATAAAAAAGGTAATCTCTGTATCATTCTTATTTATCCAAAAGGTTATTCTTTTTGTTCATTATTATGTTTAAAATTTAACTGTTGCACACACACGTTCCTAAATTCAAGCTTCCATATTTAAAATCGTGTTTAAGTTATCCCTATTTTTTATGCAATCTGTTGGGTATGCATAGTTTAACCCTCCTAACTTTAGCTTTAATTTGATTGATACCATAACCTCATCTCTATTTTCTGGACTTTAGGCCCATATGTAATGAAGCTTAGACTTCAATTTCTAGTACAAGTCCATTTTATAGAATAGGATTATTTAGGCTTGAAGACTGGCAATTGTATTGGATATGAGGTTTTGAGACAAGAGGTTTTGATGTCATGCAAAACCGCATTGCTAACCTCATGTAAAAGACCGCATATAGCAAATCGCTTGTGCCACTCCAATATTGAAACCGCTCTGCTGCAAACCGCATGTCAAACCTCAAGTGAGACTGCACGCCTTAAAACCGTAACTCACCAACCTCATCCAATGATTGAAGACTTGAAATGTTGGACCACTTTTGACTGTTGGATTCACATCATCAACATTAGGTCAACTACAAATCAAATCACGTGACTAACGGTCATTCAAAATCTAGAAGGATTTTGAAAAAGTGACAGATGTCCTTCATCCCAGAATGTTAGCTGAGGTCCGTGCAACCTTATCTGCAACTTTTGACCAAAAGTGGACACGTGGACCAATTAGACCGCACCAGCACTGTACTTGCCACAGCTGTACCAAATGGCTACTTTTTGGTGCTTAGGTATAAATACCCCATTCTTCATCATTTGAAGATTGTTTGAGAATATTGATTAAGAGAGTCCTTTGAAGATCTGAAGAAAATTCCCAAAAATTTATAATCCTTTGAATCTTCATCTTCAACCTTCAAACCCTCAAGAACAAATTTCCTAGCCCAGAAATTCAAGCCTTGTAACACCCAAGATTTATTGAGCTCTATATCATACAGATTTAAAGAGCCTTGAATCTTGTTTATCACACACACCTCACTTGATTAATCACATAGATTATATCCTTTGAGAAACACCGGTTATAGTCTAGGATTTGCTTCATTGATTAGATTTTAGTTTTGAGTTTGATTCTTGTAATCCTGTAATCTCTCTCATCATCTAATATAAAATCTAGTATTTAGAAAATCCAAGACTAACCATCTTGATAGTGGATGTAGATCATTTACGATTGAACCACTCTAAATATTGTGTTCTTTAATTTCACCATTTTTCTTTACCGTTCTTCATTCAAACTAATTTGTCTTATTTGTTTGATCTTATTAGGTTTTCTAGATTTGTGAATTATGTTTATAGTTAATCATTGTCGAACCTCATTTTACTGTTTTATAAACCCGACTCTCAACTGCACTCTTATACTTAAGAAATTCCGTTGTGCATTTTACAAACCTCACTTGCGATTTTGATACACTGCAACTGTGGTTTTATAAGCAAGAGGTTAGTATCAAAAAGGGTCAAAAAATTTATAACAGCTATTCACCTCCCTCTAGCTGTTTATCACCCTTGTTACCTCTTTTGGGACCAACAAGTGGTATCAGAGCTAACACCTTTATAAAACTCCTTTGTTTTTCAAGCTTAACAGCTTGGGTGTCGATTCGTTATGGCAAACTCAAAAACCATGACAACGGTTAACTACTCACACATTCCTTTACTGGATGAAGACAACTTTGACATCTGGAAGACCCGAATATTGATTCATTTGGAAACCATTGATGAGATGCTGGTGGACTGCGTGGTCAACGGTCCCTTTGTTCCCATGAAGGCCAACACCAATCCTGCCACCAACACTGAAACTCCAAAAGTTAAAAAGCTGAAAGCTGAATGGACTGATGAAGAAAAGAGATTAGTTGCTTTAGACATCAAAGCAAGACATATCATTTCTGGAACCTTGCCTGTCTCAACCCTTCAAAAAGTCATGAAATGCAAAATCGCCAAAGAGATGTGGGATGCAATTGAAAGTTACCTTGAAGAAGATGATCTTTGCAAAGAAAACAAGAAATTTGATGTTGAAAGAACATACAAAAACTTCAACAGGAAACCCAACGAAACCTTGTGTCAAACTTATGATCGCTATGTTGAGGTAGTAAATTCTTGTCTATCTCTTGGTAAAATTTTGACTAATAAAGAAATCAATATGACTTTTCTAGCTGCCTTGGGTTCAAGATGTGTTAATAAAGCCACATCTCTTGAGGACTCTAAAGATTTAAATACTTGGACTTTAAGTAACCTGTATGCAAATCTAAAAGTCCATGAACTCAAGATGGAACATATTGAAGAGGTTGAAGGAAAAGGCAAAGCACTTTCTATGTCTGTAGTGGAACATGTGGAGAAACCTTCCTCATCTAAGGAAACCTCAGATTTCTCTATTTCAACTTCATCACTCATCGATATGGATGATGATGAATTTGCCATGTTTGTGAAAAGATTTCAAAAATTTCGCAAAGCCTCAAAAACACTTTCAAAAGGCAAACCTCCAACAACTTTTTCAAAGGCTGCTGATACAAAAAAAAAGAGTGACCTCGTATGCTACAACTGTAGAAATCCTGGTCACTTTGCTTCTGAATGTCCACAACCAAGATTTGAATATATGAAAAAGAAAACCTTCCCTGCGAAATTTTCTTGTCGTAAGGGAATTGTTGCTGAGGAAGAGAATTCAAAAGAACTAGCAACTTGGATTGAGACTGATTCTGATGAAGAAAGCGAAGATGAAACCGAAGAGGTTAATCTCTGCCTTGTTTCCAAGGATACTTCTGATGACTCAGATAATGAATCAGTCGAGTCGCTAGAAATGGAAGAAGAGGTTACTCCTAAGAAAACCAAGGCTAGGGTCATTATTAGTGAGGAATATGATGCTGATGTGAAACTCACTCATAGTTATAAAATTGGGAATAGTTCTTACTCTCGTCCCATTTTCCCCTCTAAAAATGAAACACCTTCAAAAATGATTTCAAATAAAAAATCTTTGAAAAAGGTGGAAGAGGTCTCTCCCAGGGAACATGAAGAGATGTTCAAGAAAGCGGAAGTGATGATCCGTAAATTTGAAAATATTAAAAAGGCTTTGTCTTTAGCAACTGATAAAATTACCCAGCTCAAGACAGAGAAAATTGTAATGAGGTCTGAAATTTCATTTCTGAAAGAACAAGTTAAAAGTATGACTCCCCTTACTGAACAAAACCTCATTCTGGAAACCAAGGTTGTTGCACTTCAACTTAGAAACGATGACTTGGTTGCTCAAAACAATAACCTCCAAAAGGTTATTGATGAGTGGACCAAATATCATGTCACCATGGATCAAATTCTTGAATCCCAAAAGGCTAGTGGTGACAAAGAAGGCCTGGGATTCCAAACTGATGAAAATTTGAAGTGTGCATCCTATTGTGAAAAGGATGAGGAATTTTCAAAGCAGACTCAAGAAATTCCCAAGGAAAAGCATTCAAATTCTAAGGGTAAAGGACATGAACCAAAGGCTAAAATTAACTTCCATTATGTCTAATCGAAGAAACAATTTGGGAAAATTCACAAATGAAAAGAAAAGTTTCAGAGGATGAAACCGCTTCTAATGTTGAAATCGCTGATGAGGTTCCATTTGTGGCTGACCACCCTTCTTCTTCGACCGCACCTCATGCCTTCAAAAGCAAGAAGAGCGTTCCTAGAAAAACCGCGATCAAACCTAAAATGACCTTTTTCAAAGCCAAAACCTCAGTCCCAAAAACGAATGTTGAACCTAAGAAAAGTAAAGAGTTTATAAAACCTCAGCTTGGTTACAGTTTTTATAAATTCTCCGTGTGTGATGGTTCTGGTCACAAGGCTGCAGAATGTCTTTTGAGGTTCACACCCAATGCCAGAAAGCATAATCCACCTTCTGTCAAATAGGTGTGGGTTATCAAAAGACGCTAACCTCAGGACCCAAAAGAATAAAGGGGACCTCATTTTTAAATGTCTATTTTTCAGGTCCTCTGCTTAATGGCTGGTCACTCCAAGGCAAAATTAAATGAATGGTATCTTGACAGCGGATGTTCAAGACACATGACTGGAGATAGATCTCTACTGGAAAATGTCATTGAAGCCAGCGGTCCTTCTGTAACCTTTGGTGACAACAACAAAGGCAAAACTGTTGGATATGGAACAATCAGGAGCGGAAACCTCACCATTGAGAAGGTTTCACTTGTTGAATATCTTAAGCATAATCTCCTATCAATTTCTCAATTATGTGACAAAGGAATGCACTGCAACTTCACTTCATCAAACTGCTTTATCAAAGACGGTATTTATGGAGTCACATTGCTCACAGGGAATCGTTTGAGTAATATTTACATTATTGATTTAAACTCTACTTGTAGTATTACTAATCTCTATTTTTAGCTAAAAATGTGAGCGGAAATAGTTGGCTATGACACAAGCGTTTGAGCCACTTATATTTCAAGTATCTTGCAAAAATTTGAAGGGAAAACCTTGTTCGTGGTTTACCCAAAGTGGCTGATTATCACACAGAAAAGTTTCGTGCTTGTCAACTTGGTAAACAAATCGCGTCGTCTTTCACCAGCAAAACCGAACCATCAACTTCAAGATGTTTACAATTGCTTCACATTCATTTGTTTGGACCCGTCACCACTGCTAGCATTGGAGGAAATAGGTATACTTTAGTAGTAGTGGATGATTACTCAAGATTCACGTGGGTTGAAATGATGATCACAAAGGATGATTGCTATGAAATTCTAACCTCACTCTTTAGATGGCTCCAAACCCTAAAAGAAGACGACAACGTTAGTGTAAGGTCTGATAATGGAACAAAATTCAAAAACAATGGTGTTGCTCAATATTAAGATGACCATGGAGTTGATCACAATTTTTTTACTGCTGGAGTTTCACAACAATATGGTGTTGTGGAAAGAAAGAACAGGACGTTGATTAAGGCTGGAAAGACAATGATTTCAGAAGCCAAGCTTCCTCAGTATTTTTGGGCTGAAGCAGTCAACACAGCATGCTTCACTCAAAACCGCTCCCTCATCAACAAAACCTACAACAATACTCCATATGAACTTTAAAGAAGAAGAACCCCCAACGTTGCCTTTTTCAAAATCTTTGGCGGCAAATGCTTTATCCTCTACAATGGAAGAGAAAACAGAGGTAAATTTGGAGCTAAGGCTGATGAAGGTATTTTTGTTAGGTATGCTAAACATTCCAAAGCTTTTCGTGTTTTTAATAAGTCTAGTTTAAAGATAGTAGAATCTGTCCATGTTACTTTTGATGAACATTCTCTCCTTGAGCCACATTTGGCTCCAAGTGTTGCTGATGATTTTGTTGAGACTAATGAAACAGGTGAATCTTCTGAAACCGCACCTGAGCAAAATCAAGAACCGCAAAATCACTCAACTCAAGGAAATCCATCAACCTCAAATGAATTTCCTTTAGATCATTTCGAAACCGCACCTGAAGTTCCAACTCCATATGTGACCTCAAGGGAATATTTTGATGAGAATTTACCCATTCAGCTAATTGAACCTCTTCGTTAACTTACATTCAATGACTTCACTGAAGGATCTAACGATGTACCAATAGAAGTTCTTTAGCAAACCTCAGTTCAACCAGATTTACCCCCCCCCCCCCGAGGTTCGTGAAGTCAGGAGTCACCACCTCTCAAATGTTATTGGTGATTTATTTGATGGATTTCAAACAAGGAGATCAAACTATGATGAGCATACCTCTCTATTATCTCAAATTGAACCCAAGAAAGTTGATGAAGCACTCCAATATTCAAGTTGGATTGTTGCAATGCAAGAAGAACTCAACCAGTTTGAAAGATGTAAGGTTTGGACATTAGTTCCTAGACCTCATAATCAAGGAGTCATAGGTACAAAATGGGTGTTTAGAAACAATATGGATGAGAATGGAAGCATCATCAAAACAAAGCAAGGTTGGTTGCACAATGACATAGACAAGAAGAAGGAATTGACTACAATGAAACATTTGCTCCAGTTTCAAAACTTGAAGCAATGAGAATTTTTTTGGCCTATTCATCTTACAAAATTTTCAAGCTTTATCAAATGGACGTTAAGAGTGCTTTCCTTAACGGTGAACTTCAAGAAACCGTGTATGTTGCTCAACCGCCTGGATTTGAAGACTCAAAATTTCCAAATCATGTCTACAAACTCCAAAAGGCTTTGTATGGACTCAAACAAGCTCCAAGGGCATGGTATGAAACTCTATCAAAATTTCTTCTAGAAAAAGGCTTCAAACGCGGTAAATCGATACAACTCTATTCATTACTAAATATAATAATCATTCATTACTTATTTAAATATATGTTGATGATATTATTTTTGGCTTTACTATTGAATTATTGTGTAAGCGTTTTGAAAAGCTAATGAAAAGCAAGTTTGAGATGAGCATGATGGGAGAATTGACATTTTTCCTTGGGCTACAAATCAAACAATGTGAAGATGGAATCTTCCTCAACCAAGCCAAATACACAAAGGAGTTGATCAAAAAGTTTGGACTGGAAAATGCTAAAGCATATGATACTCCCATGGCTACTGGGAATAAGCTTGATAAAGATATAAAAGGTAAAAAGGTTGATCAAACTCTTTATCGAGGTATGATTGGCTCATTACTTTACTTAACTGCTAGTAGACCAGATATTATGTTTAGTATTTGTGTTTGTGCACGTTATCAAGCTGATCCTAGAGAAGCACGTTTAAGTGCAGTCAAGCATATAATCCGCTATCTCTCTGGAACTACTAATCTTGGACTTTGATATTCCAAAGATTCGAATTTCGAACTTGTAGGTTATTCAGATGCAGATTATACAGCTTGTACCATTGACAGAAAAAGCACTAGTGAAACTTGTCACTTCAGACTAGTTGCTTGGGCCAGCAAAAAGAAAGCCTCAGTTTCAGTTTCAACTATAGATTCTGAATACATTACTGCTGGAAGTTACTGCTATCAAATACTCTGGATGAAGCAACACTTGGTAGACTATGGAATCAATGAAGGAAATTGTCCAATCATATGTGATAATACCTCTACAATTTCAGTCTCCAACAACCCTGTCATGCACTCAAAGACCAAATACATAGACATCAAGTATCACTTCCTCAAACACCATGTGAAAAAGGGGAACATCCATTTAGAGCATGTGGGGTCAGAAAATCAAATTGCTGACATCCTCACCAAAGGTCTTGACTCCAAAAGATTTTCATTCCTTAGAGGAGAAATGGGTATGCTTGAACTTAAATAAATTCATATGTTTTTTGTTACTAACTTGTGTGTTAAGTATGGTGTTTAGGTAAAAATCCTGTTGAGGTTTCAAAACCTCACCCTTGTTGAAACCGCGTGATCAAACCGCATGCAGTCAACCACGTGCTCTCAACCGCATGCAGCATCAAGACCGCATGATCCAAACCGCGTTTCATTAGAGAATTTTCAACGTTCTTCATTTCTTAGCTTTGAAGAAGCTTCAGAAATGTGGTTTGATATTTCCTTATTTAAAAAAATTATTATTTTATTATTTTTTTAATATCAAACTGCATGCCACGTTGACCCAGGTAAGTTTTCTATATTTATTATTTGGTCCTTGTCTCTTTTGAGGAAAATTATTTGCATAAGGGTACTATTGAAATGCATTAAATTCAAAAAGAATATTTTCCTAAACCCTTCACAATCAGCTGTCATTGGACTGAGTGAAGGAGGTGAAGGGGTGGAACTGTTGAGGTGATGGGATAGTGGAACATAATTACTTCCTATTTTCACTCCACGCTAGCACCACCTATATATGCCTGTTTTAGTGCAATTTTTTCTCTTTCTGTTGCCCGCTCTGTCATAGTATGTTCTTGTCTTCAAAACACTTTCTCTCTCTAAAACGTTCACTTCAAAACTCAAAAATTAATGGCTTCTAAGAGAACAAGAGAAGCTGCAAACCCTAGAATCCCTAGAGCATGCAAGAAACCTTTCAACAACATGGTAAGCTTCTAACTCTAATCTTTCATTTCTCAGAAATCACCATTGTTGAACAGTAATAAACTGTTCGTATGCCCTAAACTGTTTTGGTTGATTGAATTCTTGTTTGTTCATCATTTTGTATGATTTCTGTTGGGTTTTACTCGCCTTAGTGTATGGATTCCATTAATATAACTTATTTGATGATCTAAACACATCTAGGTAGTTAATTTTTGAATTTTCGGTTTTGGGGTTTTCGAAATCCATTTCATGTTCTTCTTGATTTCTTGATGATTCTGAACAAAAGTTATAATTTTGTTGTTATATTGTTGTTCTACAACTTGTTAGGATCATTTTGATATGCTTCTTGTTGATTTTGGTAAAGTTTCATCATATCTCTGTTCTTCATGTTCTTCGTGTTCTTCGTATGACTTGAACTGTTCATGTGATTTTTCAAAAATAACTTATATGTTGGATTGATTGATTTCAAACTTTTATTTTCCATACTTAGAAAATTTTTGAAAATTTTGCACTGAATATGCCTTAGAACCTCATCTCTCAAAGCCGCATGCTGCCTTTAAAGTAAAACCGCATGTTGAAATCGCATTGCCCTATTATTTGAAACCGCATGATTCTTTTTATCTAAAACCGCATGCCATTTCCTACTTGTTATTATGCTTGTGTAAAATCCATAAGTTCACTTGGAGTTGAGAAATTTCATTTTCGCAACCGCACCATTGCTAAACCGCATTGATGCTTAAATCGCATGTGAACTGTGGCTAATTGTAAATGGATCTAACTTAAATTCTTTTTGTAGGATCCATATTTTTTCCTACCAGGTTGGGAAATAATAAAGGATGAGTTGAAGAAAGATGCCCTAGGAAGGGAGATGATCAGAAAGATGAAAGCCTTTAGAATCCTTCCCTTATTCAACAAGAAGTAGGACTACACCATTTCATCTTTTGTTGACCAGTTCTACACCAACACAGTTTCCAGATTGAGAGATATTGGTAATGGAAATACAATTCCTTGCCTAACTGCTAATATTGAAGGATTGGACATCACTGTAGATTACATTGATATAAGGGACACCTTCATATTTCATGTCCCCAATGCTGAAGAGAGGGTTTCTCAAGAAGTGCAGGATGCAACCGCGTCAACAACTGCTGGAATCCCTAACTTGACTGGCAAGTATAAGGCTGTTCCTAGAAAGTACTTTGGAGAGCTTATGTCCATTTATGCTTCCTAGTTGGGAAATCCATCTGTGGCAAGAATGGGAATCATAACAACTTCACCAGCCATCAGTGGATGTACTGCTGCACCATCTTCAATGAAATTCCCCTCTACTGGCCAAAGATCTTGAGAGGGAACTATCCTCCCACATAGATACCTACAAGTCCAAGGAAAGAGGAGTTGGACATCACTGTAGATTACATGGATATAAGGGACACCTTCATATTTCGTGTCCCCAATGCTGAAGAGAGGGTTTCTCAAGAAGTGCAGGATGCAATCGCGTCAACAACTACTGGAATCCCTACCTTGACTGGCAAGTATAAGGCTGTTCCTAGAAAGGACTTTGGAGATCTTACGTCCCATTTATGCTTCCTAGTTGGGAAATCCATCTGTGGCAAGAATGGGAATCATAACAACTTTACCAGCCAGCAGTGGATGTGCTGTGACATCTTCAATGAAATTCCCCTCCACTGGCCAAAGATCTTGATGAGGGAACTATCCTCCCACATAGATACCTACAGGTCCAAGGAAAGAGGAGTTGATCAAAGGTGGAGGTCATTTTGCAGATTTCTGACCGCAGTTTTTGCAAATTATGAACACTTAGAAGAAATCAGGCAGCTCAACCCAGAATTAATGGTGGATTGGTCAAATGGGGAAGAGTCACTTGGCCTGAGTGTATGCCATGCATTCAGGTACAAGAATGGAGATGCTACGTATAAGGAAATCTGGGATGCAGACCCCCTTCCTACTAAGGAGCCTTACATTCCCATGAACCAAGAGACCGCAAACAAAGCCATTGGGAAAGCAGTCAAATATGCTAAGAAAGGGAAGAGCAAGGCTGAACCGCCTCTAAAGAAATCAAAAATTGCTCCTTCCGAACCGCAGGTTGAAGTTTTTGGAGGGCCATGCAAGGTAAAGAGGCTGAGAAAGAAGGTGCTCATTAATGAGCCCATGGAATAAGCTGAGGAAGAAATGGATATGGAAGAAGTTGAAGAGGTTGAAATTCCACCCATGGCAACTGCTGCAAAGATTGCCTTGGAGAAAATAACTACTGATGAAGACTTGCTCAAATTCCACAAGGAGGAATTGGAGAGGCTGGAAAGGAGAGCTGCTGATAGAAGAGCAGATAAGGGAAAACAAGCCGCTTCTCCTGAACCGCGTTCTTCTCCGAAATCCCAACCTCCTCCCCAACCGCAACCCAACCTCAATCCCCTATCCAATCCCAAACTCAATCTTCTTCAGAAAACCAACCCTCCACAAAACCGCAACCCTCCCCAAAACCGCAAAACACCCAAACCACCCCTTCCATGAAAAGATACAAGATGGAGGTTAGGAAACCACTACCAAGGGCAAACCTCAAAAAACCTTTGTCGATGTGAAAAGAGGGGTTAGAAAATTTAATTATATTGCCAAGAGGTTAGCTGATAACTTTAGGAGGCTTGATGAGCAGGGTCACCTGATTAATCCTATGGCTGGGGAGACAGACTCTTATTTCAATAAAGAGTCATCCTTATGCTTCTCCTCTGACTATGACTTTGACCGCCCTGATCATCCCTTAGACTATCAAACCCCCTTACCCAAGGCCTTCCAAGATTGGACCCCCAAACCTTCTGCTGGCCATGCCATTTCCACATCCACTAGGAAAATTCCTAGTGATGATAATGAGCCTTCCACCCATAAACCTCACAACCAAAACCCACTTAGGAACATGTCAGACTGGACAGAGGACTCAGTATTTTTTGTTGAGCCTCCTCCTAAATCTCAAATCCATATATCCCCTTCCAAATCCATTCTTAGACAACCTTCTCCTCAAACACCTCCTCCTTCTCCTCCACCCCAACCTAGACCGCAACCTCAACCCTCACCCCCAATTTCAGTTCATACCACCTCTACAAGTTCCTCAGGATATTCTCCTTCACATATTCCTCCTCCAACCCAAACCACACCACAAACATTACCAACCCAAACCGCACCCATCCAAATCGCGCCCCAAACTTTACCTTCCCAAACACTCCAATTCCTACCATTTTAACCTAACCTCACCCTCAAACCATTCCCATCACCCAAATATTCCAAAACCTAAATACCCAATTACTACAAACTGCATCCCCTACCCAAATTGCTCCAATAACCCAAACTGCGCCTCTTCCCAACTTCTCAGATATTCCCTCTAATTCTATCCCTCCATCTGACTATTCCCAACTCCTCTCTTTCCTTTACATAATTCAAGGCCAGCTCCATTCAAACCAAGGCCACCTTGTCAAATTAGTTGCCTCAAACCGTTCCCTCCAAGAGCAGGTTGATTCTCAAACCCAGAAGCTCAATGCTCAATCATTTGAGTTGGCCACTCTTAAATCTTCTATGATTGATGCCATTAAGGGAGAGAGAATCACCGCAACCTCGAACACTGAAATCGCATCTGTAGTGAAGACTGCAGCTGAAACGTGCTTTAATGCATTCAGGCACGACTTAGCCTCTGGGGTCCTTCAGGCTTTGGGAGATGCAGTTTCAAAAACTCAGCTTCAAGAAATGCTTCACATGCTAACCAATGAATTCTGCAACACTGTGGATTCGAATCTTGGAAAACTGAATACTGAATTCCTTGAAGCCATCAATTCTAAACCGCAATCAAATTCAGATTTGAGATCAGTGTTGGATTCCATGCAAGCCAACCTGCAAAATGATACTGAGGTTCTGAGGGAAGAGATCAAGATGAAAATGTATGTAGTTGGTGACAGCCTAATCGCAAGGTTGGCTAGTCAGAGAGATGAGGTTAGAGATAGGCTGGATGACTTAAAGTAGAGCATAACTGATAAACTCAACTATAAATTCCAAGAATTGGATAATAGTTTGAGGGGGAGCATTACTGAGATTGAGCCCAACCTTCAAGAATCCTAGACAGCACATGCTGAAGCCATCCAAGACCAAATCCATACCTTCTACAACACCCTAAATTCCTCCATCCATCTACAACTTGATGAGGTCAACACAAACCTGATGAGAATGCTTCCAAGGTTGATGAACTAAAAGATTAGACAGAAGGAAACTGCAGAGCGGTTGGTGCCAACAATTCCAGACTGGAAACCGCGGTCAATGCTATAAGAAGTGTAGAAGATGCCCAAGGGAGAACCACTGAAGAGGTCAGAAGGCTGAGAAGAACCTTAAGAGCTGAATCATCTGCATTCAACTTCACCTGACCGTATGTAGCAGATCATGTCGTGGATGGACCGCCTCCTCAATAAAATCGCATCCTCATTGTAATTTTTACTTAATCTTTCTGCTTTGTTTTACAACTTTGTAATTTCCTTTCCTACCTGTAACTGTAAATTTCAAACCTCTTAGAAGGTAGTAATGAAAATTGCATCACAGTTGATCTCAAAACCTTGTTCATTCAAACTGCATGTTTGTAGAACAATGAATGCATTGGTTTAAACCTCATCCATACTTAAACTTAAAAATCATATTTTGAACTTGATGTTTAAACATTCAGTTTAAACCGCATAGTTAATCTAAAGCTCATATTTTTCATGTATGCACTAAATGCATTTCTATACTTTCAATTTGTAAGTTTTACATCTTTCAATATTATAGAAATCTATAACTTAGGCTAGTGTATGCAATGACTTGGGATATGATTTACCATGTTAATTATTATGGACATGTTTTTACCAAGTACAATGTTTGCCATTGCTATAGCATGTAATGGCATCAATCAAATAGGGGGAGATTGTTGGGTATGCATACTTTAACCCTCCTAGCTTTAGCTTTAATTTGATTGATACCATAACCTCATCTCTATTTTCTGGACTTTAGGTCCATGTGTAATGAAGCTTAGACTTCAATTTTTAGTGCATGTCCATTTTATAGAATAGGATTATTTAGGCTTGAAGACTTGAAATTGCATTGGATATGAGGTTTTGAGACAAGAGGTTTTGATGTCATGCAAAACTGCAGTGCTAACGTCATATACAAGATTGCACATAGAAAATCGCTTGAGTCACTCCAACATTGAAACCGCTTTGCTGTAAACCGCATGTAAAACCTCAAGTGAGACCGCATGCCTTAGAATCACAACTCACCAACCTCATCCAATGATTGAAGACTTGAAATGTTGGATCAATTTTGACTGTTGGATCCACGTCATCAACGTTTGGTTAACTGCAAATCAAATCACATGACTAACGGTCATTCAGAATCTAGAAGGATTTTGAAAAGGTGACAGATGTCCATCATCCCAGAATGTCAACTGAGGTCCGTACAACCTTATCTGCAACTTCTAACCAAAAGAACAAAATTGGACACGTGGACCAATCTGACTGCACCAGCACTGTACTTGCCACAGCTGTACCAAACGGCTACTTTTTGGTGCTTGGGTATAAATACCCCATTCTTCATCATTTGAAGATTGCTTGAGAATATTGATTAAGAGAGTCCTTTGAAGATCTGAAGAAAATTACCAGAAACTCATAATCCTTTGAATCTTCATCTTCAACCTTCAAATCTTCAAGAAAAAATTTCCTAGCCCAGAAATTCAAGCCTTATAACACCCAAGATTAATTGAGCTCTATATCATACAGATTTAAAGAGCCTTGAATCCTGTTTATCACACACACACACCCCACTTGATTAATCACATAGATTATATCTTTTGAGAAACACCGGTTATAGTCTAGGATTTGCTTCATTGATTAGATTTTAGATTTGAGTTTGATTCTTGTAATCTCTCTCATCATCTAATATAAAATCTAGTATTTAGAAAATCCAAGACTAACCATCTTGGTAGTGGATGTAGATCATTTACGATTGAACCACTCCAAATATTGTGTTCTTTAATTTTTGCATTTTTCTTTACTGTTCTTTATTCAAACTAATATGTCTTATCTGTTTGATCTTATTAGGTTTTCCAGATTTGTGAATTGTGTTTATAGTTAATCATTGTCAAACCTCATTTTACTGTTTTATAAACCGCACACATATACTTAAGAAATTCCGTTGTGCATTTTATAAACCTCACTTGCGGTTTTGATACACTGCAACTGGGGTTTTGTAAGCAAGAGTTTTAGTTTTCAAAAAGGGTCAAAAAATTTATAACAGCTATTCACCCCCCCTCTAGCTGTTTTTACCCTTGTTGCCTCCTTTGGAACCAACACAATCAGTTAAAACGTTTAAACTAATTTTGCTCCGCCCAATAAACACCTCTCCGTCTCCTTCGTACGCTCTTTTCTCTCCCCCAATAAAAGGAATTCATAAGCAAACATTTGAAACTTTCGAAACCTTGAATTTTTAAACTCTCTCTATTCTCTCAAGATCATACTCTCTGCAAGATTCATTCTTCAACTGGTTAAGGCTCTAACTTCATAAGAAGTTCATCAATTCTTCACATTTCATTCATCTAACCACAATCTTTTCTGGTAACACTTAAATCATATAAAATTTTTTCTAGGTTATAAACATCTTCTTATTTGCATAACTTAAATCAAGATCGGTTGAGACAGGATATGATGGTTCATTCAGTGTGGACAGACTTTGCCATGCTCTATGGCGTCCAAGACACTCTTCAAGAATCTGACCCTTATCAGTTGGGCATATATGAACTTCCTGATGATCTGCTTCCGTCTTTTGATTCTGAACTAGTTGCCTTGGGTCCTAGGAGAAATCAGTTGATATGTAATGTCATGGACCTTGTACAGAATATGGTGGAAGTAGACAGAGAGCTGCAGGCTATGGGCAACATCAATTTATCTGATCTTCTCATCGATTTACTCCAACAAAAATAAGTGGACTACCACTACTGATGAGGAGATTGAAGAATTATTTAAGGATGGTGAAGCTGATGAAGATGATAAGGATAATGACAGTGAGCAATCTAGCTCCAGGTCAAGTTATGATGATGATCAATCAAGGAGGGATGTATTTGTTACTCCCTAACCGACATCACCGGTTAGGAGTTTAGGAGGAGGCGTAACCGATACTTCACTGTTTACGGCCTTAGGAGGAGGTGAAAATATGTGACCGATTCCTCACTGGTTGTTCAACCGGTTGAGATGCCCTTAACCGATAAATCTACTGAACCGATTAAGGAGGAGAATCTTGTTACTGGTGCTGCTGAGGAAATTAAGTTGCAGAAGGCTATGGCAGCCAGCTTGTTTGAGTCTGCTTTGGATCAACAAAAGTTATCAGCTGATGAGTTAGCTACTCAACAGGCCATTCAAGCATCCCTCCTAGTTAGTCAGGCTAGTACCCAGATAAAGGGCAAATCAGTTGAGGAGGAGAGTGAATCAGTTTTGAGGAGGAGGATCCATCTACTTCAGATTTCTTTGAAGATGATGATGAGATAGAATTTAAGGCCCCTGAGCCTTTTGACTATAACCCTTTTGATGCTGCACATCCTCCTTCATCTTTTTACTTCTCTATTGATCAGAAAGACTTGATGTCCACTCTTTATTATTATATATCAAGAGCCTCTATTCCCCAATTGTCAAATGGGATGTTTTTCTTTGAGATCTATGAGAAGGTCAGTAGCAGCTGCAGCATTCAACCGATCCCAATGCCTCCCTCACTAGCCGATGAGCGTCAAAGAAAAAGGAGAGCCGACAGAATGCAAGTGTTTGTAGATGTGGCTGAGACAATGAAGCATGGTGATCCTTCAGTCGATACCCCTCATCATCTAACCAAAACCGATGACCCTAGTGAGACTAGCCTCAAATACCAAACTCCCAAAATTCTTAGGCTGAAGAAAAGACTTGCTCCTCCCATAAATGTCAAGGTTAGGCCAGGCAAAGCTGAGTAACAACTTATCCTTGACTTCCCAACCAAGCAAAAGCCAACCTATTCTTCTCTGATGTCTCAACGGTCACGCTCCATCAAAATTGGCGGCCAGGAGGTTCACCGGTTACCTCGACCGGTTGAATCATCCCTCTCAACCGACAATATATTTATCCTTTATTTGGAGTTTACCGGTCGTATGACCAATGTCTTGGAGCTGAAAATCTTTTCTTAGAATTTTGAAGTAACAAAGATGGTAGGGTTAATGCCCAGGGTGCCTAGGATTTTTGTGAGAAAGGAAGATGGCAGTGTCAAGTCTCAACATTTTGAGGATGCTACACTTGATCAGGTTAAGGCAGAAAGCCATACCTTTTGCTCCAGTTGCTGTGGAGTTAATTGCTTTGGCTTCTAAGCCAGTGTGCTTGAATGTGCCTTGGAATTGAGTCTATAGAACAATGGATTTAGGGCTCCTATTTTGGCTGAATCTGATGATTCTGAGTCTGTTGATGAAGATATTGAAATCTCTCCAATCGGTCAGGTCATCTCTATCGGTCATCCTTGTTGGGTTTTACGGGCCCATGCGCAGTGGAATAAAGCATCAAATAACATAAAACCCAAGAAGCCCTAGGATCCGTTCTATATAATTAACTTGAAAACTATGAGATAGATATAACCAACCTTGAACGCTTTCCGTTCTTGAGCTATCGAACGATTTGATTATGTGATTTCGAATCACAAACTTTGTTTTTCAACTTGCTTGAACTCTAGGCCTTGATCGATGAACGAGAGAAGACCCTCTTTCGGTATCCACGCCTCTGAATGGATCCAAGAACGATTTCTTGAAGATTTCTAGATCCTATAAACCTTGGAACAATATTGAGAATATGTTTGTGAATTTCTTTTGAGAATTTCGGCTAGATTTTTAGGGCTGACGGACTGTTATATTTATACTACTTTAGTATCAATATGTCTTTCGCTCATCATTATTCTTAGGACTTTGATTCTTGCTAAGAGATATACCATGTAACATTGGCAAGTTTCCTCTTTTAGAATTTTCCATTTGGAATCTTCTAAGAACCTTGTCAATGTAAGTACTTTGACTTAAACCAATCATCCTCTTGGATCTATCTCTATAGATCTTGATACCAGAGATATATGCAGCTTCACCCATATATTTCATCGAAAAGCACTTTCCCAACCAAGACTTGACAGTCTGCAGTGCAGGAACGTCATTTCCAATGAGTAAGATATCGTCGACATACAACACCAAAAATAGTGCTACGCTCCCACTAATTTTCTTGTATACACAAGGTTCATCTTCGTTTTTGATAAAGCCAAATTCCTTGATTGATTCATCAAAACGTAGATTCCAACTCCTAGAAGCTTGCTTCAATCCATTAATGGATTTCTACAACTTACACACCTTGTTAGAATTTTCTGGACTGACAAAACCTTCAGGTTGTATCATGTATACATCCTCAAGTAACTTCCCATTAAGGAAAGCTGTTTTGACATCCATTTTCCATATCTCATAGTCATAATATGCGGCTATGGCAATTAAAATTCTAATAGACTTAAGCATAGCTACATGTGAAAAGGTTTCATCATAGTCGATGCCATGAATCTGCCTATATCCCTTAGCCACGAGCCTAGCCTTATAGGTGTACACCTTCCCATCCATGTCGGTCTTCTTCTTGAAGACCCATTTGCACCCTATAGTTTTTACACCTTCGGGTGGATCAATCAAGTTCCAAACTTGATTATCAGCCATGAATTGTAATTCGGACTTCATGGCCTCTTGCCATTTTTTCGAATCAGGAGCGGACATCGCCTCTTGATAGCAAGTAGGTTCATCGTTTTCGATTAACTCCACTTCATCACTTTCCGTAACGAGAAATCCATATCTCTCGGGTTCGGATCGTGATCTACCACTTCGGCGAAGAACTTGTGCATCTTGAACCGGTTCCACAACTACTTGTGAACTTGGTTCAGTTTCTACCATAGGTTCAATGTTGTTTTCGGGTTCTCGAATTTCTTCGAGATCTATTTTACTCCCACTAGTTCCTTTGCGAAGAAACTCCTTTTCTAAGAAAGTACCATTTCGAGCAACAAACACTTTGTTCTCGTTTCGGTTGTAGAAATAGTATCCTTTGGTTTCCTTAGGATATCCCACGAAAACACATTTATCAGACTTAGGTGCTAGCTTGTCAGAAGTTAACTTCTTGACATATGCATCGCAATCCCAAATCTTCATGAAAGACAAACTAGTTTTTCTTCCATGCCACATCTCATATGGGGTCTTTTGAACCGCTTTGGTAGGAACTCTGTTTATAGTGAAAGCAGCAGTTTCTAGTGCATGTCCCCAAAAGGATAAAGGAAGCTCAACTTGACTCATCATAGAACGAACCATGTCCAACAAGGTTCTATTCCTCCTTTCAGACACACCATTCCATTGTGGTGTTCCGGGTGGAGAGAATTCTGAAACGATTCCACAACTCTTAAGATGACTGTCAAATTCTTGGCTCAAATATTCACCACCTCAATTGGATCGAAGTACTTTAATATTTTTGCCAAGTTGGTTTTACACCTCATTTTGAAATATTCGAAATATCTCAAACGATTCACTTTTATGTTTCATTAGATAAACATATCCAAATCTACTATAATCATCAGTGAATGTTATGAAGTACCGAAATCCTCCCCTAGCATCGCTACTCATAGGCCCACATACATCGGTATGCATGAGTCCTAATAAGTCGCCCGCCCTTTCACCAGTTTTGGTAAATGGGTCCTTGGTCATCTTGCCAAGTAAACAAGATTCGCATGTCTCATAAGATTCATAATCATGTGAGTCTAAAAATCCATCTTTGTGGAGTTTAGAAATGCGTTTCTCGTTTATATGGCCAAGACGACAATGCCATAAGTAAGTGTGGTTTACATCATTGGGTATAGATCTCTTGTTAATGTTATAGACATCATTATCACGATTTTCAACATCAAGAATATAAAGGCCATTGAATGAAACATCAGTACAATAACGCATATCACTCTTATAAATGGAAAATTTCTTATCACATATAAGAAAATTAAAACCTTCATTATCCAAACATGAAATCGAAATAATATTCCTACTTAAAGCTGGAACATAATAACAATTGTTCAAAATAAGCATTAGTCTACTAGGTAAAGTAACTTCATAAGTTCCTACGGCTAATGTAGCAACTCTTGCTCTATTCCCCACACGTAGGTCCACTTCACCTTCCTTAAGCATCCTTTTGTTCTTTAGACCCAGCATATTTAGACAAATGTGAGTTCCACATCCGGTATCCAATAACCAAGAACTAGAAGTAGATAGGAATATATCTATAACAAAGATACCTGAAGTCGAAGCAACTCCTTTGCTCTTCTTCAGTGCTTCCTTGTATTTTGCGCAGTTTCTCCTCCAATGTCCAATCTCATTGCAATGGAAGCAGACTGCGTCCTCTTGGGACTTGGGCTTAGCCTCTTTAGGCTTGGAAGCCTCTTTGGGTTTGGCAACATTTGCCTTAGGATTAGCAACTTTTGCCTTTCCTTTACCCTTGAAACCCTTCCCCTTGTTAACCATCAGCACTTGGTCGGTTTTCTTCTCGACAATATTGGTTTCCGCAGTGTTCAACATTTGAACTAACTCGGAAAGATTTTTATTCATTCCACCCATGTTATAGTGCATTATGAAATTACTAAAACTTTTGGGTAATGAATTCAATATTATGTCGTTAGCCAACTCTTGGCTGATTGGAAAGCCGAGGCTTTCAAGATACTCAATGTGGCCCTTTAACTTAAGATCATGGGGACCAACAGCTTGTCCTTCACTCATCTTGCATGAGGTCAAGACCTTAACTGTGTTGTACCTTTCTTGCCTAGCTTGTACTTGGAACATTTCCATCAGTCAATTGTTTAGATCAACTGTCTCCAAGTGCTCAAGATCCTTATGAAGGTTCTTGCACATGGCGAAGAGCATGAGGCAACCAACATCTGTAGAGTCACGCTTGTGCTTCAGATATTGATCCCTCACTACCCTAGTAGCATTGGCAGCAGGTTCAGGTGGAATAGGTTCCTCGAGAACGTACAGTTTTTCCTCTTGCCTGAGAACAATTCTCACACAACGGATCCAATCCATATAGTTTGTACCATTCTCTTCCAACTTCTCCTTCTCAAGGAGATATCGCAGTGACAGGTGATTATTGTTTGATGCCATTTATTCTACAAAAAGATATGCATAAAATATGAACACATATAAGTAAACATATCATATGAGAAGTAATGCATTTATATAAAATGCTCCCACTAAATTATACACCTTCAAATGCAAATAAGCATAATATACATTTAATGGTCTAAGATCCAACTTTAATTCAATTTCAAGTTTGCTATGGCAAACCGCTCAAAATTAAATTAATTAGGTAGAAAACATCAATCATATCACATATATGACTCTTAGATCTTTTATGAGATTTATTCAAGACATCATATGTCTAAGCATATTTTAATCTCATCTTATGCCTTGGGTCCAAAACCATTTTGATAACCCAATTAAGTTCATTCACTTTAAACGTATAGGAACCACCATTTCCTCATCTTGCTCGCATTCGAATAGAATCAAAGCACCTTGCTTTGGCAAGCCCACCCAAAACTATCCGAATGGTCTCAAGTGTTTTAATCATGAATTGGCATAAAGAACTTAAAAGTTAAATGAAGGTTCCTTAAGAGAGATTATAAGCATATCAGCAAAGATAGTCATAATCGTGCACCAGGTAAGTTCCCAGGAAGATAGGTGAGCCACAAGGACTACTTAAGTACCAACTCTTCCTTCAACAGAACTCTCCTAGACATGCACAATCAGAAATCAGCTCTGATTTGGCAACATAATCACTACCTTTTATAAACAATCAGTTTCCTTTTAAATTTCGCGTAATTATGACTTGTTTCCATAAACAATCATAAAACCAAAATTTTAATGTCTAAATCTAAACATATTAGGAAACTACAATGCAATGTTTCAACTAAAAATAAAATTTCTTAACACGTAAGAACAAATAAATCATGCATCGCAATAATTAATAAAATCATATTTTAATCAACTAAGCATGCATAAATAATGAATTAATCTAGCATAGCCCTATAAACTTAATTCCATTAATTTATAGCATCCAGATTAATACACAAACGCATCAGATTGTAAAACACATTCACAGATTAGCAGAATTGTTCAACAAACTGATTCTGCCCAGAATGGGCTAGTTTTGTCGCGTGACATGGACTTACAGAGTCACGATATGTCGCACGACTGAGAGAAGCCATAGGCCAAACTTTGACGCGTGACACTGGCAAGCAGTGTCGCGTGACACAAAACTACTGTTAGCAGATTTGCATAATTCAATCAATTCTATTTCACAGAGATTTTAAATCATGCAAACGACTTTTAACAGATTTAATTCAATATCGATAGAATACGATTTAAGCATATTGTTTCAAAAACAATTAATCTATCACATATATAACATGCAAAAGAATATATAAACAATTTATATTACTTTTTCTAGCATGTTAATTCAAAATTAATGATACGAACGGGGCTCTGATACCACTGTTGGGTTTTACGGGTCCATGCGCAGCGGAATAAAGCATCAAATAACATAAAACCCAAGAAGCCCTAGGATCCGTTCTATATAATTAACTTGAAAACTATGAGATAGATATAACCAACCTTGAACGCTTTCCGTTCTTGAGCTATCGAACGATTTGATTATGTGATTTCGAATCACAAACTTTGTTTTTCAACTTGCTTGAACTCTAGGCCTTGATCGATGAATGAGAGAAGACCCTCTTTCGGTATCCATGCCTTCGAATGGATACAAGAACGATTTCTTGAAGATTTCTAGATCCTATAAACCTTGGAACAATATTGAGAATATGTTTGTGAATTTCTTTTGAGAATTTCGGCTAGCTTTTTAGGGCTAACGGACTGTTATATTTATACTACTTTAGTATCAATATGTGTTTCCTAATCGAATTAGGAAACTAGTCCAAAAATAACTCTGTGGACTCAGAGTGTCGCACGACCAGACGAGGCACATGGCCAAGATCTGTCGCGCGATACAATGAGTCACCACAGCTTTTCTCAATCATTCTCCCCATGGTTAAATCAATCCATTCTAGTTGTGTGTGACCCAATAGGATTACATTATGTTGGCAATGAATTCGATCATATCAACCCTCATATGACATAAGCGGACTCTAGCAAGCCATTATGTCTACCCAAATAATGTAACATAAGAGTTCACGTTTCCAATGGTACACTTCCATTTCTCCCTTTGTCTCACGATGTTATATTGAACACAAGTCATGGTCCTCGTCAACTTGTCTTTGTTCAATGCTTTCTCGATTCTTGAGTATAATGATAATTCTAATCATATTGGGGTACGGCCATACACTTTCATCATTATCACTCATCGAGGGGCCCAAGCAAAATATCTCTCTATTGAGGGACAAATTCCATCTTGACTTATCATTCTTTCCATCATGAATCCGATCATGTCAAAATTAGTCTTTTTAAATATCGTGTTAAGATATCGTTTGACTAAAATCAAACATGACTTTTATCATATGTAAGGTCATGATAATCTCAGGTCTAGGGACTAAATGAAGTAACCTTATGAGATTTAATTATGACATTTGACCATGACATAAATCTCATGCGGGTCAAGTCCAGTCACTTGTTCTCTAACAAGTACCCATAATTTCAATGTGCATCTCTATGCATATAATCATCGTATGATTATCCATTGACAATTATACTAATTATTCTCTTAATAACTAGGAACGGAGATTATTATAAACAAATATACAAAACATATATAATAATCAAATGATAAATATCTCATATAATAATAAATAATGTCAACACATAAGTCTATCAATCATAGGCCTAGGGCATAACACTAACAGTCTCCCACTTGCACTAGGCCCAATCTCCCATGTATCGAATACCCATGGACCTAACATGACCATCATGCTTAGCTTGCGGGAGAGCCTTAGTTAATGGGTCCGCCACGTTTTCATCAGTGTCTACTCTGCATATCTTTACGTCTTCCCTTTCACATATATCTCGGATAATGTGGAAACGTCGAAGTATGTGTTTGGATCTCTGGTGTGACCTTGGTTCCTTTGCTTGTGCAATGGCACCATTGTTGTCACAGTAAAGTTCAATAGGGTCTCTGATGCTTGGAACGACTTCCAAATCACTAATGAACTTTTTGATCCAAACGGCTTCCTTAGCTGCATCAGATGCCGCTATGTACTCAGCTTCGGTTGTAGAATCAGCTACAGTACTTTACTTGGAACTTTTCCAACTCACAGTGCCTCCATTAAGCGTAAACAAAAATCCAGATTGCGATCTGAAATCATCTTTGTCGGTTTGGAAGCTAGCATCTGTGTAGCCTTTCACTACAAGATCTTCTTCCATTCCTCCAAAGACCAAGAATAAATCCTTAGTTCTTCGTAAGTACTTAAGGATATTCTTGACTGCTATCCAATGTGGTTCGCCGGGATCCAATTGGTACCTACTCGTCATGCTTAGAGCACACGAGACATCGGGTCTAGTACATAACATAGCATACATGATAGACCCAATTGCCGAAGCATATGGAATACCATTCATTCTCTTTCGCTCATCATTAGTCTTAAAACTTTGATTCTTGCTAAGAGATATACCATGTAACATTGGCAAGTTTCCTCTTTTAGAATTTTCCATTTGGAATCTTCTAAGAACCTTGTCAATGTAAGTACTTTGACTTAAACCAATCATCCTCTTGGATCTATCTCTATAGATCTTGATACCAGGGATATATGCAGCTTCGCTCATATCTTTCATCGAAAAGCACTTTCCCAACCAAGACTTGACAGTCTGCGGTGCAGGAATGCCATTTCCAATGAGTAAGATATCGTCGACATACAAAACCAAAAATAGTACTACGCTCCCACTAATTTTCTTGTATACACAAGGTTCATCTTCGTTTTTGATAAATCTAAATTCCTTGATTGCTTCATCAAAACGTAGATTCCAACTCCTAGAAGCTTGCTTCAATCCATAAATGGATTTCTGCAACTTACACACCTTGTTTGAATTTTCTGGACTGACAAAACCTTCAGGTTGTATCATGTATACATCCTCAAGTAACTTCCCATTAAGGAAAGCTGTTTTGACGTCCATTTGCCATATCTCATAGTCATAATATGCGGCTATGACAATTAAAATTCCAATAGACTTAAGCATAGCTACAGGTGAAAAGGTTTCATCATAGTCGATGCCATGAATCTGCCTATATCCCTTAGCCACGAGCCTAGCCTTATAGGTATACACCTTCCCATCCATGTCGGTCTTCTTCTTGAAGACCCATTTGCACCCTATAGTTTTTACACCTTCGGGTGGATCAATCAAGTTCCAAACTTGATTATCAGCCATGGATTGTAATTCGGACTTCATGGCCTCTTGCCATTTTTTCGAATCAGGAGCGGACATCGCCTCTTGATAGCAAGTAGGTTCATCGTTTTCGATTAACACCACTTCATCACTTTCCGTAACGAGAAATCCATGTCTCTCGGGTTCGGATCGTGATCTACCACTTCGGCGAAGAACTTGTGCATCTTGAACCGGTTCCACAACTACTTGTGAACTTGTTCAGTTTCTACCATAGGTTCAATGTTGTTTTCGGGTTCTCGAATTTCTTCGAGATCTATTTTACTCCCACTGGTTCCTTTGCGAAGAAACTCCTTTTCTAAGAAAGTACCATTTTGAGCAACAAACACTTTGTTCTCATTTCGGTTGTAGAAATAGTATCCTTTGGTTTCCTTAGGATATCCCACGAAAACACATTTATCAGACTTAGGTGCTAGCTTGTCAGAAGTTAACTTCTTGACATATGCATCGCAACCCCAAATCTTCATGAAAGACAAACTAGGTTTTCTTCCATGCCACATCTCATATGGGGTCTTTTAAACCGCTTTGGTAGGAACTCTGTTTATAGTGAAAGCAGCAGTTTCTAGTGCATGTCCCCAAAAGGATAAAGGAAGCTCAACTTGACTCATCATAGAACGAACCATGTCCAACAAGGTTCTATTCCTCCTTTCAGACACACCATTCCATTGTGGTGTTCCGGGTGGAGAGAGTTCTGAAACGATTCCACAACTCTTAAGATGACTGTCAAATTCTTGGCTCAAATATTCACCACCTCAATCAGATTGAAGTACTTTAATATTTTTGCCTAGTTGGTTTTGCACCTCATTTTGAAATATTCGAAATATCTCAAACGATTCACTTTTATGTTTCATTAGATAAACATATCCAAATCTACTATAATCGTCAATGAATGTTATGAAGTACCGAAATCCTCCCCTAGCATCGCTACTCATAGGCCCACATACATCGGTATGTATGAGTCCTAATAAGTCGCCCGCCCTTTCACCAGTTTTGGTAAATGGGTCCTTGGTCATCTTGCCAAGTAAACAAGATTCGCATGTCTCATAAGATTCATAATCATGTGAGTCTAAAAATCCATCTTTGTGGAGTTTAGAAATGCGTTTCTCGTTTATATGGCCAAGACGACAATGCCATAAGTAAGTGTGGTTTACATCATTGGGTTTAGATCTCTTGTTAATGTTATAGACATCATTATCACGATTTTCAACATCAAGAATATAAATGCCATTGAATGAAACAAAGAGATAATAATGCATATCACTCTTATAAATGGAAAATTTCTTATCACATATAAGAAAATTAAAACCTTCATTATCCAAACATGAAATCGAAATAATATTCCTACTTAAAGCTGGAACATAATAACAATTGTTCAAAACAAGTATTAGTCCACTAGGTAAAGTAACTTCATAAGTTCCTACGGCTAATGCGGCAACTCTTGCTCCATTCCTCACACGTAGGTCCACTTCACCTTCCTTAAGCATCCTTCTGTTCTTTAGACCCTGCACATTTAGACAAATGTGAGTTCCACATCCGGTATCCAATACCCAAGAACTAGAAGCAGATAGGAATATATCTATAACAAAGATACCTGAAGTCGAAGCAACTCCTTTGCTCTTCTTCAGTGCTTCCTTGTATTTTGCGCAGTTTCTCCTCCAATGTCCAATCTCATTGCAATGGAAGCATCGCGTCCTTGGGACTTGGGCTTAGCCTCTTTAGGCTTGGAAGCCTCTTTGGGTTTGGCAACATTAGCCTTAGGATTAGCAACTTTTGCCTTTCCTTTACCCTTGAAACCCTTCCCCTTGTTAATCATCAACACTTGGTCGGTTTTCTTCTCGACAATATTGATTTCCGCAGTGTTCAACATTTGAACTAACTCGGAAATATTTTTATTCATTCCACCCATGTTATAGTGCATTATGAAATTACTAAAACTTTTGGGTAATGATTCAATATTATGTCGGTAGCCAACTCTTGGCTGATTGGAAAGCCGAGCCTTTCAAGATGCTCAATGTGGCCCTTTAACTTAAGAGCATGGGAACTAACAGCTTGTCCTTCACTCATCTTGCATGAGGTCAAGACCTTAATTGTGTTGTACCTTTCTTGCCTAGCTTGTACTTGGAACATTTCCATCAGTCGATTGTTTAGATCAACTGTCCCCAAGTGCTCAAGATCCTTCTAAAGGTTCTTGCACATGGCGAAGAGCATGAGGCAACCAACATCTGTAGAGTCACGCTTGTGCTTCAGATATTGATCCCTCACTACCCTAGTAGCATTGGCAGCAGGTTCAGGTGGAATAGGTTCCTCGAGAACGTACAATTTTTCCTCTTGCCTGAGAACAATTCTCACGCTACGGATCCAATCCATATAGTTTGTACCATTCTCTTCCAACTTCTCCTTCTCAAGGAGAGATAGCAGTGACAGGTGATTATTGTTTGATGCCATTTATTCTACAAAAAGATATACATAAAATATGAACACATATAAGTAAACATATCATATGAGAAGTATAATGCATTTATATAAAATGCTCCCACTAAATTATACACCTTCAAATGCAAATAAGCATAATATACATTTAATGGGCTAAGATCCAACTTTAATTCAATTTCAAGTTTGCTATGGCAAATCGCTCAAAATTAAATTAATTAGGTAGAAAACATCAATCATATCACATATATGACTCTTAGATCTTTTATGAGATTTATTCAAGACATCATATGTCTAAGCATATTTTAATCTCATCTTATGCCTTGGGTCCAAAACCATTTTGATAACCCAATTAAGTTCATTCACTTTAAACGTATAGGAACCACCATTTCCTCATCTTGCTCGCATTCGAATAGAATCAAAGCACCTTGCTATGGCAAGCCCACCCAAAACTATCCGAATGGTCTCAAGTGTTTTAATCATGAATTGGCATAAAGAACTTAAAAGTTAAATGAAGGTTCCTTAAGGTAGATTATAAGCATATCAGCAAAGATAGTCATAATTGTGCACTGTAAGTTCCCGGAAGATAGGTGAGCCACAAGGACTACTTAAGTACCAACTCTTCCTTCGACGTAACTCTCCTAGACATGCACAATCAGAAATCAGTTCTGATTTGGCAACATAATCACTACCTTTTATAAACAATCAGTTTCCTTTTAAATTTCGCGTAATTATGACTTGTTTCCATAAACAATCATAAAACCAAAATTTTAATGTCTAAATCTAAACATATTAGGAAACTACAATGCAATGTTTCAACTAAACATAAAATTTCTTAACACGTAAGAACAAATAAATCATGCATCGCAATAATTAATAAAATCATATTTTAATCAACTAAGCATGCATAAATAATGAATTAATCTAGCATAGCCCTATAAACTTAATTCCATTAATTTATAGCATCCAGATTAATACACAAATGCATCAGATTGTAAAACACATTCACAGATTAGCAGAATTGTTCAACAAACTAATTCTGCCCAGAATGGGCTAGTTTTGTCGCGTGACATGGACTTACAGAGTCACGATATGTCGCACGACTGAGAGAAGCCATAGGCCAAACTTTGTCGCGTGACACTGGCAAGCAGTGTTGCGTGACACAAAACTACTGTTAGCAGATTCGTAGCATTTAATCGATTCTATTTCACAGAGCAATTAAATCATGCAAACGACTTTTAACAGATTTAATTCCATATCGATAGAATTCGATTTAAGCATATTGTTTCAAAAACAATTAATCTATCACATATATAACATGCAAAAGAATATATAAACAATTTATATTACTTTTTTTAGCATGTTAATTCAAACTTAATGATACGAACGGGGCTCTGATACCACTGTTGGGTTTTACGGGTTCATGCGCAGCGAAATAAAACATCAAATAACATAAAACCCAAGAAGCCCTAGGATCCGTTCTATATAATTAACTTGAAAACTATGAGATAGATATAACCAACCTTGAACGCTTTCCGTTCTTGAGCTATCGAACGATTTGATTATGTGATTTCGAATCACAAACTTTGTTTTTCAACTTGCTTGAACTCTAGGCCTTGATCGATGAACGAGCGAAGACCCTCTTTCGGTATCCACACCTTCGAATGGATCCAAGAACGATTTCTTGAAGATTGCTAGATCCTATAAACCTTGGAACAATATTAAGAATATGTTTGTGAATTTCTTTTGAGAATTTCGGCTAGCTTTTTAGGGCTGACGGACTGTTATATTTATACTACTTTAGTATCAATATGTGTTTCCTAATCGAATTAGGAAACTAGTCCAAAAATAACTCTGTGGACTCAGAGTGTCGCACGACCAGACGAGGCACATGGCCAAGATCTGTCGCGCGATACAATGAGTCACCACAGCTTTTCTCAATCATTCTCCCCATGGTTTAATCAATCCATTCTAGTTGGGTGTGACCCAATAGGATTAAATTATGTTGGCAATGAGTTCGATCATATCAACCCTCATAAGACATAAGCGGACTCTAGCAAGCCATTATGTCTACCCAAATAATGTAACGTAAGAGTTCACGTTTCCAATGGTACACTTCCATTTATCCCTTTGTCTCACGATGTTATATTGAACACAAGTCATGGTCCTCGTCAACTTGTCTTTGTTCAATGCTTTCTAGATTCTTGAGTATAATGATAATTCCAATCATATTGGGGTACGGCCATACACTTTCATCATTATCACTCATCGAGGGGCCCAAGCAAAACATCTCTCTATCGAGGGACAAATTCCATCTTGACTTATCATCCTTCCCATCATGAATCTGATCATGCCAAAATTAGTCTTTTTAAATATCGTGTTAAGATATTGTTTGACTAAAATCAAACATGACTTTCATCATATGTAAGGTCATGATAATCTCAGGTCTAGGGACTAAATGAAGTAACCTTATGAGATTTAATTATGACATTTGACCATGACATAAATCTCATGCGGGTTAAGTCCAGTCACTTGTTCTCTAACAAGTACCCATAATTTCAATGTGCATCTCTATGCATATAATCATCGTATGATTATCCATTGACAATTATACTAATTATTCTCTTAATAATTAGGGACGAAGATTATTATAAACAAGTATACAAAACATATATAATAATCAAATGATAAACATCTCATATAATAACAAATAATGCCAACACACAAGTCTATCAATCATAGGCTTAGGGCATAACACTAACAATCCTTCCCCTGTTGTTCAAGTTTCTACCGGTCAAGCTACTTCTTCAACCGGTCCCTCTCTAACCGATGCTCCAGCTTCTCCAACCGATCCCTCTCCCTCAACCTTCAACCTCCCAGCCAGTCGAGCCCCTTCAACTGAAGCCATGTTGCAATCTCCCCTTCAACCGGTTGCTGCCCCTTTTGCTGATGAAGATACTAATTTGACTAGGCCAACGGTTGTGCAAGACTTGATTGAACTTCATGATGCACTGATGGATGGGCTTGTTAAGTCCAATCAGGAGGAGGAAGAAATAAGGTTATCTAGAATTGAGACTGGATTTGCAATGGCTATTAGAAGCTTTGTGGCTCAGCTGAATGAAAAAGATGCAGCCATAACCAACCTTGTCAAAGAATTAACAAACTCTACAAATACCAACAAGGAGTTATGTGATCAAGCCGTAGCAGTTCAGTCCAACCTCATTGAAGCAACTAATGAGCTGAAGGAAGCAAACCAGAAGAACCGTGACCTAGCTGCTTAACTTAAAGATGCTAATTCTGAGCTGGTCAGGGTTAATAGTGAGCTAGTCAAGGTCAAGGCTCAGAATGAGATTTTAATGAAGATGTTTGCTGAAGGCAAGTCAGATAGGAAGAAGAGGAAGAGAGAAGAGAAGAAGGAAATAGAATCCATGAAAGCCAAGAGATCAACTTCTGAACCGGTCGCATCGGCTACACCAACATCAACTTCAAAGGATAAGGACTCAACCGATCATGCTTGGGAGAAATAGAATGTAACCGATGATGTATATGTTTTTATTTCCCAACCGGTTGCAATTATCTATTAATGAGAATTTCTATCCCTCAAACTTGTTCATTTCAATGTTTTGCTTTCTTGAATTTCCTTTATATTTTGAATGACTTCACTGCTACTAACTGTTTCAAATTGCAGGTTATCTCATTCATTCAAATGTCTTTAATTTATGTTTTATTTTTGTAAGCTTTCATTTTGTAAGCTTTCCATAGGTTACATTTAATAGATAGCTGCAACCGGTACTCACAACAACTCCTTTATCCAGTGGAAATTTCAAAGATGGTTGTCGTCAAATCTCATACATTTAATGTAGAAGATATTCTCATTAAATGCTTGTCAGAATCCAAGTCATTTACCCCTTCAAAGACAACAGCTCTTCCATGGAGTCGTTATAAATACCTTCATCAGAGCATTGAAAAAGGGTTGGTGCATTGAATATATTTGAGAGTGAGATTTTCAAAGAACTGCATGTGCAATCAAGCATTGAAGTTCAAGGCATTCAAGTCCATATATTCACTAGATTATTTATTAGGACATACACTTCGCACACTCAATCAATTATTGTAAGTGTTCCCCAACAAAACTATGTCTGGAACACATTGATTGATCACTACACATCCAATAGAAATCAATTCAATTTGAGAACACATCTCTTGAAAACACTTGGTCAAATCTTGTAGCATGATCCATTAGTGATCACTTTTTTTAAGGCAGCCTTCAATCATAAGGCTTGCAACTTGTAATAGACTAGTGACATTAATAGTGCATCTTTCACAAATTCAAGTTTGGATCAAACTTGGTAGATGATGTAGCAGCTATTTAACACTGTGAACCTCTCCAAATAACTGTGTCTCCTTGTTTGTTGCTTGCTCATTATTACTTGTCCTTGTAACCGGTTGAACTCTATCACCGGTTATAACCCCTTGATTCCTTTAACTACTCATTTGTATTTTCAATTGGAATAAAACTTGCATGATATTTTAACTTATCTTTATTTGAAACCTATTCACTTAACCGATCACTTTTGTGTGAGTTAAACCTCAAAATGCTTTATTTCTTCAACTTCAAAATTTTTGAACAAGAACAACAAATAATCTTCAAAATCTTGAGAGTAATGATGTTTATTGAATATAAATATTGCTAGAGTATGATTACAACAAAATATGTATGTCTAAACTACTGATTGCATGTCCTATTTATAGGCGTTCGGGTCAAAAGTTGCACCCATTTATTCAAAAGTCTTCACACTTTGAAAAGGCACCATTTACACGACTCGTGACAACCTGGCTAAAGCTGTCGCACGACTGAATAAGTGAGGGTCACGACTCGTGCTCCAGGGCACGAGTCGTGCCCTTCCCCAGTTTTCACTACTATTTGCTAAACAACATCAGTAGCAAGGCAAAACACCTATTCATTCATTTCCAGCTACTACAAACTGAGTATAACAACTCCAGGACATCAATAGGTAGTTTCCAACTATTAAACACACTCCCTCTAAGCCACATAACCAACTTATATCAACCCTTTTCCATAAAAATCAATAGGTTATCAACTCTTTCCATATTCAACCAAAACCCAAGGTTTGATTCAATCTAAAAGCCAAATAAAAATGGACCAACCATACCATACTCATCCAGATCACATAATATCAATATTTAACATTGAATGAACAGTTATGAGAAGAAATCGTAATAACTTATCAAAATTTGCCGAAATAAAAAGAAGATTTGATCGGCTCTACTCATTCTAATCGTCTCCCTGATCACTAATATGAAGTCGGAATTGAAAACGGATCAGCGATTGATTTGCTAGGATTTTCTGAAGGTAACCCTAGGTTTATAGGATGAAACGTAATACAGAAGAAAAGAAAACTGAGGAATGAATCTTTTGGGAACTTTTTATGGATTTATATAACACTATTTACAACTAGGTTCCTCCAAGATTGAAAATCTACAATCAACCACCTTAACTTTATTTTTACACTAAAGCTCCTTAATAACTTTTATAATACTTTCGTTTCAAAATTCAAATATTATCACTTTCCCACAATAATTCTCATTTTATCCATTTAGATATTATATAATTAAAATTAATTTAATAACATCTAAATTCATGAAACTTAGCCAAATAACCACTTAACAATTCCAAATACCACATAATGCATAATATGAGATGCAATGCACCCATCTCCCACATGCTTCACATGTGACCACAATGGTGCCTAGGTTTAGGGTCGTGACAAGTTGTATGTGATAAAGTCTGAGGTTTCACCTTAAAATCAATTGGTGTTAAGGGAAGTAGCCCATGATCCTTATATATTAGAGACAAGTTTTGTTTATTCCCGATGTGGGATAATGTTCTCTTACACGCCCCCTCACGTGTAGCCGGGCTTTGCCAAAGGCTTACAACGTGGACTGGATGGTGGGTAGCACGGAGGGTTCATCGTGGGCCGTTGGGCCTGCACGTGTAATGGACCAGCTCTGATACCATGATAAAGGTGAAACCTTATATGTTAGAGACAAGTTTTGTTTATTCCCGATGTGGGATAATGTTCTCTTACAGTATGAGTGATGTGTGTTTACATAGATAGAGAGAATGACCCCGGAAGGAGATAATGTGTTTTGATTGTAACATCACAAATTTGATATTATTGAATATCCTGACTTGATAGTGCCTCAAATATAGTTCCGTGGTGGGATGAACTCTTGTATTTCTTGTCTTTTATTGATTTCATACGTATGTTGCTTGTTTTATCGCTTCTTTGTACACTTTCTATGAAATAAATAATGCTCGCAGATCACTAATTGCCCAACAATAAGCATCAAACACATTAATAATAAGCAAAAAAAAAAAAAAAAAAAAAAAAAACTGAAAATTATAGGACAACAAAAAATCACCCAATCCACATTTAGTGCATTCTCCTTAAATAAAAAACATGATAAAAGTTTAAACGGAGGTGAGTAGCTTGAAATGTATGCCATGACATTTGAAAGTATACATTTCCATCTAGCACGATAAACACATTCGGTAGATCTATTATTATGCTATTGGCATCAGTCTTTTTTTATTATAACTCTTCTTATCATTAGTTCACGAAGTTATTTAAAGGGAGAGAAAATATAATTATCTGATACATTTCCTACATAATTTCTTGTATCATTATCTCATTAAACCAATTTTGAAAAAATAAAAAGATATCATTATCTCTGATATATATTTAAATTCTTCTATCATTAACCCAGTAAACTCTTTAAATGAAAATAAATAAATGATACAATGACATAATAATAAATCCGATAAGCCAAAATGTTAAAATGTGGAGAGGAGTAGGATTATAATTTCTATATTATTTCACTCTCATCTTTTACAATTGTCCTAAACACCTATTTATACTACTTTTAGAGTCCTAATTCTAATAGGAGATACAATCCTATATATACATAATAATCCTTCTTTGACTAAGATTCTATTTTAGCTATGTATTCTACTTTCCTACTTAATTAAGGAGTCTTCCTAAAATACGAAGCTAACATTAGGAAATAAGTATTTTCTTGCAAACTCGGTCCGCTCCATCGGTCTAGATCCGTTTCACTCGGTCCGATCCATGTCGCTCCACCATATTCTCCAACTCCCCCCCTCAAGTTGGAGGATCTACAACGTAGATACCCAACTTGCCAAATAAAAATTAAAACGTTTTAAAAATTCTTTCACTTCGACATGCGACATCTCAAGGCCAAGTTCTTCCTTTTTCGTGTTGCGGTTCAAGCAACCTCGGGTTCGTCTTTTTTTTTTTTTTTTTTTTCAACAACAACAAAAATTTGTTCCAATATCTCGAAGAGTCATCTACATCGTGTCTTCTTTCTTCAATTACATTGCACAATTTGTGCTCGCACATATCTTCTCTTTCTTCAATCTCCCTTTTTAGAGTGAACGACACTCGATCATCGTTTTTATAGTGAACGACACTCAATCATCGTTTTTATAGTGGACGACACTCGATTATCGTTTTTATAGTGGACGACACTCGATTATCGTTTTTATAGTGGACGACACTCAATCATCGTTTTTATAGTGGACGACACTCGATTATCGTTTTTATAGTGGACGACACTCAATCATCGTTTTTATAGTGGACGACACTCGATTATCGTTTTTATAGTGGACGACACTCGATTATCGTTTTTATAGTGAACGACACTCAATCATCGTTTTTATAGTGGACGACACTCAATCATCGTTTTTATAGTGAACGACACTCGATTATCGTTTTTATAGTGGCCAAAGAGATAAGTACTTTTAGAAAATTAGGATCAAGAAGAAAAAGAAGAAAAGTAAAGGAATAGGGGTTTAGTGGTTCGACCATGGGAGGAGAAAGGGTTTAGTGGTCGATCATGGAAGAAGAAGTGTCGAAAGTTTAAGAAAAAAAAAGAAGACGGAGACGGAGGAGGGAGAAACAATTGATAAAGTGGCGGAAGCGAATGGTGGTGGGTTGGGCGGAGAAGTTCTTCTATGGATCTATGCTCTGATACCATGTTAAAATGTGGAGAGGAGTAGGATTATAATTTCTATATTATTTCACTCTCATCTTTTACAATTGTCCTAAACACCTATTTATACTACTTTTAGAGTCCTAATTCTAATAGGAGATACAATCCTATATATACATAATAATCCTTCTTTGACTAGGATTCTATTTTAGCTATGTATTCTACTTTCCTACTTAATTAAGGAGTCTTCCTAAAATACGAAGCTAACATTAGGAAACAAGTATTTTCTTGCAAACTCGGTCCGCTCCATCGGTCTAGATCCGTTTCACTCGGTCCGATCCATGTCGCTCCACCATATTCTCCAACAAAAACTTGTAAAAAACGCGTTTTTTTTGTTAACTTAACAAAAAACGTGTTTTAAAATAACTTAAAAACCCGTTTCTCTCTCTCACGAAACACGCTCACAATCTACGAGGGAGAAATTTAGGAATTCAAAGTGAAGACACGTACATCGTTCTCTTCAGAGGAAGAGAGCTCGCCTTCTTCTCTGCTTTTGAGAGAATTGTTGGAGGCAGATTGATTTTGATTGGAGGACGGCGGCAGAGCTGCGAAAGTTGAATTAGTAGGTGCGGTTTTGAGGTCGTCGGCGGTCTCCTCTGGCTCCATTTTTATCGGTCGCCTGTGCTCGTGAAAATAACAATGGCGGTTAATGGAAGTCTGCCTGCCTGCCAGCCAGCCAAATATAAGAGGCAAACACGGTCATATAGATATTGCATATGCCGTGTGGAAAAGTACGGAAATCTCCTTGGCTCGGACGTATTTTGAATGCCAGTGTAATTGATTTTGAATGCCAGTCCATATTTTTTCGAGTGCCAGTACATGTTAATTCGAGTGCCAGTGCATGAAGAAGATGATCGGAGATGGAGTGCCAGTGCATTTTAATTCGAGTGCCAGTACATGTTAATTCGAATGCCAGTCCATGTTTTTTTGAATGCCAGTATAATAAAATATTAATGCCAGTGCAGAACAAATCAGATGGAAATTTGAGTGGCAGTGTATGTGTTTTTGAGTGCCAGTGTATGTGTATTTGAATGTCAGTCCATGTGTTTTTGAATGCCAGTGCTTGTGTTTTTGAGAGCCGGTTCATGTTTATAAAAGTGCCCGTGTAAAAACCGTCAGTGCCAGTTTAACAAAGTGCCAGTGTAAGACACTTTTTTCACTGGCACTTTGTTACACATGCACTGGCACTTTGTCACGCTGGCATTTTGTTAAACTTGAACTGGCACAAATGAAAAAACACAAAACACATTTTTTCTAAATACCAGAAAAAATGCGTTTTTTATAAGATCAACTCATCGAATAATAATCAGTTACACATAGAATTTCACGTGACATGCAGTCAATTTCATGGAACAATTTCACGTGACATGCAGTCAATTTCATGGAACTGATTTTTCTTTAAATGTTAAATGGATAATTTATTTAAACAGATAATTTTAAATTTTAAATCAGAATTTCAAAAACACTCCTCATCCTTTGTGCCACTTGGCATCTTACAATTGGCTATACAGATTACACATAGAATTTCATGTGTCACAAGGGAGTTTCTGCTTTTAAATATTATATATTATATATACTCCCTCAGACTCAGCAAATTGATACTTTTATTTTGACTTCGGGTGTCTTTGACCAATAATTTATATAAAAAATAATGATTCTAATAAAAATTTAAAAATTATTATTGTATCACGATTGATAATATTTTCAATAACAATTTTTAGATTTTTATTAGGATCATTATTTTTTATATAAATTATTGGTCAAAGACACCCGAAGTCAAAATAAAAGTATCAGTTTGCTGGGACGGATAAAGTATATTATATTACATTAAGACTATTTTCTAGTCAAGAACAAAAAAGAAAATGCAATAATTGTAATAAAAACAAATCACTAGACAACGTTGACAAACTCCGCAACAAGTTCATTGACAACAACATAAACTTACAATATAGGCTTTTTATTTTCTTCCCAAAGGAAGAATATGTTAATTAGAAATGTCCATTCCTGATAAACCACCTAAAGCAAAATGAAAACAACAACTAGCAGTCACTCCTTTTGGAGGGCTTCTGAAGATCAAATTTTTCATGCCATTTCAATCTGCCCACCTCTTCCTTTACTTGGCACTTCAACATCATCATAATTAGAGTACCTAGAATTCTCGAGCCGATCCCCTTGTCCCCAAATAGCATAAGCTTCTTCCCCATGAGCCGCCTCATCACCAATCTCCATATCTTCTTCTGACATCCTCAACGGCACAATAAGTTGCACGAACAAACACACCAATGTTGTCATAACAATGTTTAGTACTACAACGAAACATATCCCAAGTAGTTGGATTCCCATTTGTCTGAATCCTAGATGGATGTCGTGTTTTGTTCCAGAGTGCAAGCTATGGAAAAAGCCCATGTATTTTGATTGCTTGCCATAGAACAATGCACATAAGTGAGGCTCGGAAAAGAGGCCAGTTAGGATTCCGCCTAGAGAGCCTGCAATGGCATGTGTGTGCAGCACTGCCATGGTGTCGTCGACTTTTTGAAGAAGGGCTGATCTTTTGTGCACCACCATCATTGTAAACCATGGGATAGATCCTGAGAGTAGTCCCATTATTATGGCCGAATATCCTTCTACAACACCTGCATGTCCAAATGCAACATACTTTTAATTAGTTTTCAAACAATGCAACAAATTTATTTTTTCCACCAAAGTGGTTAAAAAAATCTAACGAAATAATGATGTGGCAAATGAGATGTTAAAAATTCGAAAGGGATGCAAATGTGAAAACTAATGTTTATTACCTTCGTTATCCCTCCATCAAATCTCTAAAACCCGACAACTACCCATTGCCTAACGCAGGTATTTTTTTAAGCACTAACGAAAAACCCCTTTTTAAGAAAAAGGATAAAGTACGTTACCTTTGAGAATATTTTTTCCAAGGTTATTCTAGTTTTGGAAAAAACATTGAGTATAACAGTGATACTGCTGACATGATATCACAAGCTAATTAAAATCACAGTAGTATATATCATTATACTCAATATCTACTTGCATACATACAGTGTAGGTACTCACATCTTGCCTTTGAATCTTTATTTTTACCAAATTAACTGTTAGAATATCTCTCAGTAACTCATATTTCGGTCTTGAATCTTGATTATTTCCAAAAACAACCTTAATGTTCTACTAGCAGATTTATGAGTTTGAGGGTTTGTGGGAGTAGTACATACCAGCAGCAGGAGTGATGGCAACTAAGCCTGTGATCATGCCTTGAACTGCACCAATGACAGAAGCTTTTTTGAAAAAGATTACGTCGAGAATTAGCCACGTGAGCAAGCTAGTAGCTGCACAGACATGAGTGTTCAAGACGGCCAATGAAGCATCAGTACTTGCAGCATAAGGGTCTCCTCCATTGAACCCTGTCCATCCCATCCACAGCAATCCTGCTCCTGCTAGCATCAGAATAATGTTGTTTGGAGGAAACCTTTCCCTATCTTTTGTTAATCTTGGACCAACCTGAAAAATCATATTCAAATATTGTTTAGGAGTGTGAGTGTGTGTGTGTGCTGATGTAACAGAGGAATTTAGTGTGAAAGGATGATATTTTTATTTATCCAGTTGTATTATAAAATGTTTTTCTCATTCAGAGAAAAATATTGAGTATAACTGTGATACTGCTGACATGGTATAACAAGCTAATAAAAACGACAGTAGTATCATCGTTATATTTAATATTTACTTGTATACGTATAGTTGCGAAGCCAGATATTTTGTAAAAGGGGGTCAAAATTATGATATAGTGGTATTTTTTTCCTAAAACAAAGAGGGTAGCAAATGATAAAGTTCATTTTTTAATGATAAACATGTTATATTCTTAAATAAAGGTTGTAAAAATGACACAACTTTAAAATCAAGGGGGTCAATGGACCACCATGGCTTGGCTTGGCCTTAGCTTCGCCACTGCATACAGATTATAGGTACTATTTTCTTGCTTTTGAATCTTGAATCTTAATTATTTCCCAAAACCACCTCAGTGTGTCTGTGTGTGTGTGTGTTGATGTAACAGAGGAGATTTGTGAGAAAAGTTGATATGAGTACCCAATATGCAGCAGTGAAACCGGCAACGCCCGAGGAAAGATGGATAACATAACCACCGGAATAGTCAATTATCCCCATAGTGGATAGCCAACCGTCCGTTGACCAAATGGTGAACGCGCCAACCGTGTAAGAAAACGTTAGCCATAAAGGAACAAACAACATCCACGCGTAAAAGTTCATTCTTCCCAATAATGCCCCTGCAATCAAGATCAAAGTGATAGCTGCAAAGACAAACTGAAAAAACACCATAGTAGCATTTGGAAAGTATCCCAAGAACGCTTTTTCGAGGAGATACTTTTGTTCAAGGGCGACATTGACTTTTCCCCAAACGGGTATAAGTTGATCACCAAAAGACAGTCTATACCCCCAACATACCCAACAAACAAGAACCATGGCAAAGGCGTATAAAGCCATGAAAGCCGAGTTGACTGCCCATTTCTTTTTTACAGCTCCACCGTACAAGATAATAAGTCCTGGGACACTTTGGAGGCCTACTAGAGTTGCTGCAATAAGCTGCCACGCGTTGTCACCTTTGTTCATCCAATCTGGACTCGCAATGTCGGGCAACAAATTTGGAGGGAAAGCAAAGGGAGGGGCAAGAGGAGGTCCGGGTGGCGGGAAAAAACTCATCTTGACTTTTTCTTTGACTTCTTGACTATGCAAATCAAGAAAAAGAGTGAGAATGCAGGGGAACAAATGCACTGGTAGTAATCTTCAATACCATGATGGGGAGACTTATATAGTAGCATAAGCAAGTAATCTTGATAAAAAAAGGAACTCACTATAGTATTGAGGGAATATGTATGCATTAGAGTGTTGTACCACAAGCTAAATACTACGTACATTGATCTTAGTCTAAATTATCTGTTGCATAAGTTAAGGATTGCAGAGTTGATCCTGACGATGAGCTGTCAGAATGATGATAGTAACAATATTAGCATTGCTAATGTTGTTGATGTACATAGTGCCATACAGGTCTACAATGCTGTTCTTTTTAACAGGTTTCAAAAATAACATACTTCCTCAGTATAGTACCAATGTAAACTTAGTACTCAGAATATTTTCCTGGCCGGCTGTTTATATTTAGGAACTCCCGAGACACAGAGCAGCCTCTTTGTAGGTGTCCTATTCCTAAATATGTTAAGTATTTTATTTTTAAAAAGGGGCATGTTTGGCTTGTGGGAATGGGTATCAAGTACGCGATTAGAACTAGGAATGGGTATCAAGTACGCGATTAGAACTAGGAATGGATATATACATGTCGGAGACAAGATAACCAAATGCCTATTTCCCGCTTCAAGATATCTGTTTTCTCCACTGCTTTCTTATAATAAAGGCCGATTTTTCTCTCTTACCCCATAGAAGACAATTTAAAATGCCATGAAAAAGAGAAGCCCAACAATGGTGTGCTCAGGTAAGGTTGTATGTTAAAACATGATGATATGCTTGTTTCAAATATCCTTGTACAATACCTACATACATAGTGTTGTGAAATTGGTGCTCTCCGTTGCAATCGCGATAAAGAAATCAACACACCCACACGTACAAGAAAGAAACAATCACACACACAAGAACACAAGAGTTGTTTACCCGGTTCATTCACCAACTCGTGAACTACGTCCGGGGGCAATTGCCAAGCCAATATGTATTAGACACCTCTCTAATATGTTGCTACAATGTGTTCTAGGCCGAAATTATGCTTATATAGTTATACAAGGAACCCTAAATCTAATTTAAGAAGAGTTCTAATCAAAATAGGAAACAAATCTGCTGCAGAAAATTCTGATCCGACACATGAGCGGTCGCCCAAGACAACATGGGCGGTCGCCCAAGCCAAAATTCCCCAAGCCGAACCTACTGCACTCCTGGGCGGTCACCCAACACCTCCTGGGCGGTCGCCCACCGCGACAGAAGGTCTTCCCCGAATTTCCTCCTTGATTCAGCAACATCCTCCGACTTAGGCCCCTTTTCTTCCTTGTAGTTTAGGATCCAATCCCAACAATCTCCCACTGGAGACTAAACTAACAAACATAAAATCACCCATTAACTCCCACCACGGAGTAAAGACCTTCGAACACATTCCCCCTTCATCCATATTGGCTTGACACTACCGCACCTCTCCTCAAGTACTAAGGCGAGTTGAAACCAAGCGACGTTTCAACCTCTCCGTGTTAGATCGTTCTTGCCTCCCCAAATCAGCTTCTACCTTGATTTCTCCCCGCAAGTCTAACTTCGCCTTCTCCCTCCAGACCCACCTTCCTCGCAATGCTTCCCCTAGAAACTTGGACACACCTTGTTTCTTGCATCGTCTGTTTTTGGTCTGAATCCGCTCTCTGTTAGGGCCCTTGGACATCCACACCACGTTGATCAACTTTGAGTCCCCCCCAACATACCGTTTCTTGATGTCTCCCCTTTTTACACCAACAGGCCGGTTCTTTAGCCTCTTGCTCCCACCGGAACGAACATCGACATTGTAGGTAGAGTACAACATCTTCCCCTTAACCCCACGAGCCAACACCTTAGCCCCCTTTTGTGACTTCCCAAGAGACCCGCCAATGAAAGGAACACAATACCCTTCCTTTGTCAAGTTGTCCCACAGAAATCACCCTTCTCCTCAAATCCGGAACATGCATCACGTTGTGTAGTTGTAAAACAGCCCCGTTAGGTGTCTTCATCATTACATCCCCCTTACCTTTGATCTTCAATGGTTGACCATCACCAAGATAGAGAATCCCAAAATCTCTAGTTTTGTACCGCTTCATTGATTCTGCATCCCCACTAGCATGACAAGAAGCTCCAGAATCCAACACCCAATCTTCACCCGACTGCTCCTCCCCTAGGATTAATACATCACCACCATCATCCACCACGTTTGCACCACCTTTTCCCCCTGACAAATATAACCTGATATGCCCCAATTCACCACAATTGTAGCACTTGACCTTTTTCCCCTTTTTCGGTCTTCCCTATTTCTCTCCACCCTAAGTGCAGCCCCATCTACGGAAGATTCTCCCCTTTTCTCTTTCCTTCGCAACTCCTCTTGAAGGATGAGATCTCTAACCTCCGTATACACCAATGCTGTTTTCGACGTACTAATCGTTGTGACAGTAACCTCCTAACTATCAGGCAATGATTTTAGTAGAAAACAAGCTAGCACTTCGTCGGAGAAAGTAATATCAACACTTTTCAATTGGTCCACCATACCTTTGAAATTGCCGATATGACTTGCCGCTGTCTGCCCCTCTGACATCTTCGCATTCGCAAACCTCTTTATCAAATGCACCTTATTGATATTCGACGGATTCTCATACATGTCTGACAGCGTTTGTAGCAACTCCACCGTTGTCTTGGCCTCCATAGCGTTATGTGCAACGTCGTCGGTTAGAAGGCACTCTACCAAGCGCCTCCAAACTGCCTTCCGATCCAACGTCTCCCAATCCCCTTGTGACATGTCTTCGGGCTTCGCCTTCAAGGGTCCATGAAGATCCTTACAATAAAGGTAGTCTTCAATCCTTGTCTTCCAAAACGTGAAATTCACACCGTTGAATTTCTCGATTGAGTTCTTCATCTTGACTGCTTCACCAAAATCCCCAAGAACGCGATTCAAAATTAATCAACTAATGAAAAGATTTTGAATCCTCCGAACCAAAAGCTTTGATACCAGTTGTTGTGAAATTGGTGCTCTCTGTTGCAATCGCGATAAAGAAATCAACACACCCACACGTACAAGAAAGAAACAATCACACACACAAGAACACAAGAGTTGTTTACCCGGTTCATTCACCAACTCGTGAACTACGTCCGGGGGCAATTGTCAAGCCAATATGTATTAGATACCTCTCTAATATGTTGCTACAATGTGTTCTAGGCCGAAATTATGCTTATATAGTTATACAAGGAACCCTAAATCTAATTTAAGAAGAGTTCTAATCAAAATAGGAAACAAATCTGCTGCAGAAAATTCTGATCCGACACATGAGCGGTCGCCCAAGACAACATGGGCGGTCGCCCAAAATTCCCCAAGCCGAACCTACTGCACTCCTGGGCGGTCGCCCAACACCTCCTGGGCGGTCGCCCACCGCGACAGAAGGTCTTTCCCGAATTTCCTCCTTGATTCAGCAACATCCTCCGACTTAGGCCCCTTTTCTTCCTTGTAGTTTAGGATCCAATCCCAACACATAGAATCCCAATTGCATTCAATTCAAAAGGGTTATTTGGGCCTTATGCATACTCCATCTGTCCCACTTCACTTGAAACTAACGGTACTTGATTACACTTTTACCAAAAATTTAAATAAAAAATAATTCTAATGAAAATTTAAAAATTGTTATCGTATCACGATTGATAATACTTTCAATAACAATTTTTAAATTTTCATTAGGATAATTATTTTTATTTAAATTATTGGTTAAAGTGTAATCAAATTGACCATTAGCCTTAGTCTTAAGTAAAGTGAGACGGACGGGTATGTGTTTATATATGCATACTCCTTCGGTTCCTAAATAAATACTCCTTCGGTTCCTAAATAAGTGTCTACTTTTTCACTTTGAGAGACATTCCGAAACTATACATAATTGCCCTTACTATCCATCTCATAGACATTTGCAAGTATATATGCGCGTGAGTTTAGTAACTTGCTTAAAAAAGGACACTCATATAGGGACCAGGTATCATTTTCTTTGCTATTTTCAAAATATTTGTAATCAACATGTGAAATATAAACCGGATGGACTGTTGCTTAGAGGTAATGTTGTTTAGAGGTAATGAAGTTGACAAATAATATAAGCGGTGATAACAAGGCATACTTTACTGATGCAATAATAAAGAATCTACAACAGATGAGAAAGTTTTTTGATAGAAATAAACAAGTTGATGACAGTATCTCCGGTAAAAGTCAACTACGACATCTATTATGGGTCGGAGGGAGTATTTTTTTAATCTATTATTTCTAGAGTAAGTTAGGACAATGATAGAAGTCAACATGCCAATGTCGTGACTCATGGCCCTCATAGTTATTGTCGAATATGTTTTTAAGTCAATCGATTAATAAAATGAGATTTTTTCTTAATAAATCTAATCAAGTTGCTATAAAGGTTAATCGAGAGTAATTTCAAAAATACTTTTAAAAAAATGATCGCAAGTAATATTCACAGCATTTCAAAATAGTAAGCACCAAAAGAAAGAGTGAATGACAGACTACCTGAGGCTTCTCACGCTTCCTTTGTTATTTGTTTGCCTTAAATCGCCGGGGACACACCCCGTTAAGGTCGTTAACCAAAGAGATGTCAGGATTGTTAACCAGCTAGAAATACAGCTCATCTTAACAGATGTAGCTTTCTGAAAAATGCTTATGACAAAAATTAGTTCATTTTCATTATTTCGGGACGGAGGGAGTAATTTAGATACTCCGTAATATTCATCAGAGGTCCATCTTTAGAATGGTGATAGTGTAAGTGCTCCAATTTGAGTTGGTAGCTTTTTCGTTAGAAAGTTAACGAAAGTTTTAACATTTCTAACATTTCTAACAATTCCTAACATTTCTAACAAAGTGAGGGTAGATTAGGGATTGCCATTTAAAGATAAACAAGGAAAAGAATCTCAAAAAGCAAAAGAAATTGGAAAAATCCGAATTGGGCAAGTTGAAAAACACAACCAGTTTGAATTTTCAAAAAGATTATTCCTTCTGTCCAAAAGGCCTGCAGCAGCGAAGTGAACAGTGCACGCGACAGTCGGATCCGCGCGGACATCTTTTTCCCTCACAGGGGCCTATAAATTGAACCCTCCTCTCTCAGTTTACACAACACAATTTAATCACAGCAACGAAACTCTGGCGAAATATAGAGAGAAAACAGTGGGAATTCACTTGAATTGCCACCATTTTCTCTCCAATCTTTCCCAAATCTCACTCACTCACAAACACTTCAAATCACTCTCATACATACTCTCATACATACACCAATCCAAGCTCAAATCACCCTTTAGGAGGAGGATTAGAGAGAAAACATAGAGGACTTCATTGTTATCTACTTGTTTTCTCTTTAACCAACTCAAATCATCAACCCTAAACACTTTCAAACCTCAAACACATTCAAGCCTTTGAATCCATTCAAACACAAAATCAAGGAAGATAGGTATAACCTCCCTCTCCCCACACTAAATCTCTCATTCATGCATGCATCTTCAAACTACAAAATGTAGTTTCATCTTCTTGTCTTAGATCCAAGAAGATCACCATGGAAGTTCATCTCCATGGATGATTTTCTACAAGGATCAACATTTTCTTCAATGTGTTCTTATTTACTTGCAAAAAATGCATTTTCAAAACCCTAAAAAACCATTTTCAAGCACCAAATCTTGATTTCAAAGGATAAAATTCCCCTTCCCAAGCAAATGAAGTGCTTAGTCCTAATGTACCCCAAGGATGGTTTGGTATAGTTGATTCACCACTAAAATGTTTGGTGATCACTAACCAAAATCTAGGGAAATGGGGACAAGCATGGATGCAAAACCCCCTTTCAAATCATATTTTCTTCCTTGAGAAGTTGCTGTCCAGTAGCAATTTTCTCAGACCTCAGTCCATGGTCTTAATTTTTGGACACAGATAAATGTGGAATTTGGTGTTGACTACAAAATACTTTTTGTAGCCAAAATCCAGATCTTTCCATACATATTTTTATTTTATTTTTTGGGTGAGTAAAACTCCTTTTTTCAAATTTTCTTTTAGAGGCTAGTTCATCAGTTCCTGGAAATCCAGATTTCATATCTGAGATTTCCAGAAAGTTTTGACCCCTCAAATCTTCTCCAAAATGGAAAATTCTTTCTTGGAAACCCTATTTAATGTGTTTTAAGCAACTTTCATTCCCGGACTTTTCCCAGATTCTGGAGTTTTCAAGCCCTAAAGTCCATTTCAAAGTCAAGGGTCAACTGCCTTTTTCATTCTGGCAGAAATAGTTTTCAACTTCCAAAAATCTTTTGAGTTTCAAATCTCAACCCAAAAATCATCCAAAAAATCATGGGATCAGTTTAAAGCTTTAAAAAGAGTTCCCAATTTTTACTTCCCTCAGTTTCAAATTATTTTGGTCAAAACACACACACACACACACACACACACAATAAAAGGATTTCAAATGTTTGGAAGACTCGCTTTGCGAGGCGCGTCGGGTGCACACTAACGTCCTTCCCGACGCGTAACATGACCTCCGAACCTAAATCTCTGATCACGGGCTTTTTTCAAAGTTTTGGCCCTCAAAATAAAAATGGCGTGGCGACTCCGTTTTGATTTTCAAAAAAAAATCGGACATCATCACAGTGGCGACTCCGCTGGGGATTTAAGCTTTTTCTAAAAAAAAATGATACTTGGTATATTGGTGGAAACCATTAAACTTCCCGTTATCGCCTCCTAACACGAGTCGGGGATAAATTGTGGTCTAACAATCCCACGTACCGGTATCACCGTTTTCAAAAAAAAAGAAGAAAAAGCTTTTGAGGGTCAAGCTTCCGTCTCAACATTTGAAAATCCTTTGCTTTGTGTGTGTTGATTTTTGCACAGTTTTCGTGTTTGTTTTTGGCCGCCTCGGAAAAGTCAAAATTTTGACTGTCGGAATAATGTCCCTAACTGTCGGAATTTTTGTGCTTATGTGCTCATTAAATTTCAAAAAAAAAAAAATTCAAAAAAAAAAAGGATTTTCAAAAAAAAAAAGAAAAGAAAATTTTCAAAAAAAAAATCATGCATCATATTTTTAAGACACATAAAAAAAAAATTTCTATTTTACTCAGAAAAAGAATATAGACTGCTTGCACACTACGCGCACGTGACCGTACACTGCACACTACGTCCCTAATCCGGGGAAATCCTTGTCGCGGTCCGTTTGGTCTTATTACGCCTCTCGGATGAGCACAGGACTACCCAAACATCCCATGGAGCCTCGTGTCGACCATGCACTTGTCCGTGACACACTTTGTCCGAGACCCGGTTGGTTTTTAGTCTGGTCTGTGTCATGGCACGTACGTGTATAGACCTTTCCTTTCAAGCCTTTGTCGGCATACCGACTCAATATCTTTCGGGTCCCCTAATCGCCGAAGTCATGCCGGTTTTCCGCCGCGGACTTTGACCAAGATATTGAACGGCGCCTTGACTTCGGCTGGGCGGCACAAATTATACACTGGCTCCCGAGCATGACCTTTGAGTCATCAAGGATTAACGGTTATTCCATGACTGATTACGGCTTAAGCGCGCAGAGTCAAGATCAGCTGTGGACATTTATCGGTCCAAATCATGCCGACCTTTTTGTCGAGCCCTCGGACACGATCTTGACTTTGACGTCAGCTTTGTCCGTAATTTACATCGAATACTCGTCAAGACTCGATTACCCGCCAGACTTCTAGGATCATTTTCTTTTCGGTCGGTGGGACCCGCTTGCCCTATAGGACCCTCGCCCAGGCCGTCCACCTGGGAGGTCGAAATACGGGTGGAATACGAGGGGCTTATAGACGTAGTGACGGGGCCCACCGATCCGGGAATCGAGTAGTTCGCGAAAAGAAGAGCAATCTTTTCCAACCGATTAGGTTAAGAAAACACATTTTAAGTAAACTCGAACAGATAATTGCACGTTGCATGAGCCCTAAGCCCAAACACCAACCTGTTTCGCTTTCCCGAGTCTGAACCACACCCTCTTGTGCCTTCCTTGTAAGAAAAGTTTGGATCAAGATCCCGTGGTCATCGTTTGTTCAGCTCGGTCATTCAGAAGTCGATACTTCATCGGTTTCCTCCTTCGCTTCGGCTCAAAGTTTCAGAATGACCAACTCGGAGGAGAACGGTGGGGGACGTGCTCTCCACACCCCGAAAATCCGCAAAATGCCGAACAGTGGAATCGGATGTTGGAACAGATAAGACAAAATCAAGAGGCTCGAGATCAGTCGGTTATTGGAAAGTATCGAGAACCCAGGGGCTAGCAATTGTTCACCACCCTAATAGAACCTTTACGGTTGAGGCGATGATTGGAGCTAATTACCCTCCCGGGCATGCCAACTACCATCAAATGCCACTGTTCCCTTTCGTGTGGAACTACTAATGGGCCAAGCATCCCCATCTGTCACTCATCACGCCTCTCGGCCTCATCGTATCGATCTTGGTCAACTTCCCCGGCACCTATCGGTTTTCATCTTTGGGTTTCAATCGATCTGTTTACGTCCGCATGACTTGGAATGGAGTCGATTCGCTACTCCAAAACCTAAGTACGGCCCGGGCCATCAATCTGGAATTGGTCGATTCGGTACATCTCGGCCCTTCTTTGCTCGATACTCCTCAACAGTCCGATCTAGGTCAACCTTTGCCCCGGTGCCTCTCGAGTCTCACCACCAGGATTGAATCGGTTGGCTTTCGCCCGCGGCTTGGAAGGGGTCGGTTACTACTTCACCGCATCGATCGCTCGGGTCACCATCTCGGAATGGGACAGTTCGTTTCTCGGGCTCCATGGTTCGAGAGGGCCGGCTTGCTTCCTCAAATTCTCAAAGCACACTGACCCCTATGATACTGCAAGATCGCGTGGGCCACCAGGCTTTTATCACTACTTCGTCAGGCTCACCGTGTTCACAATATCCCCCGAGCTCTACCCCGCCCCTTTGGTTGGGAAGTCCGACAAGGTCAAATGCTCCTCATCAAATTCTCCACCCGGCCGTTCGCAAGCCGCTCCTGCTCATCAAGTCACAGTATACACATTTCCCTTGCGGTCATGTTCCTCGGTGCGGTCAAGACACATTCAATCCTACTGTTACGATGCCTCAAACCTCATGTTTTGAGCGGCCTTTACGGATCCGCACTCACTGCTCCCTGGTATCCACCCATTACGAGCCATATATCTTCATCTTGACATTGCCCAGGCCTTATGAGGAAGATTACGGTCACTCTTTTAATGCTCGAATTTGTCATTCCTCCCACCAGAGTACTTCCTACTTGTGGTTTCGTTTGCTAATGCCAATCTTGTGGCGGGGTCATGCAATCCTAATGTTCCTATTGACTCGTCAATGGATTATTGGTAGAACCAATTAAGAAGGTACAAGAAAAGCCTAGCAACGAGAGTATCGACCATCGCTACGACTCGGGCCATCTCACCATATCAATCTTGTGTATCGACACGAATGAAGTTTACAAAAGGTCGAATCTCGACGATTACATTGATGATTACATCAAAAGGGTTCGTGCACGGGGAAAAGACTACGAGTCTGAACATGTCTCGCCAGCTATAAACCTTACCCTTCCAACACGGCTCCGACATCCGGTAAAGGAAAGAAGGCATTGTGTACAATTGACGGCCCCCAAAAGCAACCAAGAAATGGTGGTCCTTTAAGGCAACGAGAACGTTTTGATGATCTTGGGATGCCCGTGGGCTTAATTTTCAAGGGCTTAGTAAGGGTAGGCCTTTTGGAGCCTCTCAAGGACTACCATCCAAGGAGCTCAAATGCACCTCTCGACATGAGTAAACGCTGCGCCTTCCATGATCATTATGGCCACACGGCCAAACAAGCTGCATAGTCTTGAAGAGAGCGGTTCAAAGGTTAATCGAAGCGGGCAAGCTTGAGCGCCCCAATGGACCAAAACCGGCAAACCCTGTTCGAATGGTGACCAAGTCAATGACCAAATCTCGAATCCCGAGGATTTGGGTGTTCCCATAAGCAAAGTTTTAAATAGCTTGCTAGAGCGGGGTCTCCTCGAACCCATGAGAAACTATCGGCCCAAGGATCCCGAAATCCCTTTTGACACCACTAAGCATTGTGCTTTCCACGATTACCACGGTCATACGACCGACAAGTAGCTGTACAACTTTGAGAAAGGCGATTCGGGGATTAATTAAGAAGGGCAAACTCAAGCGCCTCGGTGATCTCGGCCCCGCCAATGATCATTTCCCCAAACAACGCGAATGTAAACATGATTGAATTTTATGATTCAAATTACGTGAATTCAGCACGAACTACGACAAGCCGGATGATTTAGTCGCAACAAATGTTTGAGAATGGATGGTTTGGCTGCAACAAGCATGTGGCCATGGCAAAGCTAGATTTGGTGAAATGCTTTGAACTCTCGCCCTCAGATTAAGTTCACGATCGCGCCAAGAGTTAAATGGGATGATAATGATCGATGGCGGATTTGGCAGAAAGCGGATAAGGATACAAGAAATCCGATGATTAGGAAGGAAGAGTTAGTCCTGGCTTTGGAAAATGCCCATAAGATTCATGAAGAACAGTGACCACAGCTCATCAATGCTCTCCGCCGCCATGGAGTTCGGGTAACAGTTGAGGCGAATGGTTCCCTGGTCATGGTCGAAGATGAGACTTCAGAAACAGTGATTTCAGTCCCTTCATCCTATAACTCTCCATCCCACGGCCAACACCTCCCTCCATCCACATATGATCCCTTGCCAAGGACAATTCCTCTTCATCCCTTTCCAGCACCTCAGGCCATTAGGGCTCCATCGCCCTCGGCTCCTCGAACGAGTTGGGCTCCATCACACCTGTTCCTCAATTTCAGCCAATACACTGCCGGTTTATGCTCCAGACTTCACATAATCGGTTTGAGCTATGTGGCTATGTTACGAAGCCTCTACACCCAGAATGCAATCATGAGTTGCTAAAAAGAAAATCCGGATGCCACAAGTTTTCCGTTGCCGTCTACCGGACTTAGTGAATTCACCCGTCGGTCACCGACTGCGGCTGTGTTTCCCTCTGGCGATAAGAGTCTTGTTGCGAGTTCCGGTAACTCGAATGTTCCCGTTGATCCCCATGTGGCAATATTGATAGAGCAAGTGAAACAAATGCGAGAGAAGCTTGATCTTATGATAAGTACTAGCACTCCTTTGACCCAGGATGTCGAACCAGGCAAAGAAATGATTTTGTCGCGCAAAATTCAAGTGCCCGAAGTGAGAGAATCCGATAGGACAACACTGCCCAGAGCACACTTGTCTAATGCCGGTTCCAAGCTTGAGAAAGGCCCGAAGACACAATCGGCTAGTATCACCCCTTTCACTCAAAACAACCAGCGCATCGCTGAATCCTCCCAAACGAGCCCAATACCCCTCAAGGTCCTCTCGGGTTCACTTCCTTCCATCAATATGCTCGATCGACAAAGTTCGTCCTGTGACTTTTCCGACCCGTTTCTTTGGACAACTTGTGCTTGCCCCAGCTGCTCCATGGCCTCAAATTCCTCCACTTCCACCGTATCATGGGCACGTAGCTGATCACCGCCTCGGTCTGATAATGGAATCAGAAGTTAACAGAAAGATGGAAAGCTCAAAGCGTCTTGGCAGTCCAACAACAAAGAGTAGCTAGACTAGGGGCTACCCATCCTTTAATATTAAAACAGTCTTTTAGTCAACCTTCGTAGGTTCTAGTACTTTCTTCGTTCAATCAAGTCCTCCTTGGACACTGTAGTTAATCTCAAATTTTCTATAAAAGAGTCTTTTTCTTTTCTCGCTAGACTTGAGACATTATTTGCACACCTACGTTACATTTAATGAAATGGTTTTACTTTAAATGATCACTCGCATTGCTCAACAAATAATCTCTGGAAATGATTAAGATTTTAATTAATTGGTGCGAGAAAGTCAACTAATGCCCTCCCTATACACTTTCCTCACCTCACAAAGGCCTCCATCAAGCCATACACTTTCCAAAACATATCCCCATCATCACCTTGATCAAGTCAACGAAGGCGGCAACATCAAGGGACAACAAAAGGTCACTCAGCATCGGGAGATCGACCCCATATCGAAAAAAAACAGGGGCTTGCCTCCGCCCCCCATGCATCAAGAAAGTTCAAGTAGAAGCTTGCCTTCGTCCTCGAAACCCGAAAAAAAAAAAAAAAAAAAAAAAAGCTTCAAAAAAAAAAAAAGGAAAAAAAAAAGCTTCAAAAAAAAAACAAAAGCTTCAAAAAAAAAAAACAACAACTTCAAAAAAAAAAAAAAAACAAAAGCTCCAAAAAAAAAAAAACAAAAGCTTCAAAAAAAAAAAAACAACAAAAGCTTCAAAAAAAAATGAGGCCAAGGACCTAGCACCGCCGATCAGAAGGTTTGACATATGGGCAAAATTAAAGCCCGAAGAACGGAAGTTGTCGACAACAAGGGAGCAGTTAAAGCAACGGCAAAAACATATCATAAGCCCTTAAGCTGCATCCAAAATCTTTCTCCCCCGATGAAGGACGACGATCAAGAAGCAACGGAATCGCTCAAAATGACTTGTCAAGGAATCACCTCAAGGCCCGCACCTTATCATCCAAACTTCCTATCCGAGCCTTTTTACCAAAAGTATCACAAATATTCATACCCCCTTTCCCAAAGCCAAACACAGTTCAAGCCCGAACTACGGCGACCTGAGCTCCTCACAATGAGGGGAACGTAGGCAACCAGAAATGGTCCGGTCATAGACACATTCAAATCCCAGAAAATCCGGCCTCACCAATAGCCTCTCCTATACACGATCCCTCTTCACCATTCGCCAACTTCGACTCTTGGTATCAGTTGACTTTCTCCTCATGATTAATCAAAATGTTTGTTCATATCGAGATTAGGGGTTGAATAACCCGAACATTAATAAAGGGTTTTAAGCAATCTTGTGATCATTTTGAATAAAACATATTTTCAGATGTCTCGACAAGTCTTATTTTTCTACATTATATGAAAAATAGAGCTAAACACTAATTTTCTGTCAGTAGGGGCTTCCATACACTTTTACAAACCTTTCTATTCTTATGCTCTCTCAAAAGAATCAAACCCAAAGCGAGTTCTTTTGTGCCTTCGTCAAATGAGGCCATCAAATAATACAAATCGGGGATTCGTCCCCACTTTTCGAAAATACGCCCCTGCAGGTATACATTTCTAAATTGTCTTTTCTTTCGGTTGACTAATTGAATAAAGAAAATAATAAAGTAAATATAGAAGGATGGGTTGCCTCTTTTGCTACATGATAATTCAAGAACGTTGGTTCTTCACTTTGCTACAAGATGGGTTGGGTCTCTGTTCGATGTCGGTCTGCGGTGCCTACCGGGTTGAAGCCTCTCTAATTGTGTCGATTCACACTCATGAGACCGAGGCTTTGCCAAGTCACTTCTTCCAGAATCAAGACTTCGCAAATACATCTCTTCGGACCAAGGCTCCACCAAGCAAGATGAGATTTGATCGCCATGTTGGTCATGGGCTAGTCAGTGCGGTTCTTTGATGTCCAAGGACGAGGACGGAATTTTAACCAAGACCAGAAATTCATCATATTCCTATGACTATTATTGGAACCCGAGTCCATAAAACTCCTTGTGCCAATCGAATGAGGTTTCGATGTTCGTCCTTGGAAGATGTCGGGAATTTTGGTTTGACGATTGCCCTCAACCCCGATGGAACTTTCACGGTAGAAGAGGAAAAGGATCCCCATCCCTATCTTGGCCGCAGACTACCACCACCTTCCTCACACTCTTCTCAACTCGCGAATCGGCCCATCCTTTCGGCCTCGGTTTGATATACATTCACGGTTCGATGCAGGACGGTCGTTTGGAGAAACAAATTGACTTCATCCGATTTGGGCCGATATGGTATGCCTCAGCGATCGGGTCGGCTCGGTATGTCACAAAGGTTTGGTATGCCTCGGCGGTTGATGCAGATCAATCCGGAGCTTCTCGGTTACATCGGGTTGAAATGCCTTGACGAAACCCGGTTCGAGATGTCCAATCCCGGCACCGCACAAGCCTCACAAGATTCCTTCATGGCCGTCTCAACGGGACAAAGAAACCCCAAATACGGACTCTTTGGACCCATGCGAGTCTAACGTGACCGATCGGTTCACGGCTCCTCGGCGGGGCAAAATCGGTACGGAATGTCTTCTCATGGTTGGGGTTACCTCGGAATACCACAAAGCAAATTGGAATCCCACCTCGGTTTGGAACCAATCTATCGGGGCCTCCGCAACAACAGTTTGGAATGCTTCCATAGTGCGGTCTAGGGCAACGATCGGAAGCCCTTCCTCGAATGACGCTAGCTCGGCCGCTCCTCACACTTTCACAAATCCATTCCTCGCTCCCGGGCTTCGATGGGTTACCAAGCCTCCATCCCGGTTTCATCGAATCACCGGGACCGCAGTACCCCCGGTCATGCACCTTCGGCTATGCAATTCAACAATCGGGACGGCGGCCCGCACTTAAGCCTACTTATGGGCCTCACTCAGGAAATTCGAGTTACCCGGCTACATCGAGACCGCCTTTGCCCTCTTTGCCGGTTGAAAATCAACAACAAGCCGCGAGGTTCTATCCACTTTGCCCAGGGTCCTACTCAAGCTCCCGGGGTGATTCGGGCCAATGACATGATTTCACCTATGTCCCCAGTGCGGCCGTTCCCTCCGCTATCTGCCGCCGGTGGTAGCTCCTCTCTCTAGCTCGCCGTCATTTGGTTTGAATGCCATGGTTCCACCACAAGACCCTCATTTGGCTTGGTTCGTGGAGCGACACAAGGAAATGAAAGCACGGATTCGAATCGATTAGTTAAGAAGTCCGCTTTCCGACCAACGAACCCGACTCCTTTGTTCCCCACAAATTCGTGATGCCTAATTTGGATCTCTTTGATGGCACCGCATGCCCGAAAACCCATTTGGACACGTATACCTTGGCAATGAAGGTCAAAAGGGGCGCCAATCGACGGTTGGGCGACTATTTCGATCTCTCTTTGAAGTCCGAGTGCTCTAAAATGGTTCTTCGCTTAAAATCCGAGGCCAGGGGCTACATGGGACCAGTTACTAGCTAACTTGGAGTGGGAAGCAAATAGATTTGACTCGCAGACAACAATGCGGCGTCCCGACGAGAACATCGGGGACTTTTACAAGCAAGATGGCAACTCCTCCTTTTGAAGAGGAACAACTAGACATCTTTCAGTCACGCCCAGAAACCACATCTCGAGGCCTCGCTTAGCAATTTCCCTATCCAGGATCTACGGGCAATGATCAATTTTGGGGCTAGAATTTGAGAGGGCTTACAATCGGCGAGTTGTCGCACCTGCTACGGATACCGGGTTTCTTCCACCTCCAACACGACTCACGAAAAAGGGCGGTGTGAGAACCGATCGAAAAGGGGACCCCAAGGACCCAATACGTCAACAATCCATTCCACTAAAAAAGTAGGGTGAATATGATTGAAGCCACGAGGCCAAGCCAAGTGCCACTATGGCTAACGGTTCCCATATGGAAGACACTCTTCGAAGAGAGGATTCTAGTTTCATAGTCGGTATCAAAGATGGGTTTCTCCCTTCATGACAACTTCACCTTGAAGGCTCTCACGTTGATCGATTGGCTCGGTACTTCATCGGTATGTCGATTCAAACCTTTAAGCGGACCTCTGTAGTGACGCTTTGTCAAACACAGGGCTTCATCAAATCATTCGTAGAGAAGATTCCGTGGTTTTCGCCATGTCTTTTCCATGGAATGGGGCTTTATCAAGTCACACCTATCTTCGAAGAAAGGTCTCGGTCACCTCAACAACCGTCTTGGAGTTTCGGCTTTAGAACTTGGCATATGGCAACTCCTGCATCATCAAAAGTTGAGAATTGGGAATCTCCTCATATCGGCATTTCGTCAAATCACAACTAACCCAAGCAAAAGAGGGTTCATTCATGTCAACATGCTTTGATTCTAGAGCACATCGGCGTCGGCTTCAAATATCCGAGACTCGAAAAGAAATTTCAATCGAGACCCGGGGTTCAAATCCAACTTCATCCCAAGATCAAAATTGACCTCATCAATAACATGCAATTCAGTCCGCGACTAAAGGATATCACCCCACCGGCTCAAAGCTTGTCCCAAACAAATAACAACACATATATCCCCTCTCATCACCATGCATCCTCACAAAAATCTCCCCGGGGCTCATGTAGCATGCACAAAAACTTGAACAATAGGAAAAATCCTAAGTGATTGAAAATCATAAATCGTAATTTCCACCGCCAAAGCTTAGGCCAAGTGCATCTTCGAAAGCAAATAAACACATCATCTCATAATCATTTTTGGTTCTATGCATGCATCCGCCATCATGAATGCCATATATGCATCTTCCTCTTCACTAACAAATGCAGGAATTCAAACGTAATCCCCCTTTTCGGCAAGGATGATCTTCACCAAAGACGACCTCAAATGGATGAAAACAGTCCCCAACATCCACAAACATATGAAGACCGCCTCCAGTGTCTACAAACCGGTCAGGGATGCCAAGCTCTCCAATACAATTCGGTCAGGGACGCCAAGTTCTCCAATACAATTCGGTCAGAGACGCCAAGTTCTCCAATACAATCCGGTCAGAGACGCCAAGCTCTCCAATACAAATCAGGTCAAGGACGCCAAGTCAAATCGGTCAAGGACGCCAAGCTCTCCAATACAAATCGGTCAGGGACGCCAAGCTCTCCTATACAGTACGGTCGGAGACGCCAAGTTCTCAAAATGAAAATCGGTCAAAGATACCAAGGTCTCAAATACAGTACGGTCAGAGACGCCAAGTTCTCCAATACAAATCGGTCAGGGACGCCAAGTTCTCAAATACAAATCGGTCAGGGACGCCAAGTTCTCAAATACAATGAGAGACACCAAGTTCTCAAAAGCAAGAAGTCCTAATGTGAAGACAAGCTCGAAAACCTCTACAAGTTTGACGATCACCAGCAAGATGCAGACTCAACCAAACTCCTCCTTCAGGTCAAAATGCCTCCAAAGACAAAGAAATCGTCGCTAAAACCGTCCCACGAACGGCAACCTAACAACTCTTCATCAACATCAGCCGTAGCCTCAGCTACAGGTAAGCACAGCACATGTATGAAAGCATATATTAATCAACTACTTTTCTAAAAGAACATTATCATCAAATCTTAGGGCGACTTCCCAAAAAAAATAGTCAAACCTCAAATACTGTCAAACCATCAAAGACCATCCCCAGCTATTTTTGAACTACGACTGGCTTGATTCCCTCTTAAGGATACGTAGGTAGCCTATCATTAGGTCCAGCCACTCGACCAGTACGGTCATCCTTTCCTTCGGCAGCAGACGTAAAACCGATCCCTTCAAATGAAGTCCACTAGAGGACCATCTATCCTAAAACGCCATCATCGAGGTTCGAGGCACCTAAAACGCCATCATCGAGGTTCGAGGCACCTAAGACGCCATCATCGAGGTTCGATGCACCTAAGACGCCATCATCAAGGTTCAAGGCACCTGAGACGCCATCATCAAGGTTCGAGGCACCTAAGACGCCATCATCAAGGTTCGAGGCACCTAAGACGCCATCGTCGAGGTTCGAGGCACCTAAGACGCCATCATCAAGGTTCGAGGCACCTAAGACGCCATCATCAAGGTTCGAGGCACCTGAGACGCCATCACCGAGGTTCGAGGCACCTAAGACGCCATCATCAAGGTTTGAGGCACCTAAAACGCTATCACACACAACACGAGGAAAGCGATAAATCGCAATCATCCCTTAGGGTGACTTCCCAAAAATAGTCAAACCATAGGGTGACTTCCCCAAAACAGTCAAAGCCTTAGGGTGACTTCCCCAAAACAGTCAAACCATAGGGTGACTTCCCCAAAACAGTCAAAACCTTAGGGTGACTTCCCAAAAATAGTCAAACCATAGGGCGACTTCCCCAAAACAGTCAGATCATAGGGTGACTTCCCGAAAATAGTCAGATCTTAGGGCGACTTCCCCAAAACAGTCAAAACCTTAGGGTGACTTCCCGAAAACAGTCAAAACCTTAGGGCGACTTCCCCAAAATAGTCAAAACCTTAGGGTGACTTCCCCAAAACAGTAAGACCATAGGGAGACTTCCCAAAAATAGTCAGATCATAGGGTGACTTCCCAAAAATAGTCAGACCATAGGGCGACTTCCCAAAAATAGTCAGACCATAGGGCGACTTCCCAAAAATAGTCAGATCATAGGGTGACTTCCCAAAAATAGTCAGACCATAGGGTGACTTCCCCAAAACAGTCAGACCATAGGGTGACTTCCCAAAAATAGTCAAATCTTAGGGCGACCTTCCTAAAGCAGTAGGGTTAAAGACTAAAGATAGTCGAAAGACCCGAACTACGACTGGCTTGATTCCTCTTAAGGATACGTAGGTAGCCTATCATTAGGTTCAGCCACCAGACCAAAATGGTCATTCCTATCCCCAGCAGAGCGGATATACAACCCTAGCCATCAGACCAAAGAGGGTCATTTCTTATCCCAGCGAGTTTCTTTCGGCAATCGGCCGTAGAACTCGCTCGCCAGGTTGACATCCTAAAACAGTCACTCCAGGGTCGACGACTAAAGATAGTCGAAAGATCCGAACTACGATCGGCTTGATTCCCATTCGGGATACGTAGGTAGCCTATTGATTAGGTTCAGCCATTCGATCACTTGATCGTCCTGTCAAATATGGAGCCTTACTCTTATCGACGACCCCGCTTCCTTCGAAAGCACCGTCGCCGAGGGGCTACTGTAAGTGCTCCAATTTGAGTTGGTAGCTTTTTCGTTAGAAAGTTAACGAAAGTTTTAACATTTCTAACATTTCTAACAATTCCTAACATTTCTAACAAAGTGAGGGTAGATTAGGGATTGCCATTTAAAGATAAAAAAGGAAAAGAATCTCAAAAAGCAAAAGAAATTGGAAAAATCCGAATTGGGCAAGTTGAAAAACACAACCAGTTTGAATTTTCAAAAAGATTATTCCTTCTGTCCAAAAGGCCTGCAGCAGCGAAGTGAACAGTGCACGCGACAGTCGGATCCGCGCGGACATCTTTGTCCCTCACAGGGGCCTATAAATTGAACCCTCCTCTCTCAGTTTACACAACACAATTTGATCACAGCAACGAAACTCTGGCGAAATATAGAGAGAAAACAGTGGGAATTCACTTGAATTGCCACCATTTTCTCTCCAATCTTTCCCAAATCTCACTCACTCACAAACACTTCAAATCACTCTCATACATACTCTCATACATACACCAATCCAAGCTCAAATCACCCTTTAGGAGGAGGATTAGAGAGAAAACATAGAGGACTTCATTGTTATCTACTTGTTTTCTCTTTAACCAACTCAAATCATCAACCCTAAACACTTTCAAACCTCAAACACATTCAAGCCTTTGAATCCATTCAAACACAAAATCAAGGAAGATAGGTATAACCTCCCTCTCCCCACACTAAATCTCTCATTCATGCATGCATCTTCAAACTACAAAATGTAGTTTCATCTTCTTGTCTTAGATCCAAGAAGATCACCATGGAAGTTCATCTCCATGGATGATCTTCTACAAGGATCAACATTTTCTTCAATGTGTTCTTATTTACTTGCAAAAAATGCATTTTCAAAACCCTAAAAATCATTTTCAAGCACCAAATCTTGATTTCAAAGGATAAAATTCCCCTTCCCAAGCAAATGAAGTGCTTAGTCCTAATGTACCCCAAGGATGGTTTGGTATAGTTGATTCACCACTAAAATGTCTAGTGATCACTAACCAAAACCTAGGGAAATGGGGACAAGCATGGATGCAAAACCCCCTTTCAAATCATATTTTCTTCCTTGAGAAGTTGCTGTCCAGTAGCAATTTTCTCAGACCTCAGTCCATGGTATTAATTTTTGGACACAGATAAATGTGGAATTTGGTGTTGACTACAAAATACTTTTTGTAGCCAAAATCCAGATCTTTCCATACATATTTTTATTTTATTTTTTGGGTGAGTAAAACTCATTTTTTCAAATTTTCTTTTAGAGGCTAGTTCATCAGTTCCTGGAAATCCAGATTTCATATCTGAGATTTCCAGAAAGTTTTGACCCCTCAAATCTTCTCCAAAATGGAAAATTCTTTCTTGGAAACCCTATTTAATGTGTTTTAAGCAACTTTCATTCCCGGACTTTTCCCAGATTCTGGAGTTTTCAAGCCCTAAAGTCCATTTCAAAGTCAAGGGTCAACTGCCTTTTTCATTCTGGCAGAAATAGTTTTCAACTTCCAAAAATCTTTTGAGTTTCAAATCTCAACCCAAAAATCATCCAAAAAATCATGGGATCAGTTTAAAGCCTTAAAAAGAGTTCCCAATTTTTACTTCCCTCAGTTTCAAATTATTTTGGTAAAAACACACACACACACACACACACAATAAAAGGTTTTCAAATGTTTGGAAGACTCGCTTTGCGAGGCGCGTCGGGTGCACACTAACGTCCTTCCCGACGCGTAACATGACCTCCGAACCTAAATCTCTGATCACGGGCTTTTTTCAAAGTTTTGGCCCTCAAAATAAAAATGGCGTGGCGACTCCGTTTTGATTTTCAAAAAAAAATCGGACATCATCACAGCTAGCTCCAGAACATCAAAGAGTACATCAGTTGTATGAAGGGAGAATATAAATTTGTGCCCCTATACTTGGGGCTTACATGCACATATGCCCTCAGATCAACTTTCCGCGATTATACCCTTGTAATCAACTTTTGGCCCCGCAAATATGCCCCCGTTAGTTTTTTGTCCAAATATTGACGAAAATACTGACCATGTGACTAATTTGGAATATTTACACTTCTTTGGAAAGTTGTTGACATTTTTAATTAATTATGGGATACAATTGAAAAAAAAAATTAGTTCAATAACAAAGCCGTCAAATATTTAATATATGCAATGGTTTTAGTCAGAAATAACTCCACCCCACAGTCCAATGCCAAACACCTCCACCCCCACGCCAAACACCCTTTTTTATGTCAGTGCACCGCCCCCACTCATTGTTATCGTCATCGCCGTCCAATCATGGATTTGATTCTATATGAATTGCCAGAAATTTATTTTCTTGTGCGAGTTGCTAGAAATGTATTATTCTGCCAACTCGCACGAAATCATCACTTTTATGGATTTGATTCTATGTGAGTTGCTAAAAATTTATTGTTATGTTTCACTAACTAGTGTTCAAAGATGACAGTGGCAGTGGGGATGGAGGTGGAGGTGGCCACTGTTGTTACGAAGGTGACAATGGTAGGTTTAGATTCTCGCTTGAATAGTCAAAGTTATTCAATAAACCCATTGATTATTTGACGGATATTAGTCATTTTTTTTTTGAATAAAACCATTAAATATATTTACGACTTTGTAACAATATTGTTCAATTGTATCCTATAATTTAATCAAAATGTCAACGATTAACCAAAGAAGTGTAAATATTCCAAATTAGTCCCTTAGTATTTTCGTCAATTTTTGGGAAAAAAAAAAAAACTAAAAAAGAGCATATTTGCGGGACCAAAAGTCGAGTACAAGGATATAATCTCGAAAAAGTTGGTCCGAGGGCATATGTGCATGTAACTATTAGAGATATTATCACACATCGGAAATTGACAAATCTTGCCTATAATATATAAAGATCCTGGGCCACTCCACTTAGCACCAATTGATTTTAAGGTGGAACCTCAGACTTTAAGATGGTATCAACCGCGCCACCCTATTAATAAGTACACGTTGTAAGCTTTGGCAAAGCCCGCTACACGTGAGGGGGCATGTTAGAGATATTATCCCACATCGGGAATTGACAAACCTTGCCTATAATATATAAAGATTTTGAGCCACTCCACTTAGCATCAATTGATTTTAAGGTGGAAACTTAGGTTGTATGAATGAACCTAAAGCAAGCTGCTCCAGAAGAAGAAGAACAAACCCATACGAAAGACTCTGTATAAACATAGAATGCTAACACCATAACTCCAGTATTATCTAAAAAAAAAAAATCAAAGTTGTTGAAGAACAAGAATGAATCCGTGCAAAAGGATCATTTCTTGTCTTTCTTGGGATTTCTCAAGTCTGAACCACGCAAAGGAGCTGCAGAACAAGAACCTAAACCATTAGAACCATATAAGGGATCATCAATAATTGAGATTGAATTGAAAAAATAATTAAGAAAAATGTTAGTACCATAGATAAATATCATACAATCCTATTTAACTCTTCTTTTCTTTCCTCGGATGATTTCTCAATTAGTATTCTACATGTAGATGGAATTCTTTCTCATGACCAAAATTCTGAAGCCTATGCTTAAAAAGAGAAATGCACAAATCGCTGATATCAAAGAGATGTAGTATGAAAATATGGGCTGGAACTGACATTATGGCCACAACTATACATGAAAATCACATATCAAAGGAGAAACGATGCCTTAAATAACCTTCTGCAATAGTTGCACTCCATAAAGTACCATAAATGGGTTTCTTCTTCCATTATAACTGTATTGGAGCCAAATTTCTTAAAAAGTACATACTCCCTCCGTCCCATGATAATAAGGAAAATTTCCTTTTTGGGCGTCCCACAATAATATATAACTTTCCTAAAATGGAAAGGAATCTTTACTATTCCCTCCACTCATTCTCTCTCCTACATTATTTTAATACTCACATCACCATTATAATTTACTATTCTCTCCACTCATTCTCTCTCCTATTTTATTTCCACACTCACAACACTTTCAATATAATATTTCCTCCTTAATTTTTCTCGAAAATCCAAAAGTCCCTAAAATTGTGGGACGGAGGGAGTATATTTTGATAAGAAGCCGAAGACTAAATAAACTAAAATGTCTAAAACTAGACACACTTATCGTATACTCCATCCGTCCCATCCAAGTGTGTACCAAATTTTCTGGCACATCGATTAAGGAATTACAATAAAATAAGGAAAAAGTAAGAGAGAGAAAAAAGTGGAGAGAAAATGTTGTGAGTGTAAAAGTAAAATAGGAGAGAGAATGAGTGGAAGGAATAGTTAGGAGAGAGAATGTTGTGAGTGCAAAAGTAAAACAGGAGAGAGAGTGGGTGGGGTAAATAGTGAAGATTCTTTTTCCATTTTGGACAGTTCACACTCGATTGGAACGGACCAAAAGGAAAATAAGTGTACACTCGACTGGAACGGAGGGAGTATTCAGAAGTTGGTTTCAAAATCATCCTCAATTAGTTTCTGTTTGATTTTCCATTTTTGGAAAATGTTTTCCCAAATTTGGTGGTCATTTCTAATAAAGTTAGTAAATTCCCTTTTGTCAACAGTTATATTCCAATATCTATCTATATATAATAACATATAATAACATGATTGTCAAGTTTTCCCCCAAAAACGAATGGTATTTTAGTTATTTCACACGGTAGCAATTTGGCAATTATCAGGGCGAAGAGAACACGTGTGACGATGTAATTGGGCGCGTGGCGTACACGCGCCGACAAAGGCGCGTGTACGCGTCATTTGTCGGAATTTTATTTTCGGAATTTTTTTTTTCATCCCGTTTTTTCAACCTCAATTATTTTATAAAAAAAAAATTAAAAAAAATTTTTACACCAAAATTCATAATTTTTTTTCCTCTTTAATTAGAGACTATTTTCATTTAATTTGGACACAAAAAAAAATACTCTTTTTTAAATATAAATTTCTTACTTATCCTTTGTTAATTTTTCAATATCTTTTTTTGTAAAAATTAATTAAGTGTGAAGTATATTTTTTTTATTATAAATGATGATAATACTCCCTCCGTCCCAAAATGTTTGTCCCATTTGACTTTTTTGTTGAACTTTGTCCACAAATTTATGAGAGATTAATCATGTTCATGAAATTCTAAAAGTTGTTGTTGATAATATTATTAATGGTGAATCAATAGGAATTTTTAGAATTTCATGAACATAATTAAATTGTCATATATTTGTAGTCAAAGTTCAACAAAAAAGTCAAATGGGACAAATATTTTGGGACGGAGGGAGTAATAATCATAATTTTACTTTTTAAATATAAATTATTGTTTGTAATGTTACTTCCTTCGTTTCAAATTTTGACATTATTTTTTTAAACATATTAAGTAATATTGTATAAAATATTCCTTGGGACGAATATAATAATTTCTTTTTTTACCCGAAGTAGTATTCTTTTGTAAAAATTAATGTTTATAATGATCGTGTCTTCGTGTCAGAAAATAAATATTAATTTTTGAGACAAGTAAATTCATTGAGGCAAAGGAAGCATTTTTTTTATATAGAAAGTAGTATTAATTATGAGATAAAAGTAATATTCATTTTTGAATTGAAGAATTTTTTTTTTCTTACAAAGTAGATTTTTTTTATATATCAAAAAAAATTTAACATTGCTTCTTTCGTCTCAATGAACATTTTAAAAAATAATACTATTTTATTCGTCTAAAAAATTAATGTAATATTTTGAGACGAAGACACTAACATTACAAATATTAATTGCAGAGGCGAATGAAGAATTATTATTTTTTTTAAATATTCATTGGGATGAAGGAAATAATGCTAATTTTTTTTGGAAAAAAAAAGTAGTATTATTTTTGGGTTAATCATTTCGAATCGAAAGTAATATTCATTTTTTAAATATTGTAATATTAGTGCCTTCCTTTCAAAATATGACATTACTTTTTTAAACAACTTAAGTAATATTTTATAAAATATTCATTGGGATGAAGATGGTTTTTTATTTTTTTTAGCCGAAGTAGTATTATTTTGTAAAAATTAATCTTCATATTGTTTGTGTCTTCGTGTGTCAAAAAATAAATATTATTTTTTGAGACAAATAAATTCCATGAGAGAAAGGAAGCAATTTTCTTTTCATATAGAAAGTAGTATTAATTATGGGACGAACGTAATATTCATTTTTGAATTGAAGTAAATTTTTTTCCTTAAAAAATATAATTTTTTTATGTGTCCAAGAAAAATTAACATTGCTTCCTTTGGCTCAATGAACATTTTAAAAAATAATACTACTATATTAGCCGAAAAAATTAATGTCATATTTTGAGACGAATGTACTAACATTACAAACATTAATTGCAGAGGCGAATGAAGTAGTATTAGTTTTTAAAATATTAATTGGGATGAAGGGAATAATGCTTATTTTTTTGGATAAAAAATGTCGTATTATCTTTGGGTTATTCATTTTGAATCGAAAGTAATATTCATTTTTGAAATGTTGTAGTGTTAGTGCCTTTGTTTCAAAATATGACATTCATTTTTTAAACAAATTAAGTAATATTTTATAAAATATTCATTGGGACGAAAATAGTATTTTTTTTCTTTAGCTGAAGTAGTATTATTTTGTAAAAATTAATTTTTATAATGTTAGTGTCTTCGTCTCAGAAAATAAATATTAATTTTTTGGACAAGTAAATTTCTTGAGGTAAAGGAAGCAAACTTTTTTTTTTTTTTTTTTGGATATAGAAAGTAGTATTAATTATGGGATGAAAGAAATATTCAATTTTGAATTGAAGGACAATTTCTTTCCTTAAAAGTCCTTTAGAAAATATGAAAAATATATGATTATGAATTTTCATTGAGTTTATTTTTTTACAAAACATTTTATATTAAGTTCTTCTCGCTCAATTTTTTTTCTTTTTTTTTTTTTTTAAGAAACAATTCCTATTGATCTCTTTTAAAAAATGATGGGTTATTAATAAAGAACTTTAGATTAATGATATAAAAAATGTGGAAGCCATTTGATATAACATTTTTTAATTTAAAGAGTAGTTGAAGTATATTAGTAAAATTAAAAATATTATTATTGGCTACAAATATAATTATTAGAACTATTTATGTTTTAATTTTTATTTTATCAAAATTTGATGGATTATTAATTTTGATTTCATTTATTTGTGCCTTTATATATATAATATTTATGAATAATTTTTTCTTTAACTTTTGTCCTATTTTAAACTTTAAAAAATGGGTTCGGATATTAAAGAGATGAATGGTTTTATTATAAAGCATAAAAAATTGGGTACAAAGTAATTAGTGAATAGTTGTTGTGAGTATGACTTATAAGACCATTTAATATTGAAATTTTATAATTTTTTTCATTGTAATTTTTTTAAATTTAAAATGGGACACCTTTTATTAAAGAAAAAGGAAGTTTAAAATGGGACGAAGGGAGCATTTATTTATTTGATAGTGAAATAATTTTTCCTAATGTTAAATTTTGTTAATTGCGATATAAAAATAACATGATTATATAACAATAACAGTAAAGAAATATGTAAAAATCAAACGGGGATGTAGAAGTTGAATACGGTTCAAGAACAAAATAACTTCTCAAAAATAGAAATTGATGGTACTTGAAAATTTCATTTCATGTATTTTGTTTGTTTGGAGAATCACTATAGTCAAGAGTTCCGAATTGCAGTTGAATAGAAAGATTTGGAGACTTATAACTAGATTGATTACGCTTTTCCAATTGTTGGCGAAACTAAGTGATACTGTGGGCAAATTACGTACAAACTAACTATGCCTTAAATATATATTTATTTTTGTTACCTTCAATCTGATATTTGTACTAATTATATAGTTTTCAAAAAAGTGTTTTACAATGTACACAAACATTTCTATTTCCTTTTATTTTTTTTATGAATCTTCGTCAATATGTTTTAATAGCTATCCGTGAATCGCACGGGAGTTACACTAGTATACATAAAACAAGGTGAATAATGACATCAAATAACTCATATTTAAAGTAATAAGATTAAGGATATTAATTTATTTTAGTCAACACTTTATTATACACGTTACAATTTATTGTAATATTTTTTTTTATCTTAGCAAAATTAAAAATAATTATTTTAGAGATTGAGAAAAAAATAACAATCAAATGTACTCCCTCCGTCCCAATAAAAACTTCACTAATTACCCAAAACGGCGTCCCGTTAGAAGCTTCACCTTTCCTTTTTTGGCAAAGAATCTTTACTATTTCCTCCACTCATTCTCTCTCCTACATTATTTTAATACTCACAACACCATTATAATTTACTATTCCCTCCACTAATTCTCTCTCCTATTTTCAAATTACACTCACAACATTTTTTTTCCCTCCCATTTCCATAATTTGCGTATCCACCCAAAAGGGTGAAGCACTTATTGGGACGGAGGGAGTATAACTTTAGTGAATAATAATATATGTAGTGGATAATAAGTTTTGTAGTATTTTATTGTGTCAAGTAAATTATCAATTTATCAAAAATAAATGTGATATAGTGGATAAGTATTAATTGTACACCATTAGGAGTGTATCATCATATAATTACACTAAATCTAAAGGATCTAGTTTACTTTGTTTGGATGATTCGTTCATATATATAAAAGAAGTTAATTGTTACAACAAAGAAACAACATTTCAAACTCATTTATAATTTATAAATGTCATTTTTTTGAGTATTATCTCTAAATATAAATATTTAAATTTTGAATATTATCACTAATTATAAATATTTAATTTTTTTTAATTAAATATTTATCAAATACTTGTCATTATTTAACAAGTTACAATTTAGCACGGCCGGCCTTTAGGAGGAACGGGGTGAGCGCTCGCTCCGGGCCTCATAATTTTGAGGGGCACCATTTAAAAAAAAAAACCATTATATATATGTAATATATTTGAAAAAATAAAAATCATCCAATTAGGTAATTTGAGTCAAACTAGGTAGTATATTAAAAACCATATTATATACTCCCTCCGTCTCAATCTAAATGTCTCAACTTTTCATTTTTGGCGTCCCATTTAAAATGTCTCATTTTCAAAAAAGGAAAGTTTTTTTCACTATTCCACCCACTCATTCTCTCTCCTACTTTACTTTTACACTCACAACATTCTCTCTCCTAACTATTCCCCCCACTCATTCTCTCTCCTATTTAATTTTTCATACTCACAACATTTAAACTTTTTCTCTTTCCTACCTCACTTTTTCTTTTTCCTACCTCACTTTCCTTAATTCCCGCAGCGGACCCATTTTTGGACATTTAGATTGGGACGAAGGGGGTAGTATTCTAATAGAAATTTACTTCTTTATTTACATCTTAACAGATTTTTTGATAGAATTAATTATTAATTCCACGGCATTTAACGCGACTCCTCGTCCTCCTCCTCCATTCGGCTCCATCAACAGTCGTTGTATTCTTCTCCTCTCCAACGTCTTTTTTTTTTACAACTACAAATTCTCTTTTTCAAGTTCTCAATAGAATATCAAAACTTTCTTTCGCAACTACAATAGCAAAATTCACTTTCATCTGCAATAGAGAAAATCCGACTTCAAACTACTCCGTCGCAGATTCATGATTCATCTCTTTGCCAGGTTCTTTCGTTCTTTTCATACTTTATTGTAAGAACATAATTTTAAAATATTGCTATTATATCATATTTTCTTGCATTTTATTTTTTGTAAGTGTTTTTGGAGCCTCCTTTTGAACTTTGCACAGGACATCTAAATTATGAGAACCGGCCCTGAATTTAGCCATTTAACAATTTCAGCTTTATTTTTCCAACAATTTTTTTTAGATTTTAAATTTTAGTTTTACCAAATACTTTCTCCGTCACGCTACAAACTTTCCTCATTAGGCGTACATTACAAACTACACACTTCCTAAAATGAAAATATTTTATTATTTTTATCAAGGTTCTAAAAATCGCTAGGCGGCTCATAGGCGGCGAGGTCGTGCCTAGCGTCTAGAGCGCCTAGGCGGGACCGCGAATTTACACACATTTTTATATATATTTCATAGTTTCTGTCCATACATAATACATAGTGACAAATTCAAATATATATTCCATAGGCGGGGCCGAGAATTTTGACACAAGGTTATAGAGCATATGAAAATTATAAATGTATTCCATCATCCCCAACATAAACTAAGGTTAAGTCAAATTCAACCATGTGTTATTTGTTTTCATTTTCAATCCTTATAAAACGACGTCATTTAAGGGTAAAAAAATTAAAAAAATTAAAAAAATAAAAAAAAATAAAAAAATAAAAAAAAATAAAAATAAAAAAATAAAAAAAATATTACTTAGACCGCCTAGGCCCGCCTAAATCCGCCTAGGCCCGCCTAAATTCGCCTATACCGCCTAGAACGCCTAGGACCGCCTAGATCGCCTAACGCCTAATTGACCGCCTAGAGAAAAGTCGCGGCGCCTGGGGCCGCCTAGCCCGATTTTTAGAACACTGATTTTTATATTAATGAGACTCATATGTCATACTAATAACAACAATTCAATTATTATTTTCTACCCCATTTTCTCTCTTCTATCTCACTTTTTACACTCAGACTCTCAATAGTGGTTTCATCTCACTTCCCCATCTCATCTAACACTTTTTACACTTTTTCTCATCCACCTAATATTTCATCTATCCATTTCATTTACCCCCTACAATGCCTAAATTAAATTAAATTTCAACTCCCTTCAACTCATCATTCTATACCCCACACTTTTATTTTATTTATATTCTCTATTTTTATCATTAGTAAAAGTAATAATAATATTTATTATTATTTATAATTAAAAAAATATTTCACATTTAATTAAAAAAATATTGCATCAATTTATAGGAAAAAAATAATGATTTTTTAAAAATAAAGGCTAAAATGAAGAAGGATAATTGAGAAATGAGTGTTTTTTTTTTGTCCAAATCAAATGAAACTTATATCAATTTGTAGGGAAAAAATGATGAATTTTGGTGAAAAAAAAATAAAAAATAATAATTTACTAGGTGATAATTCAGTTCAAAGATTTGAAATAAAAAAATTTGAAAATTTGACGGACCAATCGAAAGCCGACACGTGTCATATAAAGAGAAAAAAAAAACTTTCAACTGGATGAAATATTTCATCCAGCCATTTCATCTTGGCCCATTTCAAACGTCCATTGCAGCATTTCACCTAGTTGAAATGAATTTCAACCAACGTTTCATCCCCCATTGTACTATGTCTCACAACACTTAACAACACTTAATACACTACCCTTTTTCCTAATTCTTATGCAAACAGGGAAATGTTGTAATGGGACGAGGGAGTAGACATTTTTATTTATGTTTGAAGATTTTGTTAGCCACCACCGGAATGAAATTGTTGAAGGTATCCTCATTCATGTTTCAGTTGGTAGGAATCTTTTGCAATTTTATACCTATTTATTTGGGCCTGAAGCCCATGGACAGCCTGTGAGATCCCTGGCTTGTCAGATCAAGCCTGTCTTTAGCCCGCGAATCCCCAATACAAGACCCGCCTTCATTTTCTCACAGATTCTTGGCCCGTTTAATCCGTTCATCCCGTTGCGTTGGCCCTTTTTATATACTCCCTCCGTCCCATAGTTTTATAGACTTTTGTCAATGCAAGAAAATTAAGGAGGAAGTATTATATTGAAAGTATTGTGAGTGTGAAAATAAAATAGGAGAGAGAATGAGTGGAGAGAATGATAAATTATAATGGTGATGTGAGTATTAAAATAATGTAGGAGAGAGAATGAGTGGAGGGAATAGTAAATATTCCTTTCCATTTTAGGAAAGTTATATATTATTGTGGGACGCTCAAAAAGAAAATTTTATATATTATCGTGGAACGGAAGGAATATTTCATTGTCTCGTATAGAACCTTACCTACTTACTGTTTAAAAACAAAAACTTAACAATGATGTTATAAAAGTAGGTTTTTTAAGTAGTTATAAAAGATAAAGTAAGATAGTAAATACTTTCCCGTCTCAAAATGTTTGTCTCATTTAATTTTTTTGTTGAACTTTAACCACAAATTTATGAGAGATTAATCATGTTCATGAAATTTTAAAAGTTATTGTTGATAATATTATTAATGGTAAATCAATAGGAATTTTTAGAATTTCATGAACATAATTAAATTGTCATATATTTGTGGTTAAAGTTCAACAAAAAAGTCAAATGAGATAAACATTTTGAGACGGAGGGTGTAGTAATTAGTAATTAGATTTTTTTTTTATTTAGTATTTGACTTTTCTGGACCCTTTATTTTGTTTTCCGTTCTTGGTCAATGTCAAAAACTCAATCCTACTTGCATAAAGGGAAGATTTAAGATAAACAATTTAGATAAACAATTTGTTAATGTTGAATCGCTCACGATTTTCGGTAACAACGAATTTTTTAAACCTCGTTAAATGGCGCATAATTATCGAAAATTGGCAAAGAAAGGAGAAAACTTCAACGTTCGGAATAAAAAGAGCAACACTCTAAATTTCATTAATCAAATCAAAAACAAATTTTCGGAATAAAAAAATCCTTAATTATATAGGGCTACTAGAACTAAACTTGAAAAATAAGTCAAAACCTTTTCAAAGTAACTCTATCATATACTAACTCCGTCTCGCTACAAATCACACACTTTTCTCATTGGGCGTTCCATTACAAATCACACACTTTCTAAAATGGCAAAGAATCTTTACTATTCCCTTCGCTCATTCTCTCTCCTACATTATTTTAATACTCACAACACCATTATAATTTACTATTCCCTCCACTCATTCTCTCTCCTATTTTACTTTTACATTCACAACATTTTCTCTATTATTTTTTTTCTTAATTTATGCGTAAACAGTAACTGTGTAATTTCTGCCGAAACGGAGGGAACATATATAGTAACCTAATCAAATAATAAAACATCAAAAATATCATTGCACTATTACTTCTAATAATAAAAATAGGGTCATTGCCCCATAAGTTCCTTTTTTTTAAATCTATGCTCAATAAGTTCCTTTTAATGTTGTATTATGAATGTTGTATTATGTTTCGAAAATAAAACATCAATTAAGGCCATAATACTGCATTCGCGGCCGCGCCATCACAGTCCGAAGCCCATGGACCGGCGACAGTTCGGACCTCCGGGACCGGATTCCGGCGATCAGCGTGGCGGATTCCGGCCAAAATTGCCGGATTCCGGTGAAAATTGACCGGATTCGTGAAATTGACCAATCCGCATGCGGCGATAGCGAGCGGCGGCGTAGGGGGCTGAGGCGGTGGTGCGGATGCAGTATTATGATTTTAAATTACTGCATAACTAAATGTTGTATTATACATAATACAACATGAGAACTTATGGGACATTTTAATAAAATGAGAAACTTAGTGGGAAGTGATTTGTTCCAAAAGGAACTTATGGGGCAAATTTCCATAAAAATACTACCTATTTAAAATAAAATTTAAAAATAATAAAATAATAACAAATTAAATCCAAACTTATCATAATTAGTTTTATGTAGGTGTAGGTGTGTGCAAGGGCCTAAAGTCCGCGGGCTTTGGCAAAATCAGGTATGAGTCCATTTAGTAGCGGAGTTCAATTTCAAGAACCCAACATAGCGGGCTATGTGGGCTCAAATTAACGGATTTTTGCGAGCTTTAAAAAAGGGCATTAAGCGGGCTCGAACTTGACGGACTTACAAATTAGATGTTGTATTTTGAAAATTTTATACCTATTACATTTTGAACTTTAAATTATTTTCAGCTCATATATCCATTACCACTTTATTGAGACAGAGGGAGTATATGTTTTTAAGCTTTTTCCGGTACGATACTTGTAAGCCGACAGCCATTGCATATGCAATAATTTATGTGAATGTAATATTCTAGCTTAGCTCGTACAAACAATCAATGAACTAAAGCTAAATTAGCATTACAAACCTATTACTCCCTCCGTCCCAGACCAAGGTTCATCTTTTCTTTTTGGTACGTCCCAGATCAAGAGTTCATTTCTTTAAATGGAAAGTTTTCCATATATTTATACCCTTATCATCTCCATATATTTACAAAAAAACCATTCATTATACCCTTATAAAATTAACATATCTATAAAAAAACCAATCATTAACTTACTATTCCTTCCACTCATTCTCTCTCCTATTAAATATTTTTAACTTTTACATTCTCTCTCCTATTCCCTACCACACATTTAATTTTTATATTCTCTCTCCTCTAATTTACTACCCACTTCAAAATAATTTCTTAAAAAGCGTGAAATACTACACATACACCCTTGGTCGGGGACGGAGGGAGTACATAAGAAGAGTAATTGCCTGAGGTGCTTAAGCAAGTTAATCGTGGTCAGTATCATCATTCAGATTAGGCAGTAAAGGATTCTTAAATGAGAAATGTTCATAAGGAATATTCGCATTACTTGGCTTATGCCATCATTTATTATAAACAGAGTAATTGACAAAGCATTATCTCTTTGTGAGCATTATTCCTCTGTGAGTGTTAAATTTATTATATATATTAAGGGGGTAAGTGATTCGGTTTAAATCGCGGTTTGAGATCGAATCGAACTGAATCATGCGATTTGGTTTGATTTTCAAGTATGAATGATTCGGTTCGGTCTCAAATATTTACAAATCACATGGTTCGGTTTGGTTTGTGGTCTAACCCTCCAAAACCAAACTAAATCGAACCAAACCAAACCAACCGCGATTTGAGATCGCGAGACCGAACCACCAAACCGAACCATGAGATCAAACCGCAAAATCGAACCACATTACATAAACTAATCCTAATCCTTGTTTTGTATCTTATTTAATATTTTTGTATCTTTATTAAAATTTACATAAACTAATCATAACCCCCGTTTTGTATTTTATTTAATATTAATTTCATCATTTGTTATCTTCATTACGACACATAAATAACCAAGTTCTCTCCACGATCACCATTGTAAAGTGTTTCCTTCGACTTCTCTCTTCCTCTAGTTTCTTAAACACTCGCATTTTTCGCTCTTCCTCCATGATCACGAAAAATTTAAATAATATGAAAATGAGTTGCGATCTGAATCGTGGTTTGAATCGTAGTCTAAATAATGGTCTGAACCACGGTCTGAACCGCATAATTAAACCACGGTTTGAACCAAACCGAACCAAATCATAGCGGTTTGGTTTGGTTCAGTTTGAATTTTTTCATGGTTCGATTCGGTTTGGAATTATTTCAAACCGATGACTAGTGATTCGGTCTGTAAATTTCCCCAAATCGAATCAAACCGAACCATTTACACCCCTAATATATATAAATTACAAAATGAAGTAGTTTTGAAAAAGACGGGCCGGGTTGGGCCCTAACGGACTGTAGAACAATAAGAGTCCGATTTGAGCCCGAGCCCGCTTCAGGTGTCAGCGGCAGATTGAAAAGCATTGCGGACGCGCTATGAAACCAAATTTTCTTTGGCGCTACAGTGATGGACGTTTGCGCACAAATTTTCTGCATCAACTAGTTCCCATTTCAACTCTCAATTCAAACAACGATTTGGGAATATATCAAACCTTTAAGAGTGTGGTTCAGTTTTGAAAAGGTTATTGACCACGACCACATGGTTCGGTGTATGGTCTTATCCTTTTAAATCAAATCAAATTGTTTTATTTTGTTATTTCAAAAGAAACTGTGATCTCTTTGGAGACAAAAGAATATTAACAATTACTCCCTACATATTATATAAAATTTTATAAACGTGTTTTGCACGAAAATTAATAAAATATGTAAGTGATATGAATATAAAAAGTGAGGTATAAAACAAAAAGTGGGGTATAAAATAATAAGTTGATTAGTGTTGGAAGCATAAAAATAAAATATGAGAGAGAATAAGTGAGAGAAATAATAAAGATTATTTATCATTTTAAAAAAATAAAATCGTATATAAAATGCCAAAAATGATAAAATTAAAATTTTATACGAGACGATGGGAATATTTCAAGAATAGGTTTGGCTTGGCTAAAATTTCAAGACCATAGATCAAGCCTTATATATTATCATATATTACTTGTATCATAATAAAAAATGTATTAATTTTATTTTTATAATTAGAAGTGATATATTTATTTGTTACAATTTTTTTTTAAAAAGAAAAAAAAAAGTGAGGAGAGAATATGAATAATTTTTTTTTCTTCATTTGACTAAGGATACATACAGGGCGGATCCAAGATCAAAATGGAGGGTTCACAAATTACATTATTCAAAAACTTCAAAAAAATGATTGTTTGTTACATGACTATTTACATTGATTCTTATTTTTTTTTTTTTTGCCAAAATTGATGGGCTGAACTGGTAAGTAAGAGATGTACTTAATATTTTTTTTTTTTTTAAATGTCAATATTAATTTTGGAGGATTCACGACCATCCACCCTTTGAGGGTTTCTGTGTCCGCCCCTCTGGATACATATTAATTGCTAACACAAGAGACTTTCCTTTTCCTCGATTAATGTTTGTCCATGAACATAAACAAATAAATACTGCGGTCCTCGTCCTTGTTCATGAACAAATAATAATACGATAAAGAAATCAAGTCTGGATTTAAGAATGGTTCCCACAATTTGGTGGTAAGCATTTATGATTCTTCAATAATGTTTTAAATTGACAATACACTCCGAAAAAATAATCTCATTTTTATTTTTAATGATAAATTTATTTTTTTAGCAAAATTTTTATGATAAAATTGTATCAATAATTTATATTAATATTATTATTTTAATAAATAAATTAATAATCAAGATTAGTAGTGTTTTAAATAGTACTGTATATTAGAACAAACTTTTGGGTTCATTAAAATATTTTTTTATAAAAAATCTTTGAGCAAATATAAATTAAATATTAAAAAGTGAGACTGTGCTTTCGAGGGATCAGAGAGCGCTCCAGCAGCCGCCTGCTGTGATCGGTGATCGATCCGCCACATCGTCTCTCCTCCCTTTGTGTGTGACTGAGATCGTCTTAGTAAAATGCGGGTCCCACCGAGTTTAAAATCATCTCATCTGTCGAGTACCTAAATGGGGTGTCGGTGCCGGCAGGAGCACGACAATAGCAAGGGATGCAGGAGCGATGCCCATTCCCTTTTCGAGATAGATGTAAGTATGTGCTGAATTTGACATTTGCTCCCGCGAGCAGCTGCATGTGGCGGGGATGTGGTCATGTATACCCGTTTGGTACTCGGCGAACGTGATGATTTGTGATAAATATAACTCACATTTTATTAAAATGATCTCAATCGCATGAAAAAAAATAAAAAATGACCGACGTGAACGAGCATGAAGCGCTAACCTCCAGTTCGGCAGAAACGGTGTCGAATCCGTATTTGGAAGAGTATTGATTTTGAGATTCCCGTGAGATAGGGCAACTGGGCAAGGGGGCAAATGGGAAGATGGTTGCCTATGGTATGTTCTAACTCTAAGATAGGTGGGGGAAAATTGACGGTTCACATCTTCTATTTATTTCGTATACTCAACATCATGCATTTGAGGCAAACACGATTCATACAAACTTGGATTATTTATCCACTTCTCATTAACTTATTAGATCTTGCTACAGTGTGAGGCAGGCCTCAGATATACATGAAATATTAGGTTCTTTTACACAGGACTTCAAATTTTAAAGTACCTCAATTTTATCTATTCTCATATTCTCATTTCGCACAGATCCTCTGTACTTATTGAGACGGGCCTGCTAGTGTGAGGATCAACGGGCGATCGGAGTGAGAATGATCCTGGGTAGAGCTGTTAATTGGGGATTGAATTAGGGAAAGATCCACCCAAAAAATGGGGTTTCCTATTTTTTATATTTTGGTTATTATTTTTAATTTCTATGGAGTGAGGGACTAAAAGTGGTTTAGTCATTGCAATTTCAAAAGTGGGAAACCAAAATAAAAAAAATGTGCACGGTACACGGCACGTGTTTTTTACTATATCTAAAGACATAAGGCAAAAAGAGTGATCGAACTCTATATCTTATTAAATATGCGGCGTGGAAAAAGTGCATAATTCTGAAATAACTAAAATAATAAGTCCCCAATAAATATAACGAGGATAACAGCCAGCTAGTTTAACGGCTAGTTAATCTGGGCTGTTGATTTGACTGATTCGACAGCGCCTGTTCACTTTCCGTTAGATAACGACTTTATAGCCATTTTAGGGACTGAAATGAAAAAAAAAATGTTTTTTTTTTTTTTACTTTTTCTCTCCATTTTCCAACCTATAAATACCCTCCCCCTCCCTTCATTTTTTTCACACCATTCTCAACTTATACTCTCAATCTATATCTCAATCTCTATTATCTCAAAGTCTTCATAATTCCATTTTTTTTCACCCCATTTTTCTCATCTCGTGGCGAGAGGGGAAAGAAGAAGGCAACCACATCGCATCCAATTTTCTCCGCCGATGATTCCATTTGGAATAATATACAACCACATGAAACGCTCGAATTAAGCGATGACGAAGTTGATACAACATTTTCAATGGGTGGTCATACCCAATGGAGTAACACTCAAACCCAAAGTGAAGCGCGAGGTGGTGATGGTCAAATCCGAGGTCGAGGAGGTCGAACCACGGGGAGGTTCGACATCATGACCGTGCACTTTACAAAAGTGCCAATTGAAGGTACCAACAAATCCACTGTTTATTGCAACTATTGCACTTCCACATTTTCCTTTACCCATGGAGGTGGTTATGGGTCGTTTAAAAGACACTTGGAGTCAAAGCAGCCCGACCAAGTTGGAGATGTCCAAAATCAAACACAACTACAAGAATTTACGGGATCCTCATAAGGTATATCTTCGCAATTATTTAAATTTGATAATGCAACTTATAGAAGAGAAATGACAAAATATACTGATGCTAAAGGATTACCCTTTAATTTTGCTAATGATACATTATGATCTAATATGGCACAACTTTGTTTAAATCCCGCGGCTAAAGAAATTAATAAAAATACAAGTACTCGTGATACTAAAATCCAATATCTACAAGGAAAATTAACTTTAATTAATACGTTCAAAGATTTACCACAAAAATTATCAACATGTGCCGATATATGGAGTGATCATTGACAAACTAATAACTATATAGAAATTACATGTCATTGGATTGATAGTAGTTGGAAAATACAAAAACTATTACTTCCATATAAATCTTTTGATATTGTTCATAACGCACAAAATATTTTTAACAAAATTACTAGAGTTTTACAAGAATATGGATTAGTTCACAAAATTTTTTCAATTGAATTTGATAATGCTGCTAATAATACTTCTAGTTTACCATCACTCATTGAAATTTGTCAACCATCCATTGGTGGTAAATTTTTTCATGTTAGATGCATATGTCATATTTTAAATTTGTGTGTGCAAAATGATTTATCAACTTTAAAGGGACATGTAGCCCCAATTAAGGAAATTCTTGCTTATCTAATGAGAAATCACAATGTAACAAAATTGTGGATTAGATTTTGTAAAACAAATAATATCCCACCTAAAAGATTTTTTCTAGATATTCCAAACCGATGGAATTCCACTTATAAAATGTTATTCGACTCTTATGATTTGCTTGAACTATTGTGTCAGTTTTTTCAATCAATAGAGTATCCTACTATAATATTGCCTCATCAATGGAATGTTTGTCATAATTTAAAGAAAATTTTGAAAGTTTTTAAAGAGGCTATCGTACAATTATCCGATTCTTACTATCCCACTTCACCGATAGTTTTAGAACACGCCGCTAAAATTAGTTATATATTTATGCATTTTAAAGATTGTCCAATTTTAGGTGAATGTATTAGTATGATGAGAATATAATGGCTTAAATATTTTTTGAACATTCCCCCATTATTTTTAGTAGCTAAACTATTAGATCCTAGGATAAGAGAAGATGGTTTAGAACAAATACTTGAATATTATTATAAGAATCTATTTCCCACCGGCTTTGATTTTAACTTAGATAGACCTATGCCAAAGGCAAAAGACGTTGTAACCAGTACTAAAAATTTTTTATATGAACTTTATAGAGAATATTATGATCTTTTTGATAATATCGTTTATCCTAGTAGTGAAAATGTAGGTGGTAGTAGTTCTCATGATGATAGTGATCCCTTTAACTTTATAGATAATTTAATTACTTCTAGAAGTCAAAAACGTCAACGAGGTGGCTCCACTTATGTTGAAATTGAAAATTACTTAACCACTTCTTTTGAGCCTATAGAAGAATTTGATATGGTAAAGTGGTGAGCACGAAGGGCAAACAACTATCTTATTCTATCCTTGATAGCAAAGGAGATCCTAACCGCTCCCGCCTCAACCGTCGCCGTAGAAGAAGTATTTAGTAGGGGTGTGCAAACCCGCCCATCGGCCCACAAAACCCGCAAAAACCCGGTCCGCGGCCGCAATATTTTCAACCCTGCTTGGCTTGACATCTTGAAGACCCGCGGGCTCGGGCTGAAATCGGGCACTTATTATTCTAAGGCCCGTTAGGGCCCGGCCCAGCCCGTCTCTTTCAAAACCATACAGGATTTTCTTTTTCTAAAAATAGCTTTCAGCAATTTCCTTAAAGAATACAAACAGACTAGCACACCTTCATTCAATCAAAAAATTACCCTCAGCTCTTGATTCCAAATAATCAACTTCTTCTCACGTGACAACACGGAAAGCCATAGCATGTTAATCATCATCTTTCCATGTGACAGCAAGGATGGGAGGGCATTTTGGTGAATCTAGTATTGGAAGGGCTTGGGCAGAGATGCCGCATCTAGCAGCATTGAGGGGGGCGATGGTTCTGTACGTAGCTGGTTCATTTATGGGCTGAAAATAATTTAAAGCTCAAAATGTAATAGGTATAAAATTTTCAAAATACAGCATCTAATTTGTAAATCCGTCAAGCCCGAGTCTGCTCAATGCCCGTTTAAAGCCCACAAAAGCCCGTTAATTTGAGCCCGCATGAAGCCCGCTATGTTGGGCTCTTGGAATTGAAGCCCGTAACTAAATGGGCCCATACTGGACTTTGCCAAAGCCCGCGGGCTTTAGGCCCGTACACACCCCTAGTATTTAGTGTAGGAGGGTGTGTCTTGTCTGATCGAAGGTCAAGGTTGTCTCCATATAATTTAGAATATCAAATGGTGCTCGGCGATTGGCATAAAGTCAAACTACGACTTCAAGATAAAATAAGTAGTTTCGAGGAGGAGGAGGCCTTTGATGAAGATACATTGGGGAGCGAAGCCGAATGAACTACGCCGCTCCATAGGCATAAGGTAGGTTAATTTTAATTTTATAGATTATACTTTAGATTAGGTTTATTTTTATTTAATTGTAATAGTTAGGTTGAGCTAAAGGCTCCTAAATGTCCTCCCTTATTTATAAAAGGGTAAGGTTGATTGTCCCCCTCTTTGTAATTTTATTTTAATTAATAAAATTTAAGGGTACCTGTTGGGTATGCTTAATTTAACCCTCCTAATTTTAGCTTAGATTTGTTTGATACTATAACCTCATCTCTATTTTAAGGACTTTAGGCCCATATGTAATGAAGCTTAGACTTCAATTGTTTTAGTATAAGTTCATTTTGTAGAATAGGTTTATTTAGGCTTGAAGGCTGACACAAGACTCATTGGTGATGATGCCCAAACGGGCTACCCGACCCGTGCTTGACAGGCCAAACGGTGAAACGGGCTTCGCCCGGCCTGTCCGTGTGTGTTAACGGGCTTTAGCCCGGCCCGTGCTTGAATTCGATGTGAGGCCCGCCCGTTTGGGCCGGATCCAAAGATCCACGGGCCAAACGAATTTTTCCTTTTTTTTTTTTTTAACAAAATATGAAATGGGGTTGGGGGGATTCGAAACCTGGTGAGATGGAAGGTTATTAGTGTTACTTACCACTTGGACACAAGGTTATTTGTGATATTTATCCAAATGTTAAATATAAATAAAAGTTTATAATTATACCTATTAGAATTTAGAAAATATAATTAACATTATTGGGATTTGGCATTTGGGGCTAAGTTTATTTTTTTTAATGTACATATTTTTTTAATAAATGAAGTATACCTCTTAGAAAATAATTTAGTAAAAACAATGTACATTTATTTTTTAATAAATGAAGTATACATTTGTGAATGTTGTAAATAAATGAAGTAAAATTATGAAATAACGTACTAACGTAGTCAATTTACTAATAGAACACAACATATTTTTTTGGATTTTCATTGTCTTAAAATGATGGAAATTTAAATTACATACGCTTGAAATGATGAAAATTTAAAGTACATATTTTTTAAATAACAAAGTCTTGAAATAACATAGTCTTAAAACATAATCTTGAAAATAATTAAAAAACGTCTTCAAATAACATAGTCTTCAAATCTTCAAATTAAACATTGTCTTCAAAAAAAGCTTTAAATCTTCAATATCGTTGTAGCTTCAAACTCTTTGAAATTGTTGAATTCTTCGAATCTTCTAGTATCCATCTCTCAAAAACTCTTCATTGAGGTCGTCTTCATCGGGGCTATCACATTCGTCATCTTCAAGATCTCGAAATGTGCCTTGTTTCCTCAATTCCGCATCATTCCAATCCGAAAGGCAAATCAACATCTCAATTAGAGCGGGCTTTAGTCTATTCCTCTTTTTCGTCACGACTCTTCCCCGCAAAGACTAAAAGCAGCCTCTCCTAAGCTACCGTGGACACCGGAGTGGTAAGTAGATCACGTGCCATCATAGAAAGAATAGGATAAATATTAGCATGAGATTTCCACCATTGGAGAACATTTAAGTCCTCAAAACTTTCACCATCTAAGGGGTAGAAGGGACTATCAAGGTATTGGTGTAATTCATTCCCCCCACTTTCAATAGTAGTACTAGAAGAGGATGTGGATGACCCTTTTACTTTCTTCAAGAAACCCCAACCTTTTTTAAACAACTTAGTTTTCTCTTTTCCTAATTTTTCGGATGTAGTGTTTGACCCTTTGAGTGTTCTACAATAGTGGTCATACAAACGAAATAGGATGGTGTGAATTTCCCTAAGTTGTTGCCTAGACAAAGTGATTACACTATTAGGTTCAAGCTCGGGATTCATGTTTTCATAAAATTGATCAAACAATTCACCTAATAATGTGAACTTAATTCTAAGATCCATTATCGCGGCTAATTGGAAAGCTATGGGAAAATGTGGATAATACTTGGTGAATTTTTTTTCCATATCCATAACGGCACCTCCAAAGATTTCATGTGTTCTATGTTGGCTAATAACCCCACTTATGACATATAGCTCACAACATAAAATATGAGAGGTGGGATAATAGCTTCCCGAAAATATTTTGGTAGCCCTCCAAAAAGGTTTAAGTAAACCTAATAGTGCAGTGGCTATCGACCAATAATGATCACTAATTTGGTTGTCCATTTGATAATTCGCAAAGTATTCTTTTATGACCACCTTATAGTCAACCGCTCTCTTCAACATGGTATAGGTTGAGTTTCACTTAATATCCTCGGCCACTTTTGGCTTCAAGTATTTCATGTTATAAGCGCCACATAAATCGGCATAAACTTTCATCCTTGACCCGGAATTTCGAATTACATGGCAAGCCGTGTTAATGTGGGCGGTGAGGTACTTTAGTGAGCGTATCAAATCATGGATACATAGATTAAGAATGTGACATACACACCTAACATGAAACAAGGTGCCATCTAGAGGAGGATCAAATGCTTCGATCAACATTTTGGCAGTGAGTGTATTATAGGTTGCATTATCAAAGGACATGGTGAAAATTTTGGGCATGATGACATACTCACTTAATACATCCTTAATATGGCTCGTACATTGCAAGGACGTGTGGGGATAGGGCATTGTTCTAAAAAAAATCACCCGCTTTTGCAACAACCAATCGTCATCAATCCAATGAGCAGTGATACAAGTGAAGGTTTCGGAACTAGAACTTAGAGTAGCCTTCCAAGCATCGGTAGTTAAGCAAATACCACCCTTGTGATCTTGGAGTTGACTAGATGGTTTAAGTTTACCTGTTTGGAATAGCTTCTTTATATGCCTAGTAACGATTTGACGGCTCAATGGTTGGTATGAGCGGTTAAGGCCTTGAGAGTAGCGGGTCAATCTATCATCATCCGAGAGTGACATAGGAAATCGACAACTCACTAAGAACATGGTAACCAAATCAGCATCCACTCTTGGATAAGTGACACATGGTATATTGAGTTGTGTTTTAATTGTGCCATCTCTCCCACTAGCGGCTTCAAGGTCATGGTTATCCATGTGCCTCTTTATATGAGAGGTACCTGAAGCACCCGGAGGGGATAAATATTTCTTGCATCGTTTGTATTGGGCTTTTTCTACACCATTAAGAATCACCAAATCATATAAGTGGGCATACTTAGACAATTTGGGAGCCTTACCCTTACTCTTTCCCTTTCCTTTTCCCCTCGCACCGCTAGGTGCACTACCCGAGGCAACTTCGATAGTAGGTTGTGTATTTGAAATTGTGCGAGTTACGTGGGCTTTTTCAAAATTTTTTAACTACTTTTTTTTTTTTTAATTAAAGGACTTATATTTTTGTCTGAAATATTTAAATAAATAATTAAAGGAAATAATTAAATGAAAACAATAAACAATAAACAAAAAACAATAAACAATGAATTAAAGGATTGTTTTTTTTTTTTTTTGAGTTATATTTTCGATTTTTTTTTCCAGAATTTTTTAAGTACTGTTTTTTAAAGGATTGTTTTTTTTTTTTCGAAATTTTGAAAGAAAAATTAAAGAAAAACAATTAACAAAAACAATGAATTAACTAGAAATTTAAAACATTTTTTATTTGAAAGTTTTTTTATTTTTTAAAGCACTGTTTTTTTTTTCAGATTTTTTTTAAGTTTTCAAATTTTTTTCCAGATTTTTTCCGATTTTTTTAACTGTTTTTTTTAATTAATGGACTATTTTTTTATTTTCCTTTTTTTTCAGAATTTTTTAACTACTTTTTTTTAATTAAAGGACTTATATTTTTTTCCGAAATATTTAAATAAATAATTAAAGGAAAAAAATTAACTACTTAACACAATATTTAACTAGTAAATACTATTTTTTTGGGAATTTTTAGAATTAAATAATAAATAACAAATTACTATTAACACAATATTAAAGCATGAAATTTAATACAAAATGAAATACTTAAAACAATAAAATTACCTCCACCTTCTTTCTTCATGGGATGGGAATATGGGAATTGGGATGGATTAGAGAAAATATTGAGGTAGTATGATTTTTTTTTGAAAAAAAATTAGAAGTAAGAAGTGTTATTTATAGTTTTTCAGAATTTTTTTTTGACCAAAATGCCTCTCCAACGTATATATTAACGGATATATATGGGGGAATTAAGGTCATTTCAAAAAAAGAAAAGAAAAGAAAACGGGCCAAACGGACATAAGGGAAACGGGCCTTGGAAGATCGCGGGCTTGGCCCGCCCGTCGACCAAAAATCGGCCTGGCCTGTACCGTCAACAAAGGCGGGCCGGACCACGAGCTTGTCCACGGGCTGCGGGCAACAGGCTTAACGGGCTGCGGGCTGCGGGCCAAAAGTTTGTCCACGGGCTAAGGCCCATTTTGGCCTTCATCACTCATTGGACTATAGATTTCAAGTCAAAAGGTTTTGCAAACCTGCAAAATCGCAGTCAAGATTTCAGACTGCACCATCAAAATCGCATAAGCAAACCGCACCAGCAATTTGCTCAATGGAATTCTTTATCTAAAACCGCATCTTGAAGACCTACTGCAAACCACAATAGTGAAACCGCACTAGCAAACTGCAGTGCAATTCCAATATTTAGACTGCACTATGAAACCTCACTGGTGAAACCGCACTTACCAAACCGCATTTACACCAGACCGCATCCAATGATTGAAGACTTGAAGTTGAACCACTTATGACTGTTCCACCACAGCAATATCAAAAGTCAACCACCAAATCTTGTCACGTGACTATGTGATAGACAGGATCTGCAAGGATCCTGAAAAGGTGACAGGTGTCCTTCATACCTTATTTGCAGCTGAGATCTGATCAGATTTATCTGCAACTGATTTACCAAAGGACAAAAGTGGATTTGTGGACCAATCAGATTGCACTAGAACAGTACTTTAACAGCTGTATCATAACGGCTAGTTTCATGGTGCTTGGGTATAAATACCTCTAATCTTCAACATTTGAAGATTGCTTGAGAAATTGAAATTGCTGTGAGTTCATAAGAAGATTGAAGCTCTGCCCAGAAAATATTCAGCCCTTTGAATCTTCATCTTCTTCCTTCAAGAAATATTTTTCAGCCCAGAAATCAAGCCTTTAACTCCTCAAAAATCATTGTGCTCTATATCGTATAGATTCAAAGAGCCTTGAGCTTGTTAAACACATACACACCTCACTTGTTTAATCACATAGATTATTCATTTGAGATACATCGGTTATAGTCTATAATTTGATCTTAATATAATATATTTTAGATCTGAGTATTGATATTTGTACTTTGCAATCTCTCTCATACTCTTATATAAAATTTAACTCTTAGAAAATTCAAGACTAACCATCTTGATAGTGGATGTAGATCATTTATTTACTGTTCATTGCTAATTATTTTGTCCTTATCTATTTGATCTTATTCTCAGTTATCCATTATTGTGAATTGTGTTTGCAGTTAATTTTGTCAAAATCTCACTTTTCAATTTTATAAAATCGCACTGTTTTACATCACTTAAAATCGCACCTCTAAAACTGCATTATAAACTCTGATATTCCGCTGTGCATTTTGCAACTCCACTTGCGGTTTCTAATACTACCTCCGTCCCAAGAAAAAGTGTCACCATTTTAGGCCCGGCACGCAATTAAGGAAAATGTGGGGAAAAAAAATATTGTAAGTGTAATTTGAAAAGACGAGAGAGAATTAGTGGAGGAAATAGTAAATTTAAAAAGTGTTGTGAGTAGACGTGTCCATTTTATAAACCGAACCGGCCATCCGGGAGGTTGAAAACCGGCCAAAACCGGTCAAAACCGGTCAATGGCGGTTAACCGGAACCGGCTAACCGAAACCGGTAATTGGCCGGTTCGGTTAAGGTTTGAAATTTTGAAAAACCGGCCAACCGCCGGTTAACCGCCGGTTTTGGCTTGCTCGGCCGAGTCATATGAGTTGCTCGGCCGAGCATAACCTTCCAGTAGTGTTAATTTCCAATAACGGTCATGCTCGGCCGAGTCATATGAGTTGCTAGGCCGAGCAGAACGCCAGAACTCATTCCAACGGCTACTTTTTCAAACTAGCCGTTATGCTTACCACCACCACCACCACCACCACCACTACTACTACCGGTACCACCACCACCACCACCACCACCATCACTACTACCACTACTACTAGTACTACCACTCCTACTAGTCTACATACACCACCACCCTCACCACCACCACCACTACCACCACCACTACTACCACCACCACTACTACCACCACCACCACTACTACTACTACCACTAGGTCCACTACTACTACTATCACCACTACTACTACCGCTACTACTACCACTCCTACCAATACCACTACTACCAGTCTACACCACTACCATCACCACCTCCACCACCACTACTACTACCACTACTACTACTACCACCACCACTACTACCGCTACCACTACCACTACCACCTCTACCACTCCTACCAATTCCACTACTACTAGTCTACACCACAACCATCACCACCAACACCACTACTACTACCACTACTACTACTACCACCACCACTACTATCGCTACCTACCACTACCACTACTACCGGTCTACATCACCACCATCACCATTCACCACCACCACAACTACTATTACCACTACTACTACTACCACCACTACCACTACCGCTACTACCACTACTACTACCACTCCTACCGGCTACCACTACCACTCCTATCAATACCACTAGGTCCACTACTACCAGCCTACCACCACCACTCCTACCAATACCCTCGTTGTAATTGTATTTTAATTAATAAAATTTAAGGGTACCGTCGCTTTTTTCTTTTATATACTTTCGTTTCTTATAAAAAAGTTAAGTTTTATTTCTTTCAAAATTCATAACTTTTTTTATAAACCTTTTTTCAAAAAAATGTATGTAGTAAACTTAAGTCTAAAATAGTCTTATTTATCCAAAAAAAAATTGAAAAAAATTAAAAGTTAACTTTTTTCAAAAAATCGTTAAATTTTATTTCTTTAAAAATTCATAACTTTTTTTATAAACCTTTTTGCAAAAAATGTATGTAGTAAACTTAAGTCTAAAATAGTCTTATTTATTCAAAAAAAAATTGAAAAAAATTAAAAGTTAACTTTTTTCAAAAAATCGTTAAAAAAATTAACTGAAAAATGATATGCTCGGCCGAGCAACACCAAAGACTCGGCCGAGCAACCCTCAACCCCTAAACCCTAAAAGGGTTGCTCGGTCGAGCGACACCAAAGACTCGGCCGAGCAACCCTCAAAATCCTAAACCCTAAAAGGGTTGCTCGGCCGAGCAACACCAAGGACTCGACCGAGCATATCCAAACCGTCAAACCGGAGGTTAACCGGATAACCGTTAAAACCGTGAACCGTCTAAACCGTAACCGGTCTAGCCGGTTAGGCGGTTCGGTTCCGATTGGGGATTTTGGAGGTTTCAACCGCCGGTTTTCAACCGGCTAACCGACGGTTTGGTCAACCGGCCACCTCTAGTTGTGAGTGTAACAGTGTTTTATGAGAGAGAATGAGTGGAGGGAATAGTGAGTGGGTGTAATAGAATATTAATAAAATATTTCCATTTTAGGAAAGGTGACGCTTCAAACGGGACGCCATTTTGGGTAAAAAGTGACGGATTTCCTGGGACGGTGGGAGTACACTTCAAGCGGTTTTGTAAGCAAGAGGTTTAGTTTTCAAAAGAGAGCGAAAATTTTGTAACAGCTATTCACCCCACCCCTCTAGCTGTTTTTCATCCTTGTTGCCACCTTTGGGACCAAGAGTACCGTCCCTTTTTTCTTTTATATAATTTCGTTTCTTTTTAAAAAGTTAAGTTTTATTTCTTTCAAAATTCATAACTTTTTTTATATAACTTTTTGCAAAAAATGCATGTAGTAAACAAAAGTCTAAAATGGTCTTCTTTATCCAAAAAATAAATAAAAAAAAAAGTTAACTTTTTTAAAAAAGTTAACTTTTTTAAAAAAGTTAACTTTTTTAAAAAAGTTAACTTTTTTAAAAAACTTAACAGAAACTGTTAAAAATTTAACTATTTTTTCAAAAAAACTGTTAAAATTTAACTTTTTAACAGTTAGGGGCCTTAGGGCGACCGCATCAATGTTTCTGCCCTTCCTCATTTTTAAAAAAATATATTTTTTTAAATGGCGGTTCACACTGTGAACTGGAACCGTACGAACGATTCATAACCGGTTACGGTTCAATCCCCCCCCCCCCCCGGTTTCGTGAACCGCCGGTTCAGAATCGGAACTGCCGGCATGAACCGGCTGGGCATGTCTACCTCCATCCCAAAATGAATTTCCTATATTTTTAGTCGTCATTACACATTACAAACGAACTTTAAATAATAATTTTAGATTGATTTGATAATACTAATGAAAATCTAAAAATTGTTCTTTATAGTATCGTTAATTGTGTATTGATAACAAGTTTTAAATTTTTATTTATATAATTAAATAAAGCTAAAATTACTATTTAAAGTTTCATCAAAATAAAATAATGAAAAAAATATTTTGAGACAGTGGGCGTATAGCTTTAAACACCCCCTTACCATGAAAAATAACGCCAATATGAAAATTTCCCCACTTTAAACTAAATGTAGCTATTGTTTAGAATATTTAATATTCAAATAATATTTATCCTATAAGAATTAACCAATAATTTTGGAACCTATTTTATTATTTGACCAAATAAAAAGAATGATTAAATGAAGTAAAAGAAAGAAGCAAGTTGTTGTGTTGCAATTGTATCATCATGCAGGTCACGCATGGACACCTCTGCTCTGCCCTCTTATCTTTTCATTCATTCATTCACTAAATATGTCAGGTATATTTTGCTGTTGCATCTCACCAACTACTACCATTACGAGTGGCTGGGGGTGGGGGTGATTGAGGTGGGGAGGGTAACGTGGGGGTGTATGAGAAATTAGGTGGGTGTGTGTTAGGGTGTTAATATTTTTCGAAAAATGAAATACGAAGGAAAATTCGCAAGTCATTTTACTTAAAAAAGTGGAGAAACATTTTCTTCATTTTCAGGTTTTATCAAACACTGAAAAAATGAGGAAAGCATTTTCCCCAAACAAACAAAGGCTTAATGGATAGGGATGGCTAAATCGGACCGGAACCTAATCGAAACCGGAAAACCGGATCGGAAAAGCCCGAAATCGCCATGAACCGTCACGAAAATCGGAACCGGGTAACCGAACCGGTATAAAGCAGGGCCGGTTAAGGGTCACCAAAATGGTGAACCGGATCGGAAAAAGCCCGAAACCGAACGAAAATTCATTGTTTTTCAATAGAATCGGACCGGAAAAAGCCCGAAACCGGACGAACCGGAGAGAAAACTGGAACCGAATTAACCGGAACCGTGAACAATCCGGGCCGATTAAGGGTCATACATTTTTCCGAACCGAAACCGGCGGTTCCGAACCGGAACCGGGCCGGACCGGTTTTGGTGATATTTGTTTTAAAGTTAAATTATTTTGTGTATAAGAGTATTTGATATTTGTTTATGGATATTTAATGTATTTCAATAAGTACGCTCGGTCCAAAATAAATATTAGGGTACTATATTTTTTGTTTTTTTTTGGTTGATTCAAAATAAATGTTTCATTTCAAGTAAAAAAATCATTTAGCATAGTTTTATCATTGTATAACTAAGAGTTAAGTATCAAGTTTGTCAATGATGTATTGACCTTTTTACCTATTCATAATTAAAGTATTTCTTTTTAAAATTTTGTTTTTAACCTAATTAGTTAATTTATCATGTCATCCTTCTGTCTCATTTTCGTTCAAATGGGCGTTAAATATGCCTATGTGGCATGCTGATGTCATAAAATTGATGAGGTGGCACAAAAATTTGCTAAAAAATTAACTAAATCAATAATGTGACACTAATCTTTCAATAAGTAAGTCATTTACGTAGAAAAATTCATTCAATAAGGGGTCAAAATGTGATTTTTCATTTTTTCTTTTTTTTTTTCAAATTTTAATTAACTTGTCTAAATTTTTTCTTCAAACAAAAACTTCCTAATTTTTGCCTTAAACAATTACAAATTACTTACTTAAAAAAAAACAAAAATTAAAATATAGACAATTACCCATTAACTTATTTATTATTTTATTTTAACAATTATAAATTAATTTTCTAAAAAATCATCCTTTTTTTCTAATTTTTACTTTTTCACCATTTCATACAACCTCTCTCTTCACTACACCACCTAAACACCACCATCACCCCCATCCACCATCTTCAAACAATTTACATTCAAATTCAAAATCAAACCCACAACCAACCTCAAATCCAACAAACTCACATTCCATTTAAAAATTAGATCCTTTAACAACTATAGTCCAACAAACACATCCAAAATCAAGCTTTAAAATATCAAAAAATACTTTCAAAAATCTCAGATCCGGGTTACATGGTGGACGAAATCCAAAATCAAGCTTCAAAATTTCAACAAAATACCTTCAAAAATCTCAAATCTGTGTTCCATTATATACCAAAAATCGAATTTGAGAGAAGAGATGGAGACAGAGTGTGGATGACGAACAATGACAAGGGGGTAGGGACGAATAGTGAGGCGAGGGGAGGGGGTCGCCTGAATGTGAAGCTGTGTAGGAGGAGGTGATGGTGTGGTAACGGGTGACGACGAGGGTAGGCAGTAGGTGATGGGGCGGAGAAGAAGGTGAAGAAAATGAGGGATTTTTTTGTTTTTTCTGATTGGAGATAGGGCTATTGATGATAATCTTAGAGGGGGTGGTATGGGGAGAGGCAGCAGCGGCCATGAGAGGCTGAGATGAAGAAGGAAGGAAGGTAGAAGAAGAAGAAGAAGATGTGATGATTTTTTTTAGGATTTTATTAAATTGATTTCGCTTAGGAAAACTGGGAAAAGAGGTTTTCTTACAGGGAGGGTTAATTTGTAAATAAACATTTTATCTTAATCCCTTCTATATTTATGAGAATTAATTTTAGGCTCTTTATTTTAATAGTGTAAATTTTTACCACTTTTAGTTTTCACATCAACAAATTTTGAGCAAATTTAGTGTCAACTCATCATTTTTGTGACATCAGCATGCCACATAGCCATATTTGACGTCGATTTGAACGAAAATGAGACGAAAGGACGAAATGATAAATTAAGTATTTAGGTTAATGATGGAATTGTAAAAAAAAAATACTTTAATAACGAATAGGTAAAAAGGTTAAAATATCAGTGACGAACTTGATATTTAACTCGTATAAGTAATGTAAAATTTGTAAAACACTTTTTTTAAAAATGTTAACAAACTAACTGCAACATTTATTTTGAAACGAAGCGAATAATTTTATCTTATATAGAAAGAGAGTTGATTTTCTCACGTTCAAGTTCAAATGAATGATAAGTCATAAGCATTAAGCCAAGTGATGAATCAAAAAACACGTATGAACATTAAAAAAATTTAATAATAATAATAATAAAATAATAATAATAATAAAATAATAGTAATAATAAAAATAAAATAATAATAATAATAAAAATAATAATAAAAAAAAAATAAAAAAAAGAATAATAATAATAATAATAATAATAATAATAATAATAATAATAATAATAATAATAAAATAAATAATAATAAAAAATAATAATAATAAAAAATAATAATAACAATAATAATAATAATAAAAAATAATAAAAAATAATAAAAAAATAATAAAAAAATAATAAAAAAATAATAAAAAATAATAAAATAATAATATAATAATAATAATAATAAAAAATAAAATAATAATAATAATAATAATAATAATAATAATAATAATAATAATAATTATTATTATTATTATTATTATTATTATTTTAATATTTATAATTTCATTCAGCACTTTTTTAGCTTATTAATCAAACATTCATACTTACTTACGACAACTCATCAGCACTTCAAAAAAATTAAGTCAAACAACATCATTAGTCAGCTCATCACTCATAAATCATCAGTCATAAGTAATAAGTAATCAGCACATATCAATAATCTAAATGAAACGGGCCCTAATTAAATGGTGTGTTTACACGATACTCCCTCCCTCTCAATTATTATAAGTAAAAGAATATATTTTTTTGGCCTTAAATATAAGCAAATAACAATAATTTTAATACAAAAATCATTAATTATAATTGAATTTAATTCTATTTTATCAAAGAAAAATATCCCTAATTAATTATTTAATGACAAATAAAACTGTATTATATATTTAATACGAGTATACTCGTATGTTACTAATTTTAACATATTTTAATTATAAAATCTAGACAATTAACTACTATAACTACTTTTTGAATTGAATACATGTAAAATTAATTATTTCTGCTTATAATTGAGGACAAAGGAGTATCATATCATATACTCCCTCCGTCCCACAATAATCCGTAAAAAAAACTTTTTTTCGGCATCCTACAATAATATGTACTTTCCCAAAATAAAAATGGGACCACTTCTCTCTACTCACAACACTTTTCAAATTTACTATTTTCTCCACTCATTCTCTCTCCTATTTTACTTTTACACTCACAACACATTATCTTTATCACTTTTTATCTTAATTCTCGCGCCAATACAAAAAATGGGTAGAATCGTGAGACGGAGGGAGTATTGTGCTAGATCTTGTGATATTTTGAAAGAAAATAATTAATGTTGTTTGTGTTCTTTACGATGAGAGCAGAGGATTAGATGAAGGGTTGGTAGAAATGTATTAATGGAGAAAAATTTGTAAAGAGAGCAATAAATAAATGTGTCCTTATGAACCCACATCATTTAAAAAATTAATTATTTTTATTCGTATTTTTTAAAAAAATAGTTATTGATGCGCGAATATCAACACTCCCTCCATTTCTAAAAACGTAAAATCTAGGGAGAAAGCGTTTCTCCATGAATTATGGAAAAACGGGTTACGGGTATTCAGAACCTTTTGAAAGGATATCCAGAAACTTTTTGTATTGGCCATGACCTTGTCCCATGATTACTTCTGGATATCAGTCTCAAAGGTTCTGGATATTCAGAACCCTTTGAAAGGATATCCAGAACCTTTTGAAAGGATATCCAGAAATTTTGTATTGGTCATGACCTTGGCCCATGGTTACTTACGGATATCGGTCTCGAGGTTACGGATATCCAGAACCCTTTGAAAGGATATCCAGAACCTTTGTAAGTGATATCCAGAAATTTAGAATTGGCTTCTGGATATAAGTTTTAAGGCTTTTGGATATTCATATTCAATGTTCTGGATATCCAAAACCTTGTGAAAGTGATATCCAGAATCAAAAATTTGGTCTTGGCCTTGGATTTGGTCTCAAATCCTTTTTCTGGATATCCGTTCCAAAGCTTCTGGATATCAATTCCAAAGTTTCTGGATATTCAGAAACCCGTTTCTCCATAACTTATGGAGAAACGCGTTTCTCCCTAGACCTACTCTTCTAAAAATTGAAGTTGAAGAAGAAAAAATTTATCCACAAACATTGTTATTTCCCGATATTCAACATTATTTTAGTTATGTTTTTCGTATTTGTCCCTGGCCATTATTCACTTGACCTTTAGGCTTCGTTTGTTTCACGAAAAATAACTTTTGAAAAATGATTTTTTGGAAAATATTTTTCGAAAAATGAAAATTCTTTCCAGAAAACATTTTTCGATGTTTGGTGAATCTTAAGAAAACATTTTCCGATGTTTGGTAGTTTTATTAAAGTAATTTTCTAAATGTAAAATCAATATAAACAAAGGAAAATGAGGAAAATATTTTTCGGAAAACAATTTCCTTAGGTAGAGGTAAGGAAGTCATTTTCCTTAGAAATCAAGCTCATTTTTCATTGATCCGGAAAATATTTTCTGTTGACTTCTGTAAGTGCTCCAATTTGAATTGGTAGCTTTTTCGTTAGAAAGTTAACGAAAGTTTTAACATTTCTAACATTCCTAACAAACCCTAACCTTTCTAACAAAGTGAGGGTAAAGTGGGCATTGCCACTTAAGGTTAAGCCTAGAAAAGAATCTCAAAAAAGCCAAAAACCAAAGATAGAAGCTGTGGAACAAAAAGCTGGCCGATTAATTTGAATTTTGAAAAGATTTTTCTTCTGTCCAAAGCACCTGGAGGCGTAATTAATGAATAGTGCACGCTGACGATACCCTCCGCGCGGACATGATTGAGGATTTCAGAGGGCTATAAATTGAACCCTCCTCTCTCAGTTTACACAACACAATTTGATCATAGCAACGAAGTTCTGGCGAAATATAGAGAGAAAACAGTGGGAATCCCTTGATTGCCACCATTTTCTCTTGAATCTTTCCCAATCTCACTCCAAACACAAATCCAAACATCAAACCTTGATACTCCTCAAGCCAAACACCAAATCTTGATACTCCTCAAGTCAAATTCCAAGCCTAGGAAGATAGGGTGTCACCATTGGTAAAGCCCTCCTTCTCAAAACCCTAAAATTCACTTTTGACTTCTTGTTCATCTTGTTCTTCTTACTTGGATCTACTTGATGTTTAGTTTAACTTGAGTTTTGACCCAAGATGGTCATCTTGAAGTTCATCTTCATGAATGACCATCTCAAATGGTCTATATTTTAAATCTCTAAATTGATTTTTTCTCTTTAATTTCATTTCTACAAAATATCCCCTTTCCCTTTGCAAAGGACATGTTTAAACCCCATAAATTCCCCAAGGATGACTTGAATATGATAACCACTCAATAAAAAGTAGTGGTATCAAGTCTAGGGATGAAAATGGGGTGAACATAGATGCAAATCCCCCAAAAATCACATTTTCCCTCAAGAACATCTTGCTGTCCAGTAGCATTGTTCTGGGACCTCAGTCCATTTTCTTATTTTTTGGACCCAGTAAAACTTGGAATTGGGTGTTGACTACAAAACACTTTTTGTAGCCAACATCCCGATCTTTCCAGACATATTTTATTTTATTTTTTGAGTAAGTAAAACTCCTTTTTTCAATTTTTCTTTTAGAGGCCAGTTCATCAGCTTCTGGAAATCCAGATTTCACATCTGAGATTTCCAGAAGGTTTTGACCCCTCAAATTACTTCCAAAATGGAAAGTTTCTTTGCAGAAATCCTATTTAGGGTGTTTTAAGCAACTTTCATTCTCGGACTTTCCCCAGATTTTGAGGTTTTGAAGTCTTTAAGTCCATTTCAAAGTCAAGGGTCAACTGCCTTCTTTCATTCTGGCCAAATTGCTTTTCAAATCCAAAAATCTTTTGAGTGCCAAGACTTAATCCAAAAATTCTCCAAAAAATCATGGGATCAGTTTAAAGTCTTAAAAAAAGATCCCAATTTTCACTTTTCCCAGTTTCAAATTATTTTGGTCAAAACACACACACACACACGCACACACAACAAAAGGATTTCAAATGTTTGGAAGACTCGTTTTGCGAGGCGCGTCGGGTGCACACTAACGTCCTTCCCGACGCGTAACATGACCTCCGAACCTAAATCTCTGATCTCGGGCTTTTTTCAAAGTTTTGGCCCTTAAAATAAAAATGGCGTGGCGACTCCGTTTTAATGGCACATCGTTACAGTGGCGACTCCGCTGGGGAATAAACAAGTTTTATCTTTTCAAAAAAAAAAGAAAAACTTTTGAGGGTCAAGCTTCCGTCCCGACATTTGAAATCTTTTGTTGTGTTTGTGTGTTGATTTTTGCACAGTTTTCGTGTTTGTTTTTGGCCGCCTCGGAAAAGTCAAAATTTTGACTGTCGGAATAATGTCCCTAACTGTCGGAATTTTTGTGCTTATGTGCTTATGTGTTCATAAAATTTTCAAAAAAAAAAATTTCAAAAAAAAAAATTTCAAAAAAAAAAAAATCATGCATCATGCCTTTTTAAGACACATAAAAAAAAAAAAAAAAAATTCCTATTTTACTCGAGAAAAAGAATATAGGCCCTTGCACACTACGCGCACGTGACCGTACAGCACACTACGTCCTTAACCAGGGAAATCCTTGTCGCGGTCCGTTTGGTCTTATTACGCCTCTCGGATGAGCACGGGACTACCCAATCATCCCATGGAGCCTCGTGTCGACCATGCACTTGTCCGTGACACACTTTGTCCGAGACCCGGTTGGTTTTTAGTACGAGTGCGTGTGCATGCCCTGTACGTGTATAGACCTTTCCTTTCAAGCCTTTGTCGGCATACCGACTCAATATCTTTCGGGGACCCTAATCGGTCGAAGTTACGCCGGTTTTCCGCCGCAGACTTTGACCAAGATATTGACCAGGCGCCTTGACTTCGGCTCGGCGCACAAATTATACACCGACTCCCGGCATTGACACTTTGAGTCATCAAGGATTAATGAATCTTCCATGCCTAATTACGGCTTAAGCGACGACAAGTCAAGATCAATTGTGGACGCTTATCGGTCAAATCATGCAGACTTTTCGTCGAGCCCTCGGACATGATCTTGACTTTCGACGTCGGCTTTGTCCGTAATTTACATCGAATGCTCGTTAAGACTCGATTACCCGCCGACTTTTAGGATCGTTTTCTTTCGGTCGGTGGGACCCGCTTGCCCTATAGGACCCTCGCCGGGGCATCCACCACTGGGAGGTCGAAATACGGGTGGAATACGAGGGGCTTATAGGACGTAGTGACGGGGCCCACCGATCCAGAATCGTAGTAGTTTGCAAAAAAAAAAAAAAAAGAGCAATCTTTTCCAACCGATTAGGTTAATAAAACGTGTTTTAAGTAAACATGAACAAATAATTGCATGTTGCACGAGTCTTGAGCCCAAACACCTACCCACCTTCAATTCCCGCCATCGAACCCTCGTGTCTTTCCCCAGCGACTCCGCACAAAGCTTGGTTTCGGGCACCGGGTCACCGTTTGATCAGTTGGGAAGAGTCAAGCGCATCGTCAGCTTCGTCGTTTGTTTCAACTCCGGGTTTGAGAATGTACGCATCGGTGTAACGATGGGGACAACGTCACTCCGCCTCCGGGACTCCTCGGACGAACGCAATGGAATCGGTTAGCGTAACGGATGAGAGTGCGACAGGAAGCACGTGAATAGCCTTATCGAGGCTATTAAGAGCCGTGGTGCGGCCGCCGAGTCTCAACCCGAGATGGCACCTTCACCGTGGAAGAAGAGGAAGACCTCAACCCCACTCTTGTCGCCCAGACTACTCCAGGATGCCACCACCGGCCTCCCACGGTACTACCACCGTAATCCATGCCTCGGCCTGCAGGTCGGCCGGCTCCCCAAATGCGGACCACTGGATCCCTGCAGCCCGACGAGACGAGCCAATTCCCGAGTCCCTCGGTGGGGACAAAATCGCACGGAATATCTTCTCATGCTTGGGGCTACCCTAATGCCACACCAAATGGGGATCCCACCTCGGCCCGGGACCAATCAATCCAGGACCTTCACAAGAACAGCCATGGGATACCACCCTGGTTCGGGCAACAATCAGAGTCCCACCTCGAGAATAGTACTAGCCTGAGCGCCCTCACATGGAGCTCTCACAAATCCATTTCTCACTCTCGAGACTTCTATGGGTTATCAAGCCTCCATCCCGGTGTCATCCGAATCACTAGGACCTAGTATCCCCCCGGCACACACCTCGCCACAGCCAACATGCAATTCAACAATCCAGAGGACGGAACCCACACTCAAGCCTACTTATGGGCCTCACTCCGAAATCCGAGCTATCAGCTACCTCAGGTCCGCTCTGCCTTCTCGCCGATGGAAAGCCAACAAAGAAGCCGTGGGTTTTATCCTTTTGCCCAAGCTCCTACCTACACTCCCAGAGGTAATTTGGGCCAAGGACAGGTTTTCACCTATGCCCCGGAATATGGTATCCCTTCCACCCAGTGCCGCCGTGGTAACTCCTCTCCTCGCTCGATCCCACCGGTTTTGAACGCCGCGGCTCCACCTTTGGATCCCCAATTGGCTTGGTTTATGGAGCAACACAAGGAAATGAAAGCACAGATTGCCGAATTGACCGCCAAAAAGAACACCGCTCTTCGGCCTACGGATCCCGACTCGATTGTCCCCCGCCTCACAAGTTTGTGATGCCCACTCTGGAATTGTTTGACGGGAGTGCATGCCCTAAAACTTCACTTGGACACCTATACTTTGGCAATGAAGGCTAAGGGATGCACAAACCAAATAGTTGGCCGATTACTTTAGTCTCTCTTTGAAGTCGGGGGCTTTGAAATGGTTTTTCCGATTGCGGCTGAAGCTAGGGCTACTTGGGAACAGATTACCGCATTTTCACGTATAAGTACAAAGCCAACTTGGAATGGGAGACAAACAGAGTTGACACCGCAAACAACGATGCGGCGCCACAATGAGAATATTGGGGATTTCTATAAGAGGTGGAACTTAAAGCTCGGTGAAATGGCCATTCCTCCCTCCGACGAGGAGCGCTTAGACATCTTTCGATCATGCTTGAAGCCGCATTTGAGAGCTTCCCTCGGCCACTTTCCCTACGCCGACTTGCGTGCAATGGTTAATTCCCGGCTAAGTTTGAAAAGGCTTATAATCAGCTGTCGAATGCCGCACTGCCACGGATATCGGGCTCCTCCCTCCAAAACTACTCTCACTTTCGCTAAAGGCAAAGAGGCGATCGGCTACGCGGGACAGGACTGTAACAATGCCACTTCCTTTGTTCCCAAGAAGCCTGATGCATCCAGATCCCGGCTCCAAGACTTGAGAAACCTTGGAATGCCTTTTAAGCGATATCTTCGAGGATTGGTAAAGAAGATTTGCTCCGGCCTTTGGATAATTATCGCCCAAGAAACCCCAACGCTCCTTTGGATACCTCCAAGCATTGTGCCTTTCATCGCACTCATGGGCACTGACGATGATTGCGTCCCCGAAGAAGGCAATCCAAAATTTGATTGAGCAAGGGAGGTTAGAGATGCCTGAAGGGCCTAATACCATCAATAACCCCCTCCCTAACAACATGAGTGTCAACATGGTCGAGTTTGGTGATCCAAGACTTGTGGGCATAATGGAATTTGACTCGTCGGTGAATCAGCCATCGCAGGCGATGAAGATGGTTGGATTGAGCAAAAAGTTGCCAAGGAAATCCTGATGGAAGGGTCTGCAATAGCTCCCGTCTCCAGCGTCGAAGAATAGATGCATGGTTCAACAAAGAAAGAGCGGCTAGACTGGGGGCTACCTATCTTTAAAATAGTCTTTTGAGTCAACCTTCGTAGGTTCTAGTACTTTTCTTTCACCTAAGTCCTTCCTGGACATTTGTCGTTGTAGTCCATTTTGGACATAGTGGTTAAGTGTCTAATTTTTAATATAAGTCTTTTTTCTTTTCTTGCTAGACTCGAGACATCACTTGCGCACCCACGTTACACTTAATTGAAATGGTTTTATCCAAAATGATCACTTGTCTTTCTTTCAACCACTAATTCTTCGAAAATGATTAATATTTAAACTAATCGGAGTGAGAAAATCAATTGATATCCTTCCCAAATTGGGGCTTACCAACTCCCCATCTTGCATCTCATATGCTCACATCCCTTTCATCATCATCATCTCGTTGCTCGATGAATTTGCATGGATCTTTTCTCATATAAAGCTTAAGCAAGCAATGAAGACTTAATCTCGTTTAGGTCATCCTGTAGGGATTGCGGTTGAAACCTTTCACCCATAGGAAAGCCATTACCTCACCCTTACTAAACACTACCCTCTCATTTCAAGATCGGCGTGTTTTGAAACCCGGTTTAGCCATCATTTTGCTCCATACTGAGAGAAAGTCCAAGCGAGCCCGAGAAGTTAGCTTCGAGAATCGGCGATTCGCAAATTATCTCAAGCCATGAAGGAAGGACAAAGATAATCCTCAACTCCTCAGGAAGCTTTCCAAGTCAAAAAAAAAAAAAAAAAAAAAAAACAAAAAAAAAAAAAAAAAAAAAAAAAAAAAAAAAAGATGGATTTTAAAATCCTCACAATCTCGGATATAATTCCAAGCTCCTCAGAAGCCTTCCAAAAAAAAGAAGAAGAACTAAAAAGTCCCCGACATCTCAAGAAGCTCTCCAATGATCAAAAAGGAGCCCGAATTCTCGCAAGATCGCAAAAAGTTGTCGCAGCTCTGACTTCCTCTTATCATTACCTTAAACCAATCCCAAGCCATCCTCTCAATTTTAGAGGATACTCCCATCACCATTACCCTTGCCCTTGGCCAAGTCAAAATCTGACCTCTCATTCTTGGAGGCAATCAATATTCCTCGCCATAGATTTCCCAAACACATCCTCCGCGAGCCAACCTCTCATCTTTAGAGGTTCGCCGCAGAAAGGCCTAGCCGACCTCTCATCTCAAGAGGTCATAATCTCCCAAATCACCCGATAGCCGATCGAAGCCCGGAAACCAACTACGCCCCTACCGGATAGCGCTTTCATTCTAATATCCTCGATGTCGGGATCAAATTAATGCTTCATTGCTTGCTTAAATTGGAATCTAATCCATTTTGGTTCAAAATTACCAATCAAAGATTGTGCAAATTCAACCCTTCCCTTCATGTGAGCATATTTCATTTCTCCTCACAAACACTTGCCGTGGATGTCCCATCAAGCTTCGCATCCGTGTCTTTCATGGAGCACTCTAAGGGGATATGTTATTCAATCCTCCAAATCCTCAAAATCCCCAAAGGTCCTCGACCCTCGAATTTCAACATTCATTCTCTCTTTCATTCGGGATAGGCCCGAACTACGGCGACCCGAGCTCTTCATAATGGAGGGAACGTAGGCAACCGTAAATGGTCCTGCCGAAATCACAAACAAATCTCAAAAAAAAAATCGGTCTCATCAAGGATCGTCCCTATACACTTTCCCGCCCTTCCAAGCTTCGATTTTCGATATCGGTTGGTTTTCTCCTTGTGATTAATCAAAATATTTGTTCATATCAGATTTAGGGATTGAATAACCCGAACATTAACAAAGTGGTTTTAAGCAAACTTTGTGATCATCATGAATAAGACAAGTTTTCAAGTGTCTCGACAAGTCTTCTCTCTCTCCATCATAGTGGAAATAGAGCCAAACATTCCCTGCACTACTTTCCGTCAGGGGCTTCCATACACTTTTCCACACCTTGTGATGCTTATACTCTCTCAAAAGAGTCAAACCAAAAGCGAGAGTGTCATACACAAATTCGGGAGACATTCCCATCTTTCAAAAGATATGCCCCGCACGTAAACATTTCGAGTCTTGTCCAAGAATCGGTTGACTAAGGTCCGAAAAGATGGGTTCCCCCTCCGAAAGACTACTCTGAATTTCTTCATGCCGGGGCTTGCTAAGCTGGTTCTCCCGTGTTCTTCCCCGTACTTGCCTCTTCAAGCCGGGGCTTATATAGTCATCTTTGGGTCCACGCTGGGTTCTTCACCACGAGATAGACTCGCCAAATCGCTTCTTCAAAACTGGACTTTGCCTACTCAGGATCCGGGGGCTTTGTCAAGATGGTCTTTTGGACCCGAATTTTATCAAGTCGCAAGAAAGAATTTCACTAGGATTTTCGTAACTTGGTACACGGCAGCCTTTCCCGTAGCATCGGAATTCAAGATCGTGGTTTCTCCGGCATTAGCAATTCCATCAAATCATCCTCCTGACAAGGTTTCGGCCAAGGTCACGCTCATCCAAATGAAAGAAGCTTCACTCGTATCAACGTTGGCCCTAAAGTCTCGTCAAGATCAGCCTTCAAATGACCAAGAATGAGAGGGAAAGTTTCAATCAAGACCCGGATCCGAATCCAATCTCATCAAGATTGAGGTCCATGTGATATTGCCGACAAAACCTCACCAACAACCGCCGTTTTTAAATCGCGATCAAGGGTTCTCATCCCCCACTTGATCAAAATCTGCTCCAAGCCTTCCATACCCATGCATCCCCACTAAAAATCTCCCCAAGGGCTGCATGTAGCATGCACAAAACTTGAGTCAATAGAATAATCCTAAATCATCGAAGATCATAAATCATAATTTTCCTCGCGTAAGCTTAGGCTAAGTGCATCTTCGAAAGCAAGTAAATGCATCATCCCATAATCATTTTTGGTTCCATGCATGCATCTGTCATCATGAATGCCATATATGCACCTTCCTCTTCACTAACGAATGTGTGAATTCAAACGTGAAATCAAATCCCCCTTTTTTTCTAAGCAAGGATGATCTTCACCAAAGACGACCTCCAATGAATGAAGACGCCTCCAACATCTACAGCTTGGCAAAGACAAGCTCCTGGCTCTGCAACTTGCTAAAGACGACTCTCCAATGGATGAAAACACTTCCTAATGAAGACCACCTCCAACCTACAATTTGGTCGAGACGCCAAGTTCTCAAATACAATTTGGTCGAGACGCCAAGTTCTCAAATACAGTCGTGGACGCCCAAGTTCTCAAATGCAAATCAAATGCCGCCGGTCGAGACGCCAAGTTCTCACATACAAATCGGTCGAGACGCCAAGTTCTCCAATACAAACTCGGCCGAGACGCCAAGTTCCTCCAAGGCAAGAAGGTCGAGACGCCAAGCTCTCCAATACAATGCGGTCGAGACACCAAGTTCTCAAAAGCAAGAAGTCCCAATGTGAATACAAGCTCAACCACCTCTACAAGGTTGACGATCACCAAGAAGATGCACTCAACCAAACTCCTCCTTCAGTCAAAATGCTTCCAAAGACAAGAAATCGTCGCCGTAAAACCGTCCCACGAACGGCAATCTCCTAACAACTCTTCATCAACATCACCGTAGCCTCGCCTCCTTCCTAAGAACTACAAAGCACGCGATGTATGAAAGCATATCTTAGTCAACTACTTTTCTAAAAGAACATTATCATCGATCATAGGATCTTAGGGCGACTTCCCCAAAATAGTCAAACCTGGTGACTTCCCCCAACAATGACCACAGGCTCATGTGCGACTCCCAAAAAATAGTCAAAGCCACTTCCCAAAAATAGTCGATCTTAAATGTGACTTCCCCAAAACAATGGGACATGTGGCTTCCCCCAAAATAGTCAAACCATAGTGGACTTCCCAAATATCAACCATGGACGATTTCTAAAATACAAGTCCCCAAAAAAGGGCGACTTCCCAAAAATAAGATCAAACCACCTTCCCCAAGACTTCCCCAAAAATAGTCCGATCTTAAACGACTTCCCCAAAGACTTCCCAAAACCGGTCGAGACTTCAAAATAAAAATAGTCGACTTCTTCCCAAAAATAGTCAAACCATGTGTTTACTTCCAAAAAATAGTCAAACCATGTAAGCACAAAAACAGTAATGGACACATCTAGCCAACTACTTCTAAAAATAGTCAAACAATAGGGTCATCAAATCTTAGGCGACTTCCCAAAAACAACCGACATGTGGCGACTTCCCCAAAAATAAGTCAAACCATAGGAGACTTCCCCAAAATAGTCAAACCATGTGGTGACTTCCCAAAACAATGACACAGGCGACTTCCCAAAAATAGTCAAACCATAGGGTGACTTCCCAAAATAGTCGAACCATAGGGTGACTTCCCAAAACACTCGATCTATGTGGCGACTTCCCAAAATAGTCAAACCATAGTGGCGACTTCCCCAAAAATAGTCAAACCATGTGGTGACTTCCCAAAATAGTCAAACCTGTGGCGACTTCCCCAAAACAAGTCAAACCTTAGGCGATTTCCCAAAATAGTCAAACCATAGGGAGACTTCCCAAAAATAGTCAAACCATAGTGGCGACTTCCCAAAAATAGTCAAACCATAGGGCGACTTCCCAAAAATAGTCAAACCATGTGGCGACTTCCCTAAAATAGTCAAATCTTCGGGTGACTTCCCAAAATAGTCAAATCTTCAGGCGACTTTCCCCAAAAATAGTCAATCCATAGGGCGACTTCCCAAAATGAGTCAAACCATAGGGGTGACTTCCCAAAAACAATCGGGTACATGTGGCGAATCTTCCCTAGTGAGAACACACCTTCAAATAGTCTCCTCGTAAACCGAACTTCGACTTTCCCGAACTAGTTCCCATTTAGGTTCATACTCCCGAACCGAACAATTCGACTTAGGTTCGAACTAAGTTCCCATTTAAATACTCCCGAACCGAACCTCGACTTAGGTTCCCCAAAATCATAGTCAAACCATAGGTGTAACTGTGATGATGTGTTGCCTTTTCGCTGGAAAAATTCGATTTTGCGTTTCCTTGAAAAACCAAATAAACCGAAAACGGAGTCGCCACGCCATTTTAATTTTGAAGGCCAAAACTTTGAAAAAGCCCGAGATCAGAGATTTAGGTTCAGAGGTCATGTTACGCGTCGGGAAGGACGTTAGTGTGCACTCCGACGCGCCTCGTAAAACGAGTCTTCCAAGCTGAAAATCATTTTGCGTGTGTGTGTGTGTGTGTGTTTTGGCCAAAATAAGTTGAAACTCAGAAAAGTAAAAATTGGGATATCTTTTAAGACTTTAAACTGATCCCATGATTTTTTGGAAGATTTTTGGATTGAGATTTGGTACTCAAAAGACCTTTTGAAGTTGAGAGCCATTTCTGCCAGAATGAAAAAGGCAGTGGACCTTTGATTTTGAAAGGGATTCAAGGGTCTTAAAACTTCATAATCTGGATAAACTCAGAGAATGAAAGTTGTTCTAGACACCTTAAATAAAGTTTTTGCGAAGGAATTTTCCATTTTGGAGAAGATTTGAGGGGTCAAAACCTTCTGGAAACCTCAGATATGAGATCTGGATTCCCAGAAGCTGATGAACTAGCCTCTGAAAGAAAATTTGAAAAGAGGAGTTTTACTCACCCAAAAATAAAGTAAAAATATTTCTGGAGAGCTTCTGGATGTTGGCTACAAAAAGTGTTTTGTAGTCAACACCAAACTCCAAGTTCATCTGTGTCCAAAAAATTAAGACCATGGACTGGGGTCTGAGAAAATTGCTACTGGACAGCAACTTCTCAAGAAAGAAAATATGATTTAAAGGGGGGTTTTGCATCCATGCTTGTCCCCATTTCCCTAGGTTTTGGTTAGTGATCACTAGACATTTTAGTGGTGAATCAACTATACCAAACCATCCTTGGGGTACATTAGGACTAAGCATTTCATTTGCTTGGGGAGGGGGATTTTACCCTTTGAAATCAAGATTTAGTGCTTGAAAATGGTTTTTTAGTGGTTTTGAAAGTGCATTTTTGCAAGTAAGCAAGAAAAGCTTTGAAAATAATGTTGGATCTTTGTAGAAGATCATCCATGGAGATGGTCTTCCATGGTGATCTTCTTAGATCTAGAGAAAGAAGATGGAAGAACTACATTTTGTAGTTTGAAGACGCATGCATGGATGAGATTTAGTGGTTAGGAAGAGGAGGGTTTATCAATCTTCCTTGTGTTCTTGAGTGTTTGGCTTGAGTGTATGAGTGTTTAGGGCTTTAATATGAGAGTGAGTGGATGAGTATGAGTTGGGAAAGATTGAGAGAAAAAGGTGACAATTCTTGTGAATTCTCACCGTTTTCTCTCTATATTTCGCGAGGTTCGGTGCAATGTGTTCTTCCTCCTTATTTTTGTGACTCGGAGGGCTCAATTTATAGCCCTCCCGAGATGACAATCCCATCCGCTACGGACAAGTCCGTGCAGCAAGGTAATCGTTCATTAAATGCGCCTTCCACTTTGGACAAGAAGAATAATCTTTTTCAAAATTCAAATTAGGCGCCCGCCATGTTTCCAAAGATTGCTATATTTGGTTTTCTTCTTTTGTTTTTCTTTTGAGATTCTTTTTAAGGTTTAACCTTAAATAACAATGCCCATTTTACCCTCACTTTGTTAGAAATGTTAGGATAGTTAGGAATTGTTAGAAATGTTATAACTTTCGTTAATTTTCTAACGAAAATTTAACAAGCTCAAATTGGAGCACTTACGCAGCCCTCGGCGACGGCGCTTTCGAAGGAAGCTGGTCGTCGATAAGAGTAAGGCTCCATATTTCAAGTGTGACGATCGAGTGATCGCAGGCGGCCGAACCTAGCGATAGGTTACCTACGTATCCCGAATCGGGAATCAAGCCTGGCCGTAGTTCTGCCTCAACCCGGGAGATGATGGCGCTTAGGTGCCTCGAACCCGATGAGCGAGTTCTACAATGCCGCCGGAGAGAAACGGATAAGAGATGACCATTTTTCTACTGGGATAAGAGATGACCATTTTCTGGTCCTGATGGCTATCCGCTCTACTGGGATAGGAATGACCATTTTCGGTCCTGATTCGGGGATGATTGCGATTTATTGTTTTCTTAGTGATAGCTGCCTTAGGTGCCTCAAACCTTCAAGATGGCGTTGATGATGATGGCTTTTTAGGCGCCGACCTGATGATGGCTTTTTAGGTGCCTCGACCTTGACGATGGCTTTTTAGGCGCCTCGACCTTGATGATGATGGCTTTTTAGGTGCCTCGAACCTTCGAGATGGCGTTTTAGGTGCCTCGAACCTTGATGACGATGGCTTTTTAGTGTGCCTCGAGCCTCGATGATGATGGCTTTTTAGGTGCCTCGGACCTTAATTTGAAATGGCCTTTTCTGCTGGACTTCTCCGCCGCCGGGCGAGAGTAGGTGACCGTTTTGGTCGAGGGTGGACCGGATTCCAATGATAGGCTACCTACGTATCCCTAGCTGGGAATCAAGCTCCTTTCGTAGTTCGAGTACTACTCGAGATCTCGCCGGCTTTTTGGGATTCCGTTAACTTTGCCGGGATTTCGTTAGCTCATTGGGAAAATCGAACGCTTCGATCACCGAGTAATTTTCTGGGAAAGATCGGTCTTACGTTTATCACCGATGATTTTTGATGAAAGATACGGATCTCGTTATCTTTCTCGGGGCACCTTGGCCTTTGATCTCGTTTACGCTTGATCACGGGGTAATTTTGATGAAAGATACTGATCTCGTTATCTTTCTCGGGCACCTCGGTCTTACGCTTGATCCAGGGCAATTTTGATGAAAGATACGGATCTCGTTATCTTTCTCGGCACTCCCTGGCCTTACGCTCGACTGCCGGGGTAACTTTCGATGAAAGATAATGATCTCGTTATCTTTCTCGGGTCACCTTGGCCTTACGTTCGATCGCCGGGTAATTTCGATGAAAGATACTGGATCTCGTTATCTTTCTCGGGCACTCTGGCCTTACGCTTCGATCGCCGGTAATTTTGATGAAAGATACGGGATCTCGTTATCTTTCTCGTCACTCTGCCTTACGCTTCGATCGCCGGTAATTTGATGAAAGATACTGATCTCGTTATCTTTTCTCGGCACCTCAGTCTTACGCTTCGATCGCCGGGTAATTTTTGATGAAAGATACGGATCTCGTTATCTTTCTCTGGGCACTCTTGCCTTACGCTTCGATCGCCGTCGGGCAATTTTGATGAAAGATACGGATCTCGTTATCTTTCTCGTGGCACTGCCTTACGTTTCGATCCCGGTATTTTGATGAAAGATACGGATCTCGTTATCTTTCTCGGCACCTTGGCCTTACGCTTGATCACCGGGCAATTTTGTTGAAAGATACGGATCTCGTTATCTTTCTCGGGTCACTCCTGGTCTTACGCTTCGATCACCGGGCAATTTTGATGAAAGATACGGATCTCGTTATCTTTCTCGTCACTCTGGTCTTACGTTTGATCGCCGGGTAATTTTGATGAAAGATACTGGATCTCGTTATCTTTCTCGTGGGCACCTTGCCTTACGCTTGACGATCACGGGGTAATTTTGATGAAAGATACTGATCTCGTTATCTTTCTCGGGGCACTCGGGCCTTACGCTTCGCCGGGGTAATTTTGATGAAAGATACGCGATCTCGTTATCTTTCTCATGGCACTGCCTTACGCTTCGATCACGGGGCAATTTTGATGAAAGATACTGGATCTCGTTATCTTTCTCGGGCACTCCTTGCCTTACGCTCGATCACCGGGCAATTTTGATGAAAGATACTGGATCTCGTTATCTTTCTGTCACTCGGTGCCTTACGCTTGATCGCCGGTAATTTTGATGAAAGATACGGATCTCGTTATCTTTCTCGGGCACTCGGCCCTTACGTTTCGACCGGGGTAATTTTGATGAAAGATACTGATCTCGTTATCTTTCTCAGGCACTGGTCTACGTTCGATCGTCTGGCAATTTTGATGAAAGATACGGATCTCGTTATCTTCTCTCGGGCACTTGGGTCTTACGTTTGATCGCTGAAGATTTTGATGAAAGATACGGGATCTCGTTATCTTTCTCGTGGCACCTCGGTCTTACGCTTTGACGCTGGGGTAATTTTCTTGACAAGGGGCCGACTTTGGTTAACTTTGGTTAACTTTGTCAAGTCGGGACCCGAATTGCGTAGTCCCGAAATTTTAAGGGGCAAAAGGGTCATTTTGACCCTTGCAATCCTATCCGCGCGGACAGGATGGAAAGTCGTGGGTATTAATTAGGGCCAACGCCCTTCTTTCTTCCTCGCCCAATTTTTGAAATTGTCGAGAGCAGAGAGAAAACCGCAAAATCCGCCATTTTTGGCCATTTAAGCTTCGAAATTCTTCCGATTTCTTCGATTTTTCGAGCAATGGAACACGGGAAGGCGCTTTTCAAGGCCAAGGACGTGGCCCGGTAGCTGAGAGGCGATTGGAGCTCGTCCGGATGAGGAGGCATTACAATCTCTCGCAATTGGTTACGGCGAGGAGCATTATCCCGATGCTTGGCAACATTGGGCTTCTGATCCGCATCTCCGAACGGTATACTTTTTTGAAACCCTTTGATCCCTTTGTTGATTTCTTGCTTGAAATTTTTGGGTGATTTTTGAATTTTTTTTTGAAAATTTGAATGATTGATGTTCTTGGCTTTGAATCTTGATTTTGATGCTTTGCATGTTGTAATGAGTATATGAGTAACCCAAAATGTGCACTTTGCTTGGGGAAAAGAATTGGCATTTTTGCCACATTTTTTTTTTTTTCGAAAATTACATGTGAAAATTCGAAGAATTGTGATTCTTTTTTGAAATTGAATATTGTATGTTCTTGATGATTTTTTTTTTTTTTGAAATTGAATATTGCATGTTCTTGATGATGATGATGCAATGCATGCATTTTGTTTGGAAAGAATGGGCATTTTGCCAATATGAGATGTATGTATGTTTAGGATTTTTTTTTTTTGAAAAGTGGGACGGATTTTTCCTCCCGTTGCATGTAAGATGGATGATATGCATGTATGCATTTTTTTTTGAAAATGGGACGGAGTTTTTACTTCCGTAGGAATGCATCTTTTTTTTTTTTTTTGATGAATGCATTGGGACTTGCTGAAAATTGTTTTCTTTTATGCGAGAAAAAATGGGGCTATGCTCATTGTATGCTGTTATGCTGTCGAATTTTTTTTTTTTTTTAATGTAAATGCAAATGCAATCTTTTTGACATTTTCTCTTTTTTTTTTTTTACAGGGCGGAAACCGTTTTGTGACGGAGCAAATTAACAAGATGAAGACTCGAGGATCGGTGGAGTCTCGTGATTGACTTGTGGGACCGGCTTCCTGATGCGGGTCGAGGAGCTTTGCCGAGTCCGAGATGCATTGTTGTCGAGACGGGGCTCGGGAGTTCGTCGAGTGCTCGAGGACCTGTCAAGTTCCCTAAGAGCAAGGGCTTCGATGTTTGCTCGCGCAAGATCGGTGGGACGCGACCCACACCTTCCACTTCTTCCTGGGCGAGGCTACCGTTACGCCTCCGACTATGCTGCGATTACGGGCCTGTCCTTTAATGGACGCAAGATTGAGTGGCTGGATGGCTACAGCCGATGCCGATCCGTTGTGCTCTTCGGGATTTTCCCCTATTCCCAAAAAGGGGATGGGGATGGAGTATGCCGTGGTCTACTTCGCAAGATCGTGGAGACCATAGCGAAGTTACGAGGTCGGGAGGAGAGGATAGCGCCGATCGATTGCCGTGGCCTTCTTGTGGTTTACTTTCTCGAGCACGCTCTTTGGGCATGCCGAGGGGACGGCGCCTTTGCCTTGCCGAGGTCCTTGGAGGACACGGAGACGGCCGGAGATGTCTCGTGGGGAGAGGGCCGGGCCGGCGCAGCTATATTTTGCTCTTGATAGGTACAAATGGAAGGCCGTGAGCTCCCTTGTACCGCTTCGAGTTTGCCCTCGGAGGTATAAGCTCTCTTTTGCTTTCCCTCTCTTCTTTGAGCACACACTTTTATTTGCACCGGATTGATTGGATTTTTACCTTTCGCAGTACGGGCGTTGGAGTTTTTCCACGCCACGGCTGGCGGCAAATGCATGAGCACGCCGGGCGCATCCGGCCACGCAGCCTTGGTCCAAGCATGCCCGGGAGAAGATAAGCTCCAGGGGGCGCACGACTCTCAGTACGCGGATTGCCTTCCTTTCGACGGAGGCCGAGACAGATGAGGGGATGATATTCTTCCCCGGGATCGCTTGAGGTGGCGCACCAAGGGCGCCGAGATCCGGACAAGGCAATGGAGGATCTTTGAGGGTCCGACTGCGATGCCTATTATCTCGGGAGAGAGGGTGACGCGCCAAAGATGGCGTGAACTCGCCTTGAGGACACCGTGGAGCCTCCCGCCGATATGATGCACTCCGAGCGATCGGTCCGTGACTGGATGATTACCGAGCAGCCAAGACTTCTGACTTCGTGGCGATTGAGCCATATGCGACGCTCGTCTGGAGGAGGCCGAGGATGCCTCGTTTTCGATAGGAGGGGCTTGGGATCCCGCGGTACCCTCGGACGGATTTTTCCTATATCCAGGATGGGGTCCGATTGAGGGTGCAGATCCTCACCCGAGCGGCTTCCACGAGCTTTCCGCCTCGTCCGGTATGAAGGTATGGCTTCACCTTTTCCCCTTCTTTTTCTTTCTTTTGTTTCATCATCTTTAGCATCACTTTTTTTTTTTTGACGCTTTGCTTTTGTGCGCTGAGGCGGTCGTCGAGAAGCCGACGAAGCAAGTGATCTGGCCAAGAGATTCATCGTGAGGATGGTCGTCTTGCGGGCTCCTCGTGCTAGAGCGAGGCGACCACGGCCGGCGCCCGTCGACGGGGAGGCTTCTCCTATTCGCCTGAGACTTCTTCCGAGACTCCTTTGTCTCCTCTCATTGATCACCGCGCTGCACCGCTCTTCGGATCACGTCATTCTTGGGGATCCACACGGCAGTGGACATCGTTGCGCATGGCGGGTCGTCTCCGTATGTTCGTGTGAGTCCGACGCCTTCACCTTCTGGATACGATTTCTTCGTGGATCTCGCTTACCCTATCGTAGCGTGCCGGCTTGGTCCCGACGAGCCTCTTTCTCGGGAGATGAGGACGATTCTCGAGCCCGAGACTTTCGTGGCTCCCGACGAGGCGCCCGAGTCGCAAGAGGGGCCGGGGGGAGACATCGGGTGCTGGAGACTCCGATTGATTTTATTTTTTTTTTGAGATTTGAGATTTAGATTTGTACAGATTATGCACATTTTTTTTTCTTTCCCTTTTTTTTTATGTAATAATTTAGGATTTTATTTATGTTTGCATGTTTTTTTTTTTATGCACTCTTTTTTTTTTTTGAATGTAATAATTTAGGATTTTATTTTATGAATGCAATGCAGTATGAATGCAGTGTTGCATGAGCCTTGATTTTTTTTTTTTGCAAGGGTGTTTGGTATATGGACTGGTTTGGGAGTTTTTTTTTGCACAAGTTTCGAGCAACCGGACGGAATATTCCTCTTTTGGTGTAGCAAATGGATCAAGGTGCAAAATTTTTTTTTTTGGTAATGACACTTGTATCCGCGCGGATAGGGTCGCCTTCCGACATTGTCCTTTAATTTTCGGTTCGCACTGGTCTTGCTTTATTTCAAATTCAAATATCCTCTTCAACCTCCAAATTTCAAACACCATTTTCGGGAGAAAGAGAGAAAACCATGGAAATGGCCAAAAATTCTCCAAAATTGTCCAAAGAAAGGCAAATGTTGTTCTTTGAAAAGTTCAAGGAGTGGTGTAGGGAGATCATGCACGAGAGAAGATCATTCTTTGAAGAAAGATACAAGGTACGATGCTTGTGGTCTCTCAAAGAATTCGTTCCGATTATGACCTCTTAAGAGCTTCTTCTTCGTTTTGGGATACTAGAAGGCATGTCTTTGCCTTTCCTTCAACGAGATTGTTCCGACTGTCGAAGAATTTCTGCCTTGCTTGAGGTCCTGAGGTGGAAGAGATAGCGGTCCCTTTGCCCGAGGGGCTTCTTTGTCGACAGATTGTGCGCCCTCCTTCATCTTTCCCCTGAGGAAGCGCAAGGTATGATCCGCGGTCCCGATCATCTCGATATTTCCGGCCTTCCCGACAGATTTAGGGGCCTAGGCTTCGTGGATGATGCCTATTGGGATGCCTTTGCACTTTGTATGTTTGGCACCCCGTTCATGGTCTATTCCTTCGGGATCCGCCATCGGCCTCGCCGGATGTTGTCGTTCACTGTCGCCCGGCGTAGATGTCGTTCCTTTGATTCTTGGGAGACTTTTCATGCTCTCGACAGATTAGCTACCGGACGGCGGTATATGCACGGGGCAGCCCGCTTTCTCTCGACCCCGCGGCCGATGGAGCGTTTGGGGTTCTTCGGGAAACCTCCGATATGATCGCCTTGGACTTTTGCCAGAGAGGTGTCGATGTAGATTTTGATGATCGTGGCTCGTGGGAGCGCTGATGGCGGGTCGCCAGACCGAAGATATCGATGGTTGGTGCCTCATCAAGGGTGGAGACTCGCAGAGTGCTTCAGACGGTCCCATGTGGTTATGCTTCCGGGCTTTCTCACCCAGCTTTCTACATTCCGGCTCGGTCCTTAGACAGCTTTGGCTTGGAGCAGGTTCCTTCGAGGGCTTTGATGATATAGCCACCAGTGGTGGTGGCTCCTGCTTTCCATGGATGATCCCTCTGTTTCCATTTCTTTCCCGAGCATGGAGGTATGATGCCTTTCCTCCTGGTCATTCTCAAAGCGCCCGAGACCGGTGTTCCCGACCACTGTACCTGGATTGGTACGAGGGGCATCCGGGAGAGACTCAAAGTGGCTATTTTGAGACGGCGTGAGGCCATTATGGGTGCGGAGGACCCGATCAAGCTTCGAGAGGAGTGAGGGCCGAGGCGAGGGCCAATCCTCATGACAGAGCGGAGACGCCGTGGATCGACATGAGGCTTACGTCAAGAGACAGGAGAGGAGGGCTCCTATGTTACCGCCTAGGTTACAGGAGATGAGGGATGACGCTAGGGCTACTAAGGCCCCGACAGAGGCCGGGGTTTGATAGACCCTGCTCCTATACCGTAGCTTGGTAGGAGGAATACCGACATTTTTCCTGGGCTCGTAAGAGAAAGACTCCTGAGGGGGAAGAAGAAGGGAGAGGCCAAGACGAGCGGCTTGGAGTGACTCGAGGTTTCCAAGTATCCCTTTCTTGCCATGACAGTACACATTAGTTTGATTATGTATCTTAGTTTTCTTTTAGCAGTCGCCGCTGTAGGAATGAATCGGGCTTAGACTCATCAAAGAGCTTTTAACTTGTAATGAATATTTGAATTGCTTTAGAGTTTTTCGAGACGCTTTCATGGTCTCGATCAATTGTATTGATGCCAAAGTATGGCTTTTATTTGTGCTTTAGACCGAACCGTTTCCGCCGCCACGTTCCCCTCATTTTGAGGAGCTCAGTCTTCGTAGTTCAACCCGGTGAACTCTTTTTTGTTTTTTTTTTTTGTTTTTTTTTTTTGGTGCAACCCCGTTTTTTACCTAGGCCGCCCTTTTCGGGTTTCTAACCTAGTCGGGTATTACTCTTTAGCACTCTTTTTTTTTTTTTTTTTTGTTTTTTTTTTTTTTTTTTTTTTTTTGGTGCAACCCCGTTTTTTACCTAGGCCGCCCTTTTCGGGTTTCTAACCTAGTTGGGTATTACTCTTTAGCACTCTTTTTTTTGTTTTTTTTTTTTTTTTTTGTTTTTGTTTTTTTTTTGTTTTTTTTTTGTTTTTTTTTTTTTTTTTTTTTACGCGTAGTATCTCGCGCAGCCTTGTCACCATTCACTCGGGTGTACAAAGGGATTCCCGTCGAGGTCCGCAAGTTGCATGAGCTCCTCCGAGAAGATCTTCTGGACGACATATGGCCCGACCCATACAGCTCCCATTTGCCGAGAGGGTTGATACGGACCGGGGCTTTTCTTTTAGAACGAGATCACCTTCTGATCTCCCGATGCTTTACTTTCTTGTCGAAGGCTCGCCATTCTTCCTTGGTAGGCCCTGGATGTGTTCCATGGCCTTCACGGCGTTCGTCTAGTAGGCCAATTCATCATGGCGACTGAGCCATTCGACCTCGTTGATCCGGCTTTCCAGAAGATACCTGAGCGAGGGTATTTCCAGCTCGATTGGGAGTACGGCCCATCTCCGTATGTGAGGGCAAAAGGTGTTTCCCGCTGCCGTTCGACCGATGTTCTCGTAGCCCCGCAGTGCCGTAACTTCGGGCCAATCTCGCCCGGACAGCCATTTTCCTGATGATATTTTCCGTGAGTCTTGTTTGTCGCTTCGACGGCTCCGCTGGTTTGGGGCCCGTAGGAGATGACTTGTGACGGGTTATTCGGAATTCCGCCAAAGAACTTTTCACATTCCCCTTCGAAGTGGGATCCATTATCTCGAGATGATTTCTACCGGCAACCCGTATCCGCACATGATGTTTTCTTTGACGAAGAGGGCAACTTTCTTTGAATTGAGGATTTTGTAGGATTTTGCAGAGCATCCTTTCCACTTCCTTCGAAGAAATGACCAATCTCGCGTCTCTTTAGGCTCTTCCGCAGCTCCCAAATTCACACTCGTCAAAATCTCTTCTAAGAAATTGGGCTCGATTTTCCTCTTCCTGACAACCCGCTTAAAGATTTTTTTTTTGTTGTTTGATTTTTTTGTTTAATGTGTCTGCTTTATCTAATGAATTATTATTAAAAATTTTTATTAATTAATTCATCATTAGTGGCAATCAAGGGATACTCGTAAAGGTTCGTCATTTCATTGAAAACGAAAGTGGAATACAAAGGCTTGCTACTGCACTCGTAGTCTTCAGCGTAAGGCCATCTGACGACCCTAGAGACTCGATCTTAACAGAGAGAGACTCGGGAGGACTTGTCCTAGATTGACACAAAGGGATCTGGTACCAATCCAAGCTTGGTGATCATTTCCTCCTTAGTCGCGGACGGCCCGAGAGGTTTTCCCAATTTTTTAGCGCTTTGCCATTGCTGGGTGGCCTCATGACTCGTGAACCGTGGCCGTTTTTGTTTTCCCTTCTCAATTGCCGCTATCATCTCTGGACCGAGCCGAGATCAATCAGTCCGGCACTGGACTTCTTCTTCGAACAATTGCCGCATAACTGCACCATCCCAATCATTCGAGGGAAATTCCGTGGCCTTAGCTTTTGGCACCGCGCCCGAATTCGTGTTTCGGATCTTCCCGGCGCAGGAATAGTGGTTGTGAGCTTCTCGAACTGTTCCACTGTGTCGCACGCCCGAAGGTATACTCACTCTTCATGGTAGCTGTAGCCCTGTGTATCTGGTAGGTCCAGAACATTCTACTGACCGGTTAGCCTTGGTTCCTCTAAACTTGTTGAGGCTATCCCGTAGCTTTAGCCATCCCGCCGTAGGAGCGGGCTCTGTGATGTTTCCGGTTGTGTGGGACCCTTTACAAAGTAGTCACCAAATTAGGACCGAAGGGGAGAGATTTGGGATTGTCGGCCGGACCTTTCCCGTGGCGCCTTCAAATCTTTTTCCCTTTCGCAGGTCCACCGGGAGGCCTCATATCCCGTGCCGTGGCGAGTATTCTGTCCTTTCACTTCGATGAGTTTGAAAGTTCCTTGCTGGGCGCTTCCCTGCACCGAGGCCAGTAGATAGCTCATTTTTCTCATCATTTTCAAGACCGCGGGATTTTATCCCGAGTGACCGTCGATCTATGTTGCACACTTGGGCCTCGGGAGGCTCGACCGTGAAGCCCGTTAGCATGTGACCTTCCTCGTCATGTTTGGATTTCCGTAATAGGTATTCCGCCCGTATCCGTGCCCTCTAAAGTGACTAAATCCCCGTAAATGGTCGTCGATCCCCATTCGAGACGAATTTCACACACCGGTGGAGGCTTCGAGGCGACCCCTTCGACTGGGTGCAGCCAAGGTCTTCTAAGCAGGCATTCAAAGTAATCGGGATGTCGATAACCCGGAATTCCACAGTATCAATTTCTCGTCCAAACCAGAGGTCTAAAGTAGCAACTCCGAGGACTCGCCGGATGTTGAGTCGTAAGCTTGACCGCGAGAGAAGAAGGCTTCAAGTCTCGTAGTCTTGATATCAAGCAAGCTCATGATCTTTGGCTGAAGAATGTTCATTCCTGACCCATTATCAACCAGACCCGAGGGAGGCGTCGTTCATCCAAACTGGACCGTGATGAAGAGAGGCTCATTATGATCAGCCCCAAATCGAGGGAGGTCGAGATCTCGCGAAAGTGATTATGTTCCCCGTAGCGGATGTTTCCAATCACCGTACCACATCATCTGGAGTAGCATCAATAGGCACGAGAGCGCGAGCTGTGCTTTCTTCCAGCCTTCGCCCATGGGATAAGACGGTGAGTAGAGACCGTAGGGAAATGTTGGCTCGTGTTTGCTTCAACCGGGCGAGCACGGATCCTCTTTTTCGTGGTCTCTGAGTTTCAGCTGCCTTAGCATAGGGGCGGCGATCTTCTTTGGTGCTTGTCTCGCGGCCTTCTTATCTCGCCTTAGGATTTCCTCGAAAATTTGCCCTGACGGGTCAACAGTTAACTTCCTCATCGCCGTCTCTGACCGGATTTCTTCAAGGCCGCCAGTGGTCAATGGGGAGCCCTTTCGCTATCGGGCCATTGGTTCGCGAGCCCGGCAACGGTGCGGGCCGAGCCGAGCCGTACCGGCTTCTTCCCGGGCGGCCCTTATAACCGCTTCCCAAGTCACGGCTTTTGGGCTGGGGTCAGCGTTGTTGCCCCTCGATGGCCCACAGCAGCTGTGGCGTCCTCCGATTCACTCTCATGGCCGGCCTTGCTCATAGTTATCATGCAACAAGAGTCGCTATTGCCTGACTCTGGCGGCTTTTCGATCTCATCCTCGATGGCCCACGTAGTTGTGGCTATCGCCTCCATCTCATCGTATATCCTTTTTCTTTCGCCTTGCAGTAGGCGCACCACAAAGCGAAGGATAGGCAACGTTCCTTCTGAGCTTGAGGTAGCGGCTCGATAGATCCGTGTCCAAATAAGGAGCACCCGGGTCCATTGTCGGCCCCGTAGCAATTAGAAAGGCGTCATGTGGACTCATAGGTACGAAGGCCACCGGGGAGACGTTCGTATCGATAACCCTTTTCGGATTGCAGTGCATTCGCCGCGCCGAGCGGCCCTGGCCGTGACCTTACTTTGTTACGCCATCCGTTCGTGGGAAAGAAGAAAAAGATCCGATAACGTTTACGAATTCTTCATCTTCCTAAGTGGCCGAAACCCTCCATTTTCGACCAAGCTTCAATAAACCCTCTCCATTCACCATTCGTTCTTATAAGGAACGTCAGGTTCTAGGATTTCGATATGTATGGATCTCGGGCGCGGCTTTGCTGCCCCTCATCCTCCTGAGTATCCTAGCATTGGCCACAAATGCATCTTACAAGTGACACCTCGTAGGGTCCGTCTCCATTGGTATCTCGATCCGCATTTCCTGGCGGTCCTTCATCGTTGCTTGCCGATAACCAACCATCAGGCCCGGCTCCCATGGGCTCACATGATCGTTCCAGCATTGTTTCCGGATCTGGGCCTCGCTTGACTCTTCACTCGTCATCATCATCGTCATCGCTGCCGCCGGAATCTTCTTCCCATACTACCGGGATTTCGCCGAGAGGGAGCGACTGGCCAAACCCGTTAGGAAGAGGGCGCGTGCAGCAGCAAAGTTGTCATATGCTCCCATTCCCTAAGTGATGGTAACCGCGATTCAGCCTTTCTCCTCCCGTAAATTGCGGGGAAGAGTGAGAGGGGGTGGCACGTATTTGACACTGTGTAGGATATAGAAGGAATCCTCCTCTTCCGATTCTTCACTGTTCCTGGATCATATTCGGCTCTCCTAGAGCCAATTTGCGTAAGTGTACTAGCTCCGCATGCTCTTCGGCCTCTTTGCCGATAAGCCCCAAGACGGTGCTCGCCGGAAACTTTCTTGCTCAATCTTTCTTGACTGCTCTAACCATCTTCAGTATAAATAGTTCTTTCATGTTCTCGAGCTGGAACAGCCCCAGCTTCTTCTTCGGTATCGGCCTTCCCTTCACCCGAAAAATAGCGGGCCTCGTATTCTTGCAAGGAGTCTCCGACATGAGACCAAGACGGGTTGATTCGCTCGATATCCTCGAGGCCGAGGGGGAATCCGAATTCCGTGGATCCTCGACGAGATTGGCCACGGTATTTGGGGACCTTCATCAAGCATCTTCCCGGGCGTGTGAAGATTCTCCGCATTCAATCATATTCACCCGATTATGGTTCCGTGGCAATGGGATTTTTGATCGTGTTGGCCCCTGGGCCTTCCAACTTTCCTTGCTCTATTAGCCCCCGAATTGCCTTTTTCAGAGTAAAGCAAATGCCGCCGATGTCCGTGAGCTTCGATGAAAGGCACAATACTTTGTAGTATCCACGGAGCATTCGGATTTCTCGGGTTGGAAATTCTCCAAAGGCCGCAAAGAAGCCTTCTTTCACCACCCCCTAAAGATGTCATTCAGGGGCATTCCAAAGTTTTCGAGATTTATGACCCGCGGTCCGGGCTCTACTGGCTTCCCCGGGAGCAAAAGGAGTCGTGTTATTACATTCCCGTCCCGCATAGTTAATCATCTCTTTGCCTTTCGCAGGAGCAGGGGCTGTTTGCAGGAGGAGCCCGATATCCGTAGGCAGTGCAAAGCAGCTGGTCATTGATTCAGTAGGCCTTTTCAAACTTAGCCGCAGAGTTAACCATGGCCCGCAAGTCCGAGTATGGGAAGTGACCGAGGGAGGCTCTCGGGATGTGGTTTCAAGCATGACCGGAAGATGTCCAGCTTGTTCCTCTTCTAAGGAGTGGATGGCCATTTCACCGAGTTTCGTATTCCACCGCTTGTAGAAGTCCCCAACATTCTCATCAGACGCCGCATCCGTTGCTTGTAGGTCAACCCTATTTGTTTCCCATTCCAAGTTGGCCTTATATTTTTCTCGTGAAGGCATTGGTAATCCTGTCCCATGTAGCCCCGGCTTCGTGTTTCAAACTAAGAACCACTTTTTTAAGGCACCGGACTTCAAGGATAGATCGAAATAGTCACCTAACCGCCGATTGGGTACATCCTTCGCTTTCATTGCCAAGGTATATGTGTCCAAATGGGTTTTGGGACATGCGGTCCCATCAAAGAGATCCAGATTTGGCATCACGAATTTGTGGGGCAGGGGAACAATGGAGTCCGGTCTCAGTAGGCCTGGAAGGCGTACTTCGCGCAATGGGCCTGATCCGCGCTTTCATTTCCTCGTGTTGTTCCACGAACCAGTGCCGATGAGGGTCTTGTGGCGGAACCATGGCATTCAAGCTAGCGGCCGAGCTAGAGAGAGGAGCTACCACCGGAGGCAGATCGCGGAGGGAACGGCCGATCCGGACGTAGGTGAAAACCCGTCCCGGTGGGCCGAAGTTACCCCGGGAGCATGAGTAGGAGCCTCGAGCAAAAGGATAGAACTCGCGGCCATTGCTGATTTTCAACCGGCAAAGTAGGTGGGGCAGCCCCGATGTGGCCTGGATAACTTGGATTTCCGAGTGGGGCCCGTAAGCAGGCTCGAAAGCGCGGCCGTCGTCCCTGATTGTTGAATTGCATGGCCGTCAGTGGCGAAGGTGTGTAACCCGGGGTACTGCGGTCCCGGTGATTCTGATGACACCGGATGGAGGCTTGGTAACCCATAGAAGTCTCGAGCGAGGAATGGATTTGTGTGAGGAGCAAACGAACTAGTACTGTTCGGGTGAGGGCTCCTCGATCCGCCTGTAACCAAGTGGCGGCGCATTCGAATCGGCGGCCGCTGGCCATGTAGGGTCCTGGATGATCTGGCTCCGAACCGAGGAGGGATCCCGATTAGCCGTGGCATTCCGAGATAGCCCCAACCATGAGAAGACATTCCGTGACCGATTTTGCCCCCACCGATTCAGGCCGCTTCGGCCGTACGGATCCGGTGGTCTCGTGGTCGGGAGCCGGCCGACCCGAAAATCGAGGAGCACGGGTTCTCGGTAGTGGCACCATAGGAGGTGGGCGGCGGCATCCCGGTGTAATCAGTGGCGACCGAGAGTGGGGTTGGCATCCTCGTCTTCTTCCACCTGGGTGAAGGTGCCATCCGGATTGAGGCCGGCGGCCGTACCGTGACTCTTAATAGCCTCCATAAGGTCGTTTAGCCGTGCTTCCCGTCGTAACCTCATCTCGTTCGCTAACCGATTCCACCGTTGCTCGTCTCGAGGGGTCCCGGGAGGCGGAGTGACGTTATCCCCATCATTACCGGCCGATGCGTACATTCTCAAACCCGAGCCTGAACAAACGGCGAAGCCGACGATGCGCTCGACTCTTCCTAACCGATCAAACTATGACCCGGTGCCCGAAACCAAGCTCAGGCGTGAGTCATGGGGAAAGGACATGAAGGTTCGGGGAGTGTCCTGGAATGGAAGGAGGGAGGTAGGTGTTTCGGGGCTTTTGGCTCTGGCGCAACATGCAGCTTATTTGTTCACGTTTACTTAAAACATGTTTTATTATCCTAATCGGTTGGAAAAGATTGCTCTTCTTTTTCGCAAACTACTCGATTCCCGGATCGCCGGGCCCCGTCACTACGTCTATAAGCCCTCGTATTCCACTCCGTATTTCGACCTCCCAGGCGGATGCCCGGCGAGGGTCCTATAGTGGCAAGCGGTCCCACCGACCGAAAGAAAAACGATCCTAAAAGTCTCGGCGGGTAATCGAGTCTTAACGAGCATTCGATGTAAATTACGGACAAAGCCGACGTCGAAAGTCAAGATCATGTCCGAGGGCTCGACAAAAAGCCTGGCATGATTCGACTCGATAAGCGTCCACGATTGATCTTGACTTGTCGTCGCTGCCGTAATTAGGCATGGAATAGTCATTAATCCTTGATGACTCAAAGGTCAATGCCGGGAGCCGTGTATAATTTGTGCGCTGAGCCGAAGTCAAGGCGCCTGGCCAATATCTTGGTCAAAGTCTCGCGGCGGAAAACCGGCGTAACTTCGACCGACAGTGGACCCGAAGATATTGAGCTCGGTGATGCCGACAAAGGCTTGAAAGGAAAGGTCTATACACGGACAGGCATGACACACGTACTGTACTAAAACCAACCGGGTCTCTGACAAAGTGTGTCACTGGACAAGCGCATGGTCGACACGAGGCTCCACGGGATGTTTGGGTAGTCCCGTGCTCATCCGAGAGGCGTAATAAGACCAAACGGACCGCGACAAGGATTTCCCTGTTAAGGACGTAGTGTGCAAGTGTACGGTCACGTGCGCGTAGTGTGCAAGCGCCTATATTCTTTTTCCGAGTAAAATAGAAATTTTTATGTGTCTTAAAAATATGATGCATGATTTTTTTTTGGAAATTTTCTTTTTTTTTTTGAAAATCCTTTTTTTTTTGAATTTTTTTGAAAATTTTAATGAGCACATAAGCACGAAAATTCCGACGCTTAGGGACATTATTCCGACAAATAAAATTTTGACTTTCTCCGAGGCGGCCAAAACAACATGAAAACCGTGCAAAAATCAACACACACACAAAAATGATTTTCAAAGCCGGGACTAAGCTTGACCCTCAAAAGCTTTTTTTTTGAAAACGGTGATACCGGTACGTGGGATTGTTAGGACCACAATTTATCCCCGACTCGTGTTAGGGAGGCGATAACGGGAAATTTAGTGGTTTCCACCAATATACCGAATACCATTTTTTATTAAAAAGCTTAGTCCCCAAATGTGAGTCGCCACCGTGATGATGTTGCCTTTTCATGAAAAATTCGATTTTTGCGTTTCTTTGAAAAACCAAATAAAACCGGAAAAACGGAGTCGCCACGCCATTTTAATTTTGAAGGGCCAAAACTTTGAAAAAAGCCCGAGATCAGAGATTTAGGTTCGGAGGTCATGTTACGCGTCGGGAAGGACGTTAGTGTGCACCCGACGCGCCTCGTAAAAAACGAGTCTTCCAAGCTGAAAATCATTTGTGTGTGTGTGTGTTTTGGCCAAAATAAGTTGAAACTCAGAAAAGTAAAAATTGGGATATCTTTTTAAGACTTTAAACTGATCCCATGATTTTTTGGAAGATTTTTGGATTGAGATTTGGTACTCAAAAGACCTTTTGAAGTTGAGAGCCATTTCTGCCAGAATGAAAAAGGCAGTGGACCTTTGATTTTGAAAGGGATTCAAGGGTCTTAAAACTTCATAATCTGGATAAACTCAGAGAATGAAAGTTGTTCTAGACACCTTAAATAAAGTTTGTGCGAAGGAATTTTCCATTTTGGAGAAGATTTGAGGGGTCAAAACCTTCTGGAAACCTCAGATATGAGATCTGGATTCCCAGAAGCTGATGAACTAGCCTCTGAAAGAAAATTTGAAAAGAGGAGTTTTACTCACCCAAAAAAAAAGGTAAAAATATGTCTGGAAAGTCTGGATGTTGGCTACAAAAGTGTTTTGTAGTCAACACCAAATTCCAAGTTCATCTGTGTCCAAAATTAAGACCATGGACTGAGGTCTGAGAAAATTGCTACTGGACAGCAACTTCTCAAGAAAGAAAAATATGATTTTAAGGGGGTTTTGCATCCATGCTTGTCCCCATTTCCCTAGGTTTTTGTTAGTGATCACTATACATTTTAGTGGTGCATCAACTATACCAAACCCTCCTTGGGGTACATTAGGACTAAGCATTTCATTTGCTTGGGGAGGGGATTTTACCCTTTGAAATCAAGATTTAGTGCTTGGAAAATGGTTTTTTAGGGTTTTGAAAGTGCATTTTTGCAAGTAAGCAAAGAAAAGCTTTGAAAATAATGTTGATCTTTGTAGAAGATCATCCATGGAGATGGTCTTCCATGGTGATCTTCTTAGATCTAGAGAAAGAAGATGAAAGAACTACATTTTGTAGTTTGAAGATGCATGCATGGATGAGATTTAGGGTTAGGAAGAGGAGGGTTTACCAATCTTCCTTGTGTTCTTGAGTGTTTGGCTTGATTATATGAGTGTTTAGGGATTTAATATGAGAGTGAGTGGATGAATATGAGTTGGGAAAGCATTGAGAGAAAAAGGTGACAATTCTTGTGAATTCTCACCGTTTTCTCTCTATATTTCGCCAGCAGGTCTCTGCAAATGTGTTCTTCCTCCTTATTTTTGTGGACTGAGGGCTCAATTCTATAGCCCTCCCGAGATGACAATCCCATCCGCGCTGACAAGTCCAGCACGTGCAATCGTTCATTAAATGCAGCTTCACTTTGGACAAGAAGAATAATCTTTTTCAAAATTCAAATTAGGCGTAGCTTTATGTTTCCAAAGATTGCTATATTTGGTTTTCTTTCTTTTGTTTTTCTTTTTGAGATTCTTTTTAAGGTTTAACCTTAAATAACAATGCCCATTTTACCCTCACTTTGTTAGAAATGTTAGGATAGTTAGGAATTGTTAGAAATGTTATAACTTTCGTTAATTTTCTAACGAAAATTCTAACAAGCTCAAATTGGAGCACTTACACAAACCTCAACTTAGGTTCATACTCCTGAACTCAGTTCCCATTTAGGTTCATACCCCCTCAAAAGAAATTCCCGGCAGTTAAACGTAAGACCGACTTCCCCGAGAAAGTTAACTAATCCCGTTTCTTTCATCAAAATCGCTCCCTAAGCGAGAAAGATAACGGAATCCAGTATCACCGTAAAAATCATCTGGCCAGGTTAAGCGTAAGGCCAAACTTCCCAAGAGAAAGTTAGCGAGATCCTATTTCTTTCATCAAAAATGGATTCAAAGGTAAAGCGTAAGACCGGAGTGCCCCGAGAAAGATAACGGAATCAGTGTATCTTTCATCGAATCATCCCCGGCGGTTAAGCATGGACCGAGTGCCCCTAGAGAAGATAAACGGAATCCCGTATCTTTCATAAAAATCATTCCCGGCGGTAAAACGTAAGACCGATTTCTAAACAAAATACGTCTGTTTTTCCTCAATGAAATTTATCGAAATCCCAGCCCGAAGTTAACGGAGTCCCAAAAGCCGACGGAATCTCGAGTAGATTTCGAACTACGGCAGAAGCTTGGTCCCACTAGGGATACGTAGGTAGCCTATCATTAGGAATCCGACCACTCGACCAAAGACGGCCTGCAGTCCTTCGACGGCGAGACATAAGACCGAAGTCCATCTATCCCCGAATCATCAAGGTTCGAGGCACCTAAAACGCCATCTCCAAGGTTCGAGGCACCTAAAACGCCATCTCCGAGGTTCGAGGCACCTAAAACGCCATCTCCAAGGTTCGAGGCACAGAAGACGCCATCATGCGGATCGAGGCACCTAAGACGCCATCACACATGACACCGTGGAAGCGATAAATCGCAATTATCCCCAGCAGGGCGGATATACAATTCGGTCGTCATCGGCCAGAAAATGGTCGCTCCTGTCCCGAGCGGAGCGGATGGCCCTCGGACCGGCCAGTCATCTCTTATCCCCAGTGGAGCGGATAGCCATCGGAGCCAGAAAATGGTCATTCCTTATCCCCGGCGGAGCGGATATACAATTTCGGCCATCGGACGAAAATGGTGGCTCCTATCCGACGGAGAGCGGTTAGCCCTAGATCAAAATGATCATCTCACTGTATCCCCGGCAGAGTTTCTCTCCAAAGAACCAGCCATTGCCAGAACTCGCTCATCGGGTTCGAGGCACCTAAAACGCCATCATCCCTGGGGTCGAGGCCCGAACTACGGCCGGCTTAATTCCACGCTCGGGATACGTAGGTACACTATTAAATAGGTTCGGCCGCTCGATCGGCAGATCATCCTGTCAAATTTGGAGCCTTACTCTTATCGACGACCCCGCTTCCTTCGAAAGCTTAAGTCGCCGAGGGGCTAAACGTAAGTGAACTCCAATTTGAATTGGTAGCTTTTTCGTTAGAAAGTTAACGAAAGTTTTAACATTTCTAACATTCCTAACAAACCACAACAACTCTAACAAAGTGAGGAGTAAAGTGGGCATTACTTACTTAAGGTTAAGCCTAGAAAAGAATCTCAAAAAGCCAAAAAACCAAAGATAGAAAGCTGTTGGAACAAAAGCTAGGTGATTAATTTGAATTTTGAAAAGATTTTTCTTCCTGTCCGAAGCCACGGATTTGTAATTAATGAACGATTACCAGCTGACGATACCCTCCGCACGGACATGATTGAGGATTTCAGAGGGCTATAAATTGAACCCTCCTCTCTCGGTTTACACAACACAATTTGATCATAGCAACGAAGTTACGGCGAATATAGAGAGAAAACGGTGGGAATCACTTGGTGCCCTTTACATTTTTCTCTTGAATCTTTCCCAATCTCACTCCAAACAAAAATCCAAACATCAAACCTTGATACTCCTCAAGCCAAACACCAAATCTTGATACTCCTCAAAGTCAAATTCCAAGCCTAGAGAAGATGAGGTGTCACCGTTGGTAAAGCCCTCCTTCTCGTCCCTAAAATTCACTTTTGACTTCTTGTTCATCTTGTTCTTCTTACTTGGATCTACTTGATGTTTAGTTTGCTTGAGTTTTGACCCAAGATGGTCATCTTGAGAAGTTCATCTTCATGAATGACCATCTCAAATGGTATCTATATTTTAAATCTCTAAATTGATTTTTTCTCTTTAATTTCATTTCTACAAAATATCCCCTTTCCCTTTGCAAAGGACATGTTTAAACGGCCCATAAATTCCCCAAGGATGACTTGAATATGATAACCCTCTCAATAAAAAGTAGTGGTATCAAGTCTAGGGATGAAAATGGGGTGAACATGAATGCAAATCCCCCAAAAATCACATTTTCCCTCAAGAACATCTTGCTGTCCAGTAGCATTGTTCTGAGACCTCAGTCCATTTTCTTATTTTTTGGACCCAGTAAAACTTGGAATTGGGTGTTGACTACAAAACACTTTTTGTAGCCAACATCCAGATCTTTCCAGAAATATTTTTATTTTATTATTTTTGAGTAAGTAAACTCCTTTTTTTCAATTTTTATTTTAGAGGCCAGTTCATCAGCTTCACAAATCCAGATTTCACATCTGAGATTTCCAGAAAGGTTCAACCCCTCAAATTACTTCCAAAATGGAAAGTTTCTTTTCAAGAAACCCTATTTAGGGTGTTTTAAACAACTTTAATTCTCGGACTTTCCCCAGATTCTGAGGTTTTGAAGCCTTTAAGTCCATTTCAAAGTCAAGGGTCAACTGCCTTCTTTCATTCTGGCAGAATTGCTTTTCAAATCCAAAAATCTTTTGAGTGCCAAGACTCAACCCAAAAATTCTCCAAAAAATCATGGGATCAGTTTAAAGTCTTAAAAAGAAATCCCAATTTTCACTTTTCCCAGTTTCAAATTATTTTGGTCAAAACACACACACACACACACACACAACAAAAGGATTTCAAATGTTTGGAAGACTCGTTTCTGCGAGGCGCGTCGGGTGCACACTAACGTCCTTCCCGACGGCGTAACATGACCTCCGAGACCTAAATCTCTGATCTCGGGCTTTTTCAAAGTTTTGGCCCTTAAAATAAAAATGGCGTGGCGACTCCGTTTTAATGGCACATCGTTACAACTTCATTTTCCGGTGTTCACCAAACACCGAAAAATGTCAAACACCGATAAATGCATTTATCAGTTATAAACAACTAATAAACACATTTATCAATGTAAAATGCATTTATCTGTCAAATAACTGATAAATGCATTTATCTGTCAAAACTACTTTTCTTTGAAAAAGAAAAGTAATTTTATTAATATCACATTTTACATGTTTTTTATATATAAATAACATTTTTTTGAGATAGTTTCGATAAAAACCATAAAAAAAACATCTTACTCTCACAAATTTAAAAAATCAAAAGAACCAGATTGTTGTGACTTACAACTATTTTTACGTTTGGATGTAAGCTGCATAATAAGTAGAGTCAAGGACTCTAAACCCCATAGTCCAGATTAAAAACCCATATTAACCCATTTGAGATGAAAATGTCACCAAAACCCACGCCTAACGGAACAAGACGGCAGCTAATATTCCGTGAACTACCCGTCATCAAATCCTTTCCGTGAAATACCCTTTTTGCTGAATCGTCTGACTCAACTCCTTCTCGCTCCTCTTCCTTTATCGTACACAAAACCCTCGACGGCCATTGAAATCCACCAAGCACCTTGAAAACATCAATCATCGGGTCATTCGGCGAGGATCTGCTGTCACCGGTCGGCGCTCCGGTGAAATCGATTCGAGGCCGAGTTCTCAAGCACAAGAAGAAGAGGAGCTGCTCTTTGGATGAGACGACGGCGGCGGCGGGAGATATATCGCACGGAGCGGCGGTGATCGACGCCATCATGGGTGGTGATTGTGGGCGAGTAGTCTCGGCGTCGAAAAACATGGTTGCGCCTGAGAACGAACAAGAGTTGGGTGATGAGGTCTACAAGTGAAATCACTAAGATGACTGATAGAGCTGTTCCAGTGTCCTATAACTCTTGCTATAGGACCTGTTCTAGTGTGATTTTAATTTCTAGGTTACTTGCTTCATATTGTTTGTGTTTGCTAATGTGGCAAATAATCTATTATATGTCCTATAACCATTGCTATAGGAGCTGAAATAGTGTTTCTTTAATTTCGAGGTCACT
>JAFEMH010003400.1:0-268123 GCA_022495995.1 Adenophora triphylla var. japonica
GTGACTCTGCCCTCATCATCATCCCAGTCTCACAACAGATAGGAAGGCGAGTGGACCCAGGTCTGCTGAAATATCACAGCGTGGAAGAGCTGGTAGCTTCGATTCAAGGAAATCGGCCTCCATTACTTGCCTGAGAGTCATGGCAACGGTTCGCGGATGCTCTACGGCAACGCTAGCCTCCCTCGTTGAAATACCCGAAGGAAGGTACGTCAGACCATTCGGAGTCGGGAGAAGAAAGCCGCTTATTGCTTTGAAATGGAAGCGGAGGTAAAGGCAGACGATCCACTGATACGCTCAGTTGCTCCAGTGCCAAGCAGTAACGGCTAAGCCTCTTTCAAAAATGAAGATGGGGAATATAAAGAGAAGGAATCAAAGCGAAAAGCCTACCGTACTGAAAGCGACTACTTCCTCCCGTTATGTTCTTTTGGGAAACATGCGTCTGTACAAGAAGCATTATCAGGGAGCCCCCTCGCCGATGTATCGGCTTAAATAAGAAACTCTGGGACTCATGAGAAAGAAGTACGTAGGTAATTTTCTTATTTCTACATTATGAATGCTCGGGAAGTAATGCAAATCATACTAAGAATGGGAGGATACTTTTGGATCTCCGTAGGCAGAAGCACGTCCAGGTTCGTCAAAAGGCTGCGACAAATACCCAGCGGTGTCAAATCTCAATCATTTGCCTCCTCTACGAGTTATCTTGCCTTAATGACAACCCCTTGGCCTTTCGTCACTTGGGGTGATGTCATAGGCAAAATCACTCCACCAGGCGGCGACTGACCCTGGTCGTCTGTGGGCGCGGGTATTTTCACCCAGTGGGTTGAAGCCAAGTCCTACAGGGTCCTGAGCTCGAGGAAGGCGCCATCCCTCTTTATCAAAAAGAAAATATCATATGCGAATACGGGTTGTCGGCCGGTATCATCTCGAGATAATGGATCCCACTTCGAAGGGGAATGCGGCAATTTTGCTAGCTTGAGTTCGAAATAACCAGTGCACCAAGTCATCTCACACAGTTTGACTAACGGAGCCGTTGAGGCAAAGTAAGCAAGACCTTGGAAAGCGTCGACCGGAAAATGGGTCATTGGGGGTCGAGGATTGGCCCTTGAAGCTTCACCTTGCCAACCTGCAGGGCTACTGGAGAACATCCGTCGAACGGCAGCCAGGAAACACGGTTTGCTCTTTACCCTACGGAATGGAAGCAGGTGCTCCTGATCGATCTAGAAATCCCCTCGCTCAGGAATGCTTGTTGGAAGGAAGTCGGATCAACGAGGTCGAATGGCTCCAGTCGCTATGATGAATTGGTCTGCTAGATGAGCAGCAGATTGAAGGCCATGGAACATGCTCAAGGCTACGAAGGGAGAATGGCTAGGGCAGCCAAACCAAGAAAGTAAAGCATCGAGAGTAGGGGAAGGTGATCTCGTTTTGAAAGAGAAACCCCGATCAAAGTATCTTCTTTGAGCGAATGGGAGCACATGGATCGGGCAGTATGTCGTCCAGAATATCTTCTCCCAGGAGGAGTAAATACAACTTCCGAGACCTCGACGGAAATCCTTTTGTATACCCAGTGAATGGTAACCATTGCATGATCTACCACAGCAGTAAAACAACGAGGTCAAAAAAACAAAAAAACAAACAAACAAAAAAATATAAAAAAAAGAGTGCTAAAGAAAGTAATACTTGACTAGGATTAGCTTTCCCAGAAAGGAGAGCCTAGGTAAAAAACGGGGTTGCACGAAAAAAAAACAACGAAAAAAAAAACAACAAAAAAGTAGGGTCGAACTACGAAGACACTGAGCCCGCTACTAGTCAGGAAGGGGAACGTGGCGGCGAGCAGATTCACGTCTAAATACAAATAAAAGACATGCTTTGTCGAGACCAACGAAGCGTCTCGAAAAACTCTACAGCGATTAGCATAGTGTTCAGGTTAAAAGCTGCAGTGATGAGTCTAAGCTGGGTTCATTCCTACAGGCGGCAGCCTGCTAAAAGAAACTAAGATACATAATTTACAACTAATGTATGCGCTCTGACAAAGAAGGGATGCTCGGAAACCTCAAGGTCACTCTAAGTCGCTCAAATGCGGCATCTCCCCTCTTCTTCCCCCTTCGGATCTTAACCCTCCTACGAGCCGGGAAAAATGTCGGTCTTCCTCTGCCCTGACCCGAAGCTCGGTGTAGGAACGAGGATCCTATCAAACCGGCCTCTGTCGGGGCCTTAGTAGCCCTACGCGTCATCTCTCATCTCTTGTAGGCGGGCGTGCGGTAACGTAGGAGTCCTCACCTTCTCACGGTGCTCTTAACACTAAGCCATAGTGCGGTCACAACATCTCCGCTCTGTCATGGGGTTGGCCCTCGCCTCGGCCCTCCTCCTCTCACGGCCGTCGGGTCCTCCGCGCCATGTGGCCTAACGCCGTCTCAAAATAACCATCGAGTCTCTCCCAAAATGCCTCTCGGCGTACCAATCCAGTACAGTGGTGAGAAACACGGGGTCTCGGGCCCGTCGAGGATAACCCGAGGAGGGAAAAGACGTCGCGCATACACTCCACTGCTCGGGAAAGAAATGGGAACACCGAGGAAGGATCATCCATAGAAGCAGAAGCCACCGCCTAGTAGCTATATCATCGAAGTCCTCCAAGAAGCTGCTCCAAGCCAAAGCTGTCTCGAGAACCGAGGCGGAATGTAAAGGCTGGGTGAGAAAGCCCCGGAAACATAACCACGGGAGATCCATCACAAGTACTCTCTGAGTCTCCACCCATGAGGCACCAACCATCGATATCTTCGGTGCTGGCGACCGGCCATCAGCAACGCTCATACGAGCTACCACACAGATCATCAAAATCCACAGTAACCACTCTCTGGCCCAGTGTCCAGAAGCTTGAATCATATTCGAAGTCTCGCGAAGAACCCCGGTAGCTCCATCGGCCATTGCGGGGTAAAAAAAATAAACGTTTTGCTCCCAGTTGCATATCTTACAGCCCTCCAGGAATTTAGCTAATCTGTCACATCGAGCATGAAAGGTCTCCCCCAGGATCGAAAGAGTGCATGACATCTTTTGCCCAAACGACGGTGAACCACTACATCCGGCGAGCCCAGATGACAAATTCCAAAGGAATAAACCATAAACAAGGTTCCCGAACATGCAGAGTGTAAAAGCATCCCAATGCATCATCAAACGAAGCCTAAGCCCCCAAATATATCGGGAAGACCGGAAATGTCAAAAGTGATCGGGACCGCGGATCATACCTTGTGCTTCACTGTAAGTACCCCAATCTGGATCACCCCTTTCAAGAACACGGGAAACACCGCGAGACTCATCAGCGCGATCTCGAAGACCTCTGGCACTCAAAACCCTCTCAAAACCCCCGGCCAGAACCAAGGGAGGAGCCTTTACGGGATAAAAAGGGACGAAAAGGACCTTTTGGGAATTTTCAGGGAAATTGGAAAAGCAATAATGGTCCGTACGGACCTCTTTGCTAATAATTACTGAATCCTCTTAAAGTCCACAATATTCCCTCAAATCCCGGGAAAATGATTACCCTCTGCGAGTTGAGTCAGTACGGACCTCTTTGCATGTCAACTTGGTCCGTACGGACCTTATTGCACGGGGACATCATGATTTCCAAATATTCACCATCATCACACAGATTCCCTCAAATCGAGGAAAACCAAAAGTACGGATTACCGGGGAGGTCCGTACGGACCTCTTTGCACAAATCTGGCACTATAAATAGAGGGCTCCCCCTCCTCATTTTCACACACCTCCCAGCTTCTCTCTTCCTCCACTAGGCCTTCGGCTTCCCCTCTAAGTCCTTCGAGGCATTCCCGGCCCCTTTCGGATCCTTAGAGGCCTTAGAGCCCCCTCGTGGTGCTCAGAAGCCTCCCAGCGCTCCGCGACGCTCCGCTGCCCGAGGCACTCTCGAGGTACTGCGAGGCCCCTCGTGGTACTCAGAGGCCTTGCTGGTCTTTCCACGGTGTCCGGCTCTTTCAGAGTCAAACCGGCGATCCCAAACCACGCGCAGAAACTGCCGAGTGACTCTGCCTCAACGCACGCAGCAGAACCTCGCGAGTGATCCGGCGATCCCCAGCGCACGCCAGAACCTCTGCCGCACAGCCGGCTGCAGCCTCTGACTCCCACGCGAGAAACTCGCCATGGGCAGACAGCGGTCCCTCTCCGGAAGCAATCCCGATCCATGCAGGAACGCTACTCAGACCTCAAACACTGTTCCTCGGCGGAAGACAGACACGAACCAACATTGGTAAGGCTTCCTTCCATTACTATTTCAATACATTTCAATACATAGTATACAATGTAGACATCCAGATACTGACATGCATTTTTAAAAAGCACACACACACACACACAACATTTAAAGGATATTAGGGGTATCAAGAAAGACTCGTTTACGAGGCGACTCGGGTGAGCTCCTAATATTCTAATATTCTCTTCCGAGGAGTCATCGACCTCCGAGACTCAAAATCTCATCACACAAAAAACGAGTTTAAAATTATCTTTAAGGCGTGCCCTTTTCAATGTTTTGGGCTTAATAAAAACGGGCGTGGCGACTCTACAAATGCGAAAACAAAGCGGGCGAGACACACCACGAGACAAACCGGCTATGACGAAAGATGCCGGATCTTAGGGCGCGATCCGCGCTGCCTCTCGGATCGAGGTAATTTCGGTTGGCGACTCCATTTGGGGAAATTTTGTTTTAAAAACTTTTAAACAAAACAAAAGATTTTTAAAACGATGATGAGGGTCAAACTTTCATTTTACCCCTTTCTTTAAATATTGTGTGTGTGTGCACGTGCTTTACGTTTTTATTTTACAAAAAAAAAAAAATACAAAAAAATGCATCAATATACATGTTTGTGCATACATTTAAAATTCTTCAAAAACTTGTTTTACTCGGAAAAGAATTTTAGAGACCGCGTGGCACTTGGCCTTGTAGCATCTTGCCTCGGTTACACCGCACACTACTGCTTTCTTGCCTCGGTTACACCGCACGCTCTGGCTTAGCAGCTTCTTTGCCTCGGATACAGCTGCACACTACAACCCTCAACCCGGAGTGGTCTCGGTTGCGATCCGTTTGGTCTTCCTAGGCCTCTTGGATGCGCACGGGATCATTCCAAACATCCCATCCTAGCCAAGCGTCAACCACACGTTTGAGTCTTGAGTCACACTCTGTCCGGACTCGGTTGGTTTTACCCGGTCCGTGTCATACGGCTGGATACATATACCATGCCGGCCATTTTTTACGAGTCAAGGCTCGGAACTCAAGATCCCTTGCGCAAGCAAAGCGATGAAAAGGTCATGCTAAAATCTTGACACGATCTTGATTTCCGAAGCTACACCCGAACGATGTTCAGATCCAGGATATACATCCCATGCTCACATGACACCATGTCATCACGCCTTTGATACGTCGGCCATGACAATATGACCCGGCCAATGCCTAACGTCACGAGATCCCTTGCGCAAGGCTCAAGGTAAAGAGAAGGTCATGCCGAACTCTTGACACGATCTTGACTTAGTGGCGGCTCGGTTCACTATTCAGCATGGCTAACGCATCAAAACGAACATGACGAGGCTCGGTCCTTAGGTTCGATTTTCTTTTAGGCCGGTGGAAACCGCTTGCACTATAGGACCCTCGCACAGGCATCCGCACCGGGATGTCGAAATACGGGTGCAAAGCGAGGGGCTTATAGCGCGCCTTGAGATGGTCTCCAGCGGCCCGGGATCTAGCATAGTTGCGAAAAAGAAGAGCAATCTTTTCCAACCTACAGGATTACGAGAAACATGTTTTAAGTAAATTAAAACAACAAAAAAAAAAAAATAATAAGAAACGGAAACCGCATGCCACGTGAGCTTTCCCCCTTTTATCTAGTGAGGCCATTCTTGTGTCTAAACCTTGCCGTCACCCCCTCCCGGCGAACCGAGAGTGGTTGAGAATACTGGAAGCCGCCTTTTCGGTATCGAGGTCCCAAGGTCCGATAGCCCTTCCGGTTCCAGCGGTGCGCACCGTCCAGCTGCTCCCCGTGACGGGATCAACGGGATAACGGTGAGGGAAACGGAACCCCGCCACTAAGGAACCTCCAGGACAATGGAGGAGGTCTTTGCGAGCCTTCGAAACCATCAAGAAGCGCCCGAGAGGAACAGCAAGCCTGGATCGTAGACACCTTGCGTCTTCGAGGAACGATTGCGGTTCCCCGGCTGATGGAACCTTTGTTCTCATAGAGGACGAACATACCGGCTCCCAGGTTTCTCAAAGCTATCGGCAAGTTCCGCCTCCGCCAAGCTACGAGATCCCGGCAACGCAAAGCGGCTCTCGCTCAGCTCCCCCTCGGGCGTCGGTCAAGCTTGACTCAACGGCATGCCGCCTCGGCACGGTCGGTTTCCGGCTCACGCACACCAAGCTCGTGCACTGACAGCACACATCGTGCACTGCTCAGTCGAGATCCCAATGCATCTCGGTATCCCCGATTCAATCCTTTGCCTCTATACGAGCCTCGCAACCACAATCAAAAGTCCCCATGCTTACCGGGGACGGGCATCCCGGCGGATATCCCGACATCTCAAGCTTGCCACCTGCTAGTACGCGATTGGGGCTAACGAATCATTTCCCAGGTTCCCAAACACAACCCTTAGCGGACTGGCAATCACGCCTCAACTTCAACACCCCGGGGTATGGGTTGGTATACACTCAACTACCTCCCCAAGACTCCCGAATGGCAATCCCATCGGCCAATCCACCCCCATCTTCGGTTTCCGTCCACCGAAAATGGTAACCCACCTCGAGCAGTGATCCTCGCATGGCTTGGCTGATCGAACAAATGAAAGACATGCAAGGCAAAGCTAGCTAGTTCTCGGAAGGACTCCCTCACACGCCTACTAATCCAGAACAAAGTGGTCCCTCTCCCTCCAAAGTTCGGGATGCGGAAATGGAAAAGTTTGACGGGACGAGAATGCCCCGAAAACCCACATTGACACCTACGTCACGGGTATGAGAGCCAAAGGGGCAACCCCTCAACGAGATGGCGAGATCACTTTCGGCATTCCCTCAAATCCACATCACTAAGGTGGTTCCTCAACGTGAAGGCTGAAAACCGCTCCACATGGGATCAAATCGGTGAAATCTTCTGGAGAAGTATCGCGCCAACCTTGAATGGGAGACAAACCGCCATGACACGCAAGCCACCGAACAAAAGGATGACGAACCGGTGGGCGAGTTCTACAAAAGATGGGCTTGGAAGCTAAGCGAGATAATGGATCCACTTTCCAAGAGAAGCGAGATGGACATCTTCCATTCACTGCCTCAAGCCATCTTTGAGGACCTTGATCGGCCACCATTTCTATCCGGATCTCAGTGCCATGGTCAACGCCGGGACAAAGTTTGAAAAGACTACGAGTCTTCCAAAGGCAACGGCAACCACCTGCCTCATCTTACCGCTATCGAACAAACCTGGCAACTTCAACTCACCTGACCAAAGGAAAAGGAAGCGGCGAAGCAGTCTGCACTACATTCGAACGGAGCTCAAGTAAACCGCGATCAAGCGGCCCCAAAGAATAACAATCCCCCTCGCTTCCCACGGTTCCGGCATTTAGATAACCTTGGAGATGCCCTTGGGTCAAGTATTTGAAGCTTTGGTGAAACGAAATCTTCTCAAGCCACTCGAGAATTTCCAACCGAAGACTCCCCAAACCCAACATGGATATGAGCAAGCATTGCGCCTTCCACAACTACCCGGCCACACCACCGACAATTGCTTTGTGCTTAAGCGGGTGGTCGGGCTCATTGAGGAGGGAAAATTGGAACGCCCTCGTGGTCCCAATACCATCGGAAATCCATTCCCCGGAACTGACGGGGGTAAACTTCAATAGCCTTTGACGAAACTCCAGCGAGAGCGGACCCCTGCAATTTCCGAAACCGTCGGCATCTTTGTCCAGCTACGAATGGGAGCGTGAAACCGGAAGTCAAGAGATCTCGTGGCCGGGAATTCAGCAAGAACGCCCGAGGAAGCTTGTCTCCCTACGATCTTTGCCCCGGCCAAGGCATACAAATGGATGGATCGAACGTTCACGAAGAGGGCGGAGGTCAAACGGTAGCACGGGAAGCGGTTTAGCCTTCACGGACGATGACTTGCCAATATGTGAGAATCGGCACAACGAAGCCCTCCTCATCCTCATAAAAATAGAGATGTTCTTCCTCCCGAACGTCTTGATTGATAACGGCTCCGCGATCGACATCATCGCTTTGAGCACCTTTGAAACGACTCCGCATCGACCGTTCTACGATAAGGCCTTCACCTCGGGTAATCCGAGCCTACGATTCATTTTGCACGACCAATCGTAGGAGTCATCAATCGAGGATCCAATTCGACGTACAAGCCCGGAGTCGGTAGAGTTCCAAGTCGTGGAAATCAAACCAACCTTCTCTGCTTTGTTGGGACGACCTTGGATACATCGGATGAAAGCGATATCATCTACTCTTCACCAATGCGTGAAATTCATCAATGCCGATGGAGCGATCGAAGTGATCCGCGGAAGCGGTGCGATAGCGAGTGCTTGGCCGGCAAAGCTATGACCCGAGAGGAAGGTCCCGACATGACCGAATACTCTTCCCCAGATAATTCTCCTACCTGTCCCGCTACGAAGTGGATCCTTACATCCACGCTCTAAGCCGCGGACGAGTGGAAATCGAAGAACTTCGTAGGTCGGGATGACAACTACGATATATGCGGCGTGAAGAATGCTTGAGAGAGGATCGAGATGGATGCCCTAATGGAGATTGATCGAGGAGTAGACCCTTACTTCGCCGAAAACCCTCTTGCAAAGCGGCTGCATCACCGATCCCCGGTACAAGACAACCCTCTAGCCGACACTCTCGGATCTTATGGGGACGGCCATCACGGCTTAGTTCAATTGACATTCGGTGTCAGGCTGGATGAACAGGTGGCGCAACCTCCTCCAAGGCTTAATCGGGGAAGGAGATATAGCATGCCCGCTCGAATCGAGACATTGTAAATGTCGTCCAAGCAAAGATCCCGGATAAAGGCGGATTCTATGAAAGTGATCAACATCGGCAAGAATCGACTCCGAATCGGCGAATGCTTCGCCCTCTTAGAAGTAGCCCTCGGCGACTTCTATCATCAAAAACCCCGAGGGTGGTGGCGACACTAATGGAGGGACATCATCGGGGGAGCAGCCAAAAACCTCCGCGATACTGGTTTGAAATCGAACCGCATGCAAGCTACTTTCCGGGACTCGTACGAGGAAGATTGGCCTTTGAACCGGCACCACTCCCTCTAGAGCTACGGCCATCCGAGAGTAATGAAGCTGGTCCAATCCCTCGTCGCCTATAGTCTAGCTTCGAGTCTTGTTGTACGTGTATTCACATCTTTTGAGTCTTTTGACGGCTTTACGCCCGGCGATTGTGAATCTTTGATCAACAATGTACGATCTTCACGCTTTCAATAAAAGGTCAGACCTTCCTAAAAAATCATTTCATTGCATCTTTAACAAATGATGATATTAACTAATCAAAGCAGGTTAATAACAATTCATCTATACAAAGGCAAACACATTAATTAAATAAATGCATCAAGCAAACATTTAAGCATGTTGTCAAACGAGAGAAAAACCGGGCCCAAGTGCCGAGAAGGTTTTAATCACAACGATTTGCAAGATTCTTTGAAGAGCGAAAGACGCAAGTCAGACGCCATTTCCGGCCTAAACCCAGATTTTCCAATACCTCGAGCGGGAAACCACCTTCATGAACAAGGAAGACCCACACACGAAGGGGTCAAAACCAAGAGCATCGTGGCCCTAAAACGCCTCGCCTCTCGCTTCGTCATCCTCGGGGACATGCTATACAAGAAACGCTACCATGGGCCACTCCTACGTTGCATCGGCCAAGAAGAAGCAAACAAGTTCATGAATGAAGTCCACAATGGGGCTTGCGGTCCCCACATGAACGCCGAGCCACGATGCAAATCATTCTCGGGATGGGCTACTCTTGGATCTCCATGGAGCGAGATTGCATCCACTTTGTCCGAAGAGCTGCGACAAGTGCCAACGGTTCTCCAACCTCAATCATCTACCTCCTCACGATCTCTCTTGCATGACTACACCTTGGCCATTTGCCACTTGGGGAATTGACGTCATCGGGAAAATCGCTCCGCCCGGGCGGCAACGGTCACGAGTTCATCTTAGTAGCCATCGACTACTTCACCAAATGGGTCGAAGCCAAGTCCTACAAGGTACTCACCTCCAAGAAGGTCGCGCATTTCCTCAAGGAAAACATCATCTGCCGATACGGCATCCCAAATGAGGTCATATCGAGACAATGGTTCACACTTCGAAGGGGAATTCGACGGAGGCTGGCTGAATTCAAGATCACACGCCACAAATCTTCTCCCTACCGGCCACAAACAAACGGCGCCGTGGAAGCGGCAAACAAAACCCTCGAACGGATCATCAGAAAAATGACCACCAGGGACGAGATTGGCCCGAGAAGCTGCACCTTGCACTTTGGGGCTACCGCACATCGGTCGAAACGCCACGGGAGAAACCCCATTCGCACGACATACGGGATGGAAGCAGTCCTTCCCATTGAGCTGGAAATTCCCTCACTCCAGTCTTCTTTGGAAAATGACATCAACGAAGTTGAATGGCTCCGAAGCCGAGCACGACGAATTGGCTCACGCTAGACGAGCGACGACTAAAGGCCGTGGAACACGTCAGGAGCCTATCAAAGCGGGATGGCTAGAGCTTTCGACAAGAAAGTCAAATCCCGAGACATCGGGGAAGGCGACCTTGTACTCAAGAAAAGCCTCCCACTCGAACTAACCCAATTTTGGGAAAATGGGAACCAACATGGATCGGCCCTTTCGTGGTTCAAAAGATCTTCTCCGGAGCGCCATGAAGGCGACGGACCTAGGCGGCAATCCACTTCATGAATCCGGTCAACGGAAGCAAACTTCGCGAGATACTTCGCACGAAGAAGAACAAGCTGTGCATCTCTTGGCACTCCATGTAGTGTCGAACTCACGCAGGGCTGAGCCCTCTAGTCAGGGGAACGTAGGCAACCTTAATTGGTCCGGTCTAAAAATACACAAAAAAAAAGTCAAAAGTTTGAATGTCAATCAAGACCTCCATCCAAGCTACGCACTTTTCAAGAACACGCCCCAGCCAGTCACCTTGACCAAGTCAAACGACGGCGGCAACATCAAAGGACATCAGGGTCACTCGGCATCAAACGACCGACTCATGTTTGCTTCCGAGCCAGGGGCTTATCTTCGCCCTCACGCGCTTTAAAAAAAAAAAAAAAGAGCTCGAGCAAAGGCTCACAAAAAAAAAAAGAAGAGCTCGAGCAAGGGCTCACAAAAAAATAAAAATAAAATAAAGAAGCTCAAGCGAAGGCTGCAAAAAAGAGGTCAAGAGCCCGACGCCAACAAGAGGCAAGGAAGGCTACGAAAAGACCGTCAAAACGACTTGTCGGGAGCATTCAACCTCTCGGCCAAGCACAAAGCTTAAGCAAAAGGGATTGCCGTCATGGCCCAGGACTGCTTCGAGTCCCGCAAATGCGACGAGAGAAAAGTCCAAAGATGGACGCCGACAAAGTGCACAAAAGAAACAAAGGCAAACAAGAGATCTTGCGTCTCGACAAAGCTTTAAAGTAAATCACAAATCACTAACGGTTACAACATTTCTTGATGAGTTCAAGCACGGTCTACTCTCAAGTTCACAACATGCTAAAAGACCTTAATACATTTAACAAATAATGTGTTTGCAAATGCAATGAATGGATACCTAGGAGGTCATTCCGCGCCATCTGCGCTTGTCCCCTCGCCATTCTTTCCTTTCTTCCCTCGTCCCGGCGAGTCTTCTTTCGCTCCACGTGAACCCAACTCTGCGTCTCTCGGTCAGAGATCTGGGGTCCTCCCCGTAGAGTCAAACAATCCGGTAGCTCTCGGGGCTTCATTCGCCCGTGCTTCGGCTCAGGATCTCCTCCCTGCGAGTGCAGCAAAGAGGACCTCTCCCTGTCGGTCGGTCAACTCTAGTCTCGTAGTCAAACAAAGTGTCTCCCGTCACATCAAAGGGTCGAGACCAGGCTTCGGCACTCCTAAGGCAATAGCTACTACGGCAACCGGGTCCCAGGAATCGCTACACGCCACCTGCTCTCCAAGACCACTTGGGACTGCCCAACACGCTGCTCATACCAGGCCAGGTACTGAGTCGTCAATACAACGCTCCCCCGACGTCTAAGGAATACTTCCATACCCTCAGAAAATACAAGAAGGCACCTGAAGCTGCCATACAAAGAGGAACTACCTCCACAGTAGCAAGGTCATCCCAGCCCAACAAAGGCTCCTGCTTCATCCCAAACTGCCGGGAAACAAGCGACGGAATATAGAAGGAGGACCAAGACAAACCTGGAACTCTGACAACGTAGGACCCTTCCTGCAAGATCCTCCTAGTCTCAATCCTCCAGTGCGGAACCCACCAGCGGATCTGATGCGTACCAAGCTGTGCCATCCATCTCTCCCAGGCGGACTGATCCATATCCAATACAAGAGGTCGCTGAGCAAATGACCACGGGCTAAACGACGTCGGAGCCTCGGGCATGGCCTGAAGTCTCTCTCGCAGCCACAAGGTGAGCAAAGCGGGGCTTCCCCCTCTCATAAAACGATCCCCAGTCGCCAGACGGTCGATACCATGAAGAGTCTCCCCCAGCACCAACGGGACAATATCCTCTCCAGCCCTGCAGTGCCCTACCACATCTAGCAAAGCGCCATCACAAATGCCAAGGGAGCTGACCATGAAAAGCGTCGCCATCACGCACAAGGCAAATGCGTCCCAAGAGACATCACTCTCATCATCAGCCATGAACCGCTCCGGCAGCTCAGAAATGTCAATATGACCCGAATCAAGGATCATACCCTGCACTTCTTCCAACGAAGTACGAAGAAAGCCTGCAAGCTTCACGCTCACCGCAGCACCACCAATCAAAGGAAGCGAGATGGCCTCCACCTCCGGTCCCCCCATCAAAGCCCGAAAATCCTCAAAAGTGGGCACCATTTCATTGTAGGAGAAACAATACACATGCCTCCTAACATCCCAGAACTTCGCGGCAGCCCGCAACAAATCCCAATCAGGAACCAACTCCTTAAAAGACCAAATCGAGCAAAGACGAAACCTTACCTCGAAAGCCCGTCTCTGATGCCTCATACGGCGCCGCATCCACGTTTTCAACTGCTCAAGGAAGTGTGCTTGCCTCTCCTGCGAAAGCCTCGGCAAAATTCTAGGGACGTACGAAGAATCCATGGCAAAAATGGAGGTTCCTAGAGAAAATGGGGAAGAAAGCTCGAAAATGGCTGCAAATGGGGAAATGAGGAAGAACCAGACACTGGAAAGCATTTATCTCCTTCCCAAAAGCAAGGTTGGTCCGTACGGACCTCTTTGCATGCTAAGTATGTCCGTACGGACCTCCTTGCAAACAGAACCCATTTCCCCAGCAAACAGTACAACAACCACTGTCCTCAGCAGGACCTTGCTCCAAACTGCCCAAACACTGGCCAAAGCCATTCCCGGTGAACATACACTACCCACAAACGCACTCTCAGCTCACGTGGCATGCACAAAATAAAAAAAATACTAGCAACAATTTCTAGGACAATTCCCAGGAATCCCAAAAATGACATTACATCTTAAAATAAAATGCTGTTTGCCGTGCAAATACGAGTGTTTTATTACAGGTACATCAAATGTCTGTTGCTAAACAAAAAAAAAAGGGAGAGAAGATATGAAAAGAGGGAAAGCAAATGAATACTAATCAGACTCCTCAGCATCATCATCCTCGCCAAGATCATCAAGAGAGAAGTCGGGCATCCCGGTGAACTCGCCCGTCACGTCCTCGTCATCAGAGTACCGAGCCCCCGCCGGAGGCTGCCACTCAAAGTAATCCGAAGGATCAAATCCGACGAAAGGATCGAAGAAAGAAGGCTCTGAGGATCCCTCACCCTGTGCGTCCTGCGGAGGGAAGAACTGATAAAAGGGCTGCTGCCTCGGAGCTCCCGAAGACGTCCCGGCATCCATGCTATGCCGCCCCCTCGAAGGTCCCTCCTGCTGTGGCTCCGGCTCGGCTCTCGGTGGAGGAACGTCTACAGAATGCCTCGAAGGCATAGGCTGGTACGCCGGCACGCGTCGCGAAGACCGGCAAGACATCTTCGACGCCATCTTCTTCGCAAACGACCTCATCGCCACATAACGGCGAGTCAGCATATCATAGGCTCTCCCCGGGACCTGCACAAGCAAGCAGCCAAGGAAACGCTCAGCAATACAGTTATACTCAACAACAAAAAGAGAAAAATACAGAAAAGATGCCAAGATGGAAAAGAGTCAGCACACTCACCGATCTATCGGGATCCACTCGGTATGCAGCGGGAGCTGCTCGAAACAGTACACCCTCCGCCTCGACCCGTCCCCACGGACATACGTGAAATCCGGCCCCGGCATCGGAACCTGCAGGGGAGCTGCGGGCCGGCCTCTCTCTCCTCGCCAGTACATGCGGCGTCCTCAGCTTCCTCCTCACGAAGGCCCCGTACTCCTCTCCATACAAAATGAACTCCTCGGCACCCACACCGCCAAGGTGCCTCTCAAAATCAAGCACATCCATATCCCGGGAATCAAGCATCCCAAAAGGAGGGTCCCTCAGAGCCACGGGAAGCACACCTGGGCCATCTTTGCCCGGAAGACCCGCTCCCCTGTGTACATGGACGTCGCGCAGGTCGGGCCCCGCAAGATCTTCCGGCTGCTATTGCCACTCTCGGGAGCCCTCGAACTCATCACCCTCATACCGAGCCCACGGGAACAAAACAAACCCCTCCCGGCTACCTCTCTCTCCGCACGCTCCTGCACATCCTCAGAGTAGGCGATGGTGAGCTTCCCTCTGCTTGGTCCACCTCTTTCCTCGCCGTACGAGCCCTGCCTCAACATAGCGGGATACGCAGCGGCTACGGCCCAGGATCTCTGTCCCACGGGAAGCACTGGAAGATCTCGTAGAACCACACCTGTGACAAAAAAAGAAAAGGCTCAGTGCAAAAGAAGATGGAGAAACGACAAGTTGCTAAATCAAAAACAGCAATAAACGCATACCTCCAAAGCAAAGTCAAAACAGGCCAAAGAACTGGCCACACCCCGGCTAAACCGGTCCAAGGAGAAGTAGAGCTCGGCCAAGCCCGGCTCGCCCCAAGCGATGTCACAAACTCTATCCAGATCAATCAAGCTCTCCAACAGAGCAAAGGGAGCCGCAGTCGCGTGGCTCGAGAACAAAGTCTCGGAAAGTGCAAACCACAAAAAGGAGCGCGCCGAGCTGCTCCGCCGTCACCGGCCGGTACCGAACATAGGCTCCCGAATGTGGCCGTGATCCTCGGCTCCACATCGCTATATAGCATCCGGCCCCTGCGAGGACGAGGCTCAAAGCCCAAGCTGACTCGGCCAACACATCATCGCCTATCATATCTCTCCACCGCACTGGCCCCTCCTTTGAAGGAAAGCCCTGTCGCAAAGAAAGTCGGTCGGCGTCACCGTCACCTCTCCCCGGCTCGGATGGAAGGTGTGGGTGGTATCCCACCAATACTCGAAAGGCCCAAGGAAGACGCTCTTGTTCTTCCTCGTGTCGAAACCCCGGCCGGGTTCTCTACGAACACACCCAGAGAGGGAGCGTAGACCGGCCTCCTGGGACTCGGCCTACCATCCACGGAAATATCGGGCATCCGGCCACAACTCAACAAACGGACCTCGAGCGATCCCCGAGTCTTCATCTTCTTGGCCTTCCCGGCCATGAGCCCTCATCCTGCAGTAAACACAAAGAAAGGTACGTCAATCACAGTACTTAATATAAAACAAAAAGCACAAAAGTCCGTCCCAACACGGAAAGCCATGAAAATAAACCGTCACAAAACACGGCACACATTGCACATACTTTTCACATACAACCCGTCACGAAACACGACACACATTGCACATACTTTTTACATGCAACTCAAAACAATGACATGCATTATACATATTTTTCACAACTAACCCGTCACAAAACACGGCACACATTGCACATAATTTTCACATACATTATACATATAATTTTTCCCATGCAAATCCGTCACAAAAACACGGCACACACTATACACATTTTCTCAAAAAGAAAAAAAAAGGGGGATTAGGCCCTACACGACACATTTTCAAAAAAGATTTCCCAACACGGCAAAGGCACATATAACCCGTCACAAAAACACGGCACATATTGCACATATTTTCCCCACAAAGTCCGTCACCCAAAAACACGGCACACACTGCATAACACATTTTCAAAAAAATCCGTCCCTACACGGCACACACTTTCAGACAAAACCCGTCACAAAATACGGCACATGTCACATTTTTTTCACAAAATTTGTCACTACACGACAAACTTTTCTCATAATGTACATACATAAATAGCATACGGTACAAAACACCAAAACATGCATTTTCATAGAGAGGCACTTTATTTTCACAAATAAGAGCTAATCTACACATTTCTGCACAAAATACACATACCCACAATTTTTACATGTCCATTTTCAACAATTCATCAAGAATTTCACAAAAGGCATAAAAAATAACAAAATTTCAAAAATGCGAAAAACTAAAACCTAGTTCTAGCATTCAAAAATTCGAGCAGGAAATCAAAACGGAACGGATTTCTTACCTCCCCGACGTTCCTAGAACGACGATTGTGCACCTCCGGATTTGGATACAAGACATCCGGGTTCTTCGAAGAGGGAACAAACGAGATCCAATTTCTTTGGAGCTCCATCCGTTGCTCGACCACTTCTTGACTACGTTGTCGACGATTCCTTCGAGATCCTTCCGCCATCGCAAGCAATTCGAAGCAAAAATGGAGGATTTTGATTAACAATGGAGGTTTTTCTCTCCCTCTCTCTCTGGTTCACGCACGGAAGAAGAAGAAATGGGGAAAGGCTCCAGCATTTAACCCGGTCAAACACAGGAACTGTAAAAATCAAAGTGGTCCGTACGGACCTCTTTGCATCCAGGTTGGTCCGTACGGACCTTCTTGCAAGGGAGGGCCAAATTACTTTTCTGCCCTTATAATCTTTGCCCCTGGCTGTCCTAAGGCCTTTTCCAGCAAATCCAAGTGCAAAATGGTCCCTAACCCTTCAATTTAATCCCCGGCAGTCAGTGTAAGCCCGAGCCTCGCCCACTTCAACGGCAATTCAACCACCCAGGCGGTCGGTGTAAGCTCCGAGCCTCGCCCACTTCAACGACAATTCCAACCACCTGGCGATCGGTGTAAGCCCGAGCCTCGCCCACTTCAACGGCGACTCAACCACCGGCAGTCAGTGTAAGCCCGAGCCTCGCCCACTTCAACGGCAATTCAACCACCGGCAGTCAGTGTAAGCCCGAACCTCGCCCACTCCAAGCGGCAAGCACCAGGCGGTCGAGGGTAAGCCCGAACCTCGCCCGCTCCAACGGCAATTCAACCACGGCCGTCAATGTAAGACCGGTCCTCGCCCACCCAACGGCAACGCAAGCACCGCGGTCGGTGTAAGCTCCGAGCTCTCGCCCACTTCAACGGCAATTCAACCACTTGGCCGTCAATGTAAGACCGGGTCTTCGCCACTTCAACGACAATTCAATCCCCAGCCAAGTCGGCATAAGACCGGTCCTCGCCCACTAACAGCCCGGCAACACCGGCAGAGTGAGTGCCAGAAGTTCGAACCTCGCCCACTCCAACGGCAACGCAAGCACAGGCGATCGGTGTAAGCCCGAACCTCGCCCCGGCTCAACGGCAATTCAACCACCGCCGTCAATGTAAGACCGGTCCTTGCCCGCTCAACGATAATTCAAGAAGGAGCCAGAAACCTCCCGGCCACGAATATCAAGGCACAAGACGCCTCCAAAACGCTCAACGGCAACTCAACCACCGGCCCTCAAAAGGAGGTCCGAAGTCATCTTCTCAACAGAAAGGGCCCCCTACAAGGTCACGCATCCCCAGCAATTCAAGCACCGGCAGTCAGTGTAAGCCCGAACCTCGCCCACTTCAACGGCAACGCAAGCACCGGCCATCAAAGTAAGCCCGAGCTCCTCCCCAACAAGTCAAAAGGAAGTCATACAAGACTACATATCCCCAGCACCGGCCGTCAATGTAAGCCCGAACTTTGCCCACTCAACGGCAAAACAAGCACAAGAAGGAGCCAACACCTCCGAATACACATCCCAAGGCACGAAGCGCCTCCAAAATGCCAAATGGTGAAGCAATCACCGGCCGTCATCATTGCCCAGCTTCAACGGCAAACGCAAGCACCTGGGCAGCCCATCGTAAGTCCAACCTTCTCCCCAGCCGGACAAAGCACGAGACATCTAAACCTCTCGAAGCTCAAGGCGGCCATGCCTCCACCACCGCCCGCGGAAGACGATTCAAAGTCATCCGCGTGGCACCAACCGCCGCCCGGAAGATGATTCAAAGTCCTCCGCGTGGCACCAACCGCCGCCCGAAGACGATTCAAAGTCCTCCGCGTGGCACCAACCACCGCCGAAGACGATTCAAAGTCCTCCCGCGTGGCACCAACCGCCGCGTAAGACGATTGAAAGTCCTCCGCGTGGCACCAACCGCCCGAAGACGATTCAAAGTCCTCCCACGTGGCACCAACCGCCTCAGGAAGACGATTCAAAGTCCTCCCGCGTGGCACCAACCGCCGCCGTAAGACGATTCAAAGTCCTCCCGCGTGGCACCAACCGCCGCCAGAAGACGATTCAAAGTCCTCCCGCGTGGCACCAACCGCCGCGTAAGACGATTCAAAGTCCTCACGCGTGGCGCAACCACATTCGAAGACGATTCAAGTCCTCACACTATCCCCAGCCCGGAAGGCTTTAAACCACTCGGTCCGGAAGACCGTATAAACCTCCCAAATCACTATCTCCGGCCCGGAAGGCCTTAAACCACCCGATTAGGAAAATCGTAAAGTTTCCATCCCAGGACACCACCACGTCCTCACAATTGACCTCAGCGGTCACCACATCTTAGGACACCACCCTGTCCTTACCACTGACCTTGGCAGTCACACGACACTTCAGGGCACCACCACGCCCACATACACTCACAAATTCACCACCTCTGAACTACGACCAGGCTTGATTCCCGCAAGGGATACGTAGGAATCCTATCACAGGGTCCAGCCATCGACCCATGCGGTCACCCAGGACACCACCACGTCCTTACCACTGACCTCGGCGGTCACACGACACTTCAGGGTACCACCACGCCCGCATTCACAAAACACTCACCCCACACCCGAACTACGATCAGGCTTGGATTCCCGCCGGGGATACGTAGGAATCCTATCACGGGGTCCGGCCCTGCGACCTAAACGGTCACACAATAGGACACCACCACATCCTCACACCGACCTCCCGGTCACTTTATCTCCCAAAGACGCGATCCAGTTAGGACCCATATCTTATCGGCGGCCCACTTCTTTCATAAGTGACGTCGTCGAGGGGCTTGTAAGTACCCCAATCTGGATCACCCCTTTCAAACACACGGGAAACACCGCAGACTCATCAACGCAGTCTCGAAGACCTCTGGCACTCAAAACCCTCTCAAAACCCCCAGCCAAACCAAGGGAGGAGCCTTTCTGGGATAAAAAGGGACAAAAGGACCTTTTGGGAATTTTCAAGAAATTGGAAAAGCAATAATGGTCCGTACGGACCTCTTTGCTTTAATAATTACTGAATCCTCTTAAAGTCCACAATATTCCCTCAAATCCCGGGGAAAATGATTACCCTCCTGCAGAGTTGGTCCGTACGGACCTCTTTGCATGTCAACTTGGTCCGTACGGACCTTATTGCACAGGGGACATCATGATTTCCAAATATTCACCATCATCACAGATTCCCTCAAATCGAGGAAAACCAAAAGTCTGGATTACCAGGGAGGTCCGTACGGACCTCTTTGCACCAAATCTGGCACTATAAATAGAGGGCTCCCCCTCCTCATTTTCAGACACCTCCCACTTCTCTCTTCCTCCCTAGGCCTTCTGGCTTCCCCTCTAAGTCCTTCCGAGGCATTCTCGGCCCCTTTCGGATCCTTCCGAGGCCTTCCGAGCCCCCTCGTGGTGCTCCGGCCTCCCGAGCGCCTCCCGCGACGCTCCCGCGCTGCCCCGAGGCACTCTCGAGGTACTCGAGGCCCCTCGTGGTACTCCGAGGCCTTGCACAGGTCTTTCCACGGTGTCCCGCTCTTTCCGAGTCAAACCGGCGATCCCAAACCACGCCGAAACTCGCCCGAGTGACTCCCGCCACCTCAACGCACGCCGAACCTTTGCTCCGAGTGATCTCGACGATCCCCACGCACGCCGAACCTGCGCCGAACGCAGCCTCGCAACCTCAACTCACGCGAAACTACGTCCGCATGACAACCGGTCCCTCCCGAAGCAATCCCGATCCGTGCAGGAACGCTACTCCGACCTCAAACACTATTCCTCGGCGGAAGACAGACACGAACCAACATTGGTAAGGCTTCCTTCCATTACTATTTCAATACATTTCAATACATAGTATACAATGTAGACATCCAGATACAAAGACATGCATTTTTAAAAAAGCACACACACACACAACATTTAAAGGATATTAGGGGTATCCGAAAGACTCGTTTTACGAGGCGACTCGGAGTGAGCTCTAATATTCTAATATTCTCTTCCCGAGGAGTCATCGACCTCCGAACTCAAAATCTCATCACACAAAAACAGTTTAAAATTATCTTTAAACTGATGCCCTTTTTCAATGTTTTGGGCTTAATAAAAACGGCGTGGCGACTCTATAAATGCGAAAACACAAAACGGAGAGACAAACCGCCCCAACGCGAAAGATGCCAGATGCCGGGGCGCGATCGCGCTGCCTCTCGGATCCGGGCTATTTCACTTCCTCCGGGGAAAGACGAAGAAGGTTGCATAACCTATCAACGAAAGAGGCTCCTCCGGGCAAAGGAATCGCAATCTCCTCCACCTCGGGACCACCAAGCAAAGCCCAAAATTCTTCAATAGTCGGGACCATTTCATTGTAAGAGAAGCAAAAAACATGCCTTCTAGTGTCCCAAAATGAGGAAGAAGCTCTCAAAAGATCATAATCCGGAATCAATTCCTTAAGAGACCACAAGCATCGTATCTTGTACCTTTCTTCAAAGAATGACCTCCTCTCATGCATAGTCTCCCGGCACCACTCCTTAAACTTGGTGAAGAATGACACTTGAGAATCTTGGGATAATTTGGATGGATTTTGCATGCTCACTATTCTCTCCATGGATTTTCTCCCCTTCTCCCCGAAAATGTCTGTTTGAACTGGTGGTTGAAGAAGGTGTTTGAATTTGAAATAAGGGAAAACCAGATCTGAAGCAAAATCAAAGGACAGTGTCAGAAGACTGTCTCATCCGCGCGGACATAAGTGTCACAACCGGAAAAAATCTGCAGCGGTTCAAAGCTGGCCGCACCACTGAAGGAATATTTCATCCCGGCCGCTCGAAACATGTGCAAAGCCTGCCCAAACAGTTCACATACCATACATTCGCACCCTAGCCAAGAAACCTGGTCTCATGCAACATTGCATTCATAATAGATAAAAAAAAAAAAAGAAATTCTAGACTATTACATCCCTATATATATATATATATATATATATATATATATATATATATATATATATATATATATATATATATATATATATATATATATATATATATATATATATATATATATATATATATATATATATATATATATATATATATAAACAAAAAAAAAGAGTGTGCATGAAAAATAAGCTGTATCTGTCTAAATAGGTACAATCTCAGAAATCAATAAAAGATAGTCAGTCAGAATCCTCAGTGGAGTGGCTGGCCCTTTCCCCCGATCCCTCTTGCGGCTCGGGCCCACCTCCTCAGTAGCCATGAATGTCTCGGGCTCGGAATCATCGTCCTTGTCTCCAGAGAGAGGCTCGCCTGGATCAACCGGAACGCCGCGATAAGGCAAGCCAAGATCCGCGAAGAAGTCGTATCCGAATGTGAACGCGTCGGATTCCTGGACATGCGAAGAAGAGCCACCATGATGCCAAACATGTCCCTGCCCATGCAAATCTTCGAGAATGACGTGGTCCGGAGGCAGCTCCATGCCGGGATCTATGAGAGGAGAAAGAGGAGTCTCGGTAGAATGCTCCGAAGGAATAGGAGAAGTCTCCCGCTCCACAGGTGCCGGCTGTGCCCGCCTCGCTCTGGCCTGAGGAGCCCCACAAGCAACCATCCTCCTAATGAACCTCTTGGCCCCAATCACCTGTTTCGTCAACTTCTCCACCACCACAGCCGGGAACTGCACGGGAACAAAAGTGTCAGAAAGAATTGATGCGAAAAATGATGAAGCGAAAGGAAAGAAGAAGAGACAGTAAAAACCCGTACCTTCATATCCGGACGAGGCCGGAAAGCTCGTGGGACCCGCTCAGGTTGAGGGATCTGCACCCTCAATCCGACCCCATCCCCTGGACATATGAGAAGTCCGTCAGGGTATCGCACAATCCCCAACCCTTCTCTCTCAAGAACCTGGGGCATCCTTAGCCTCCTCAAGATAAATCTCGAATACTCCTCAATCGCCACAAACATCGAGAAGTGCCGCCACCTCGATAGTCGCCCAGTCTCCGATCTCTCACTCGGATGCATCATGTCGGCGGGGAGGCTCTACTGGTGCCATCAGAGGCGCACCCTCGCCATGCTGGCGCGTCACTCTCTCCCCCAGATAATACACATCGCAGGTCAGACCTCTCAAAATCCTCCGCTGCACAGTCCATCTCTCGGCACCCTTCAGCTGCTCCACGTCAAAGCGGCCCCAGGGGTAGAACACAATCCTCTCCTCTGTCTCAGCCCTCGTCAAAGGCAGGCACTCCCTGTACTTAAGGGTCGTGCGCCCCTTAGAACCTATCTTCTCCCGAGCATGCTTGCTCCAGGAGAGCATGGCCGGATATGCCCCGATGTGCTCCGCCGGCTGCCGCCACATCGTGACATGAAAAAACTCCAGAGCCCATACCTGCAAAAGAGAAAGATCTCATCAATTAAGTACAGAAAGAAATGCGTGCTTAAGGAAAAGAAAGAAAAAAAAAGAAAAAAAAAGCAGAAGCTTATACCTCCAGAGGGAACTCGAAGCATGTCAGGGAGCTGACAGCCTTCCGGCTATATCGATCCAGAGCGAAATATAGCTCTGCCAGCCCTGCCTCTCCCCAAGACAGCTCCCGACCATCTCCACATCCTCCAACGTCCTCGTAAGCAAACATCGCCGTCCCCTCGGCATGTCCAAAAAGTGTGCTGGAAAAGGCGAACCACAAGAAAGCCCTAGCAATCTGCACTGCAGCCACTCTCTCATCACCAGCCTCGTAATTCTCGATGCTCTCCACGATCTTCCCATGGACCACGGCATACTCCATACCCATCCCCTTTTTGGGAATGGGGGTAAAGCCCAGAAGATCCTGCAGCTCCCGGTCGCTGTAGCCGTCCCTCCACTCAATGCTCCGTCCTTTAAAGGACAGGCCCGTAATCGCGGCATAATCGGAGGGTGTGACTGTGGCCTCGCCCCAGAAGAAATGAAATGTGTGGGTCGCGTCCCACCAGTGCTGTGCCAAAGCAAAGATCAGGCCCTTGATCTTGGAGAACTTAACCAATCCCCTCAGGCACTTGATAAACTCGTACAATCCAGTCCCAATGACGATCTGTCTCGGACTCATCAAAGCTCCTCGGCCCAAGACCGGAAGCCGATCCCACAGGCTAACCACAGACTCCACTGATCCTCGAGTCTTCAGCTTATTCAGCTGCTCCGTCACAAAACGATCTCCACCCTGCAATTGAAAAAAAAAATGTCAAAAAAAATTGCATTTGCATCAAAAAAAAAAAGAGAAAGCATACACATGCATCATAAAATTTTGAAGAAAATCGGGCAGCATAACGGCATACAATAAACTCAGCCCCATTTTTCTTGCACAAAAGAAAAGATTTTCAACAACCATCATTCATCATACATATAAAAAAAAAACATGTCAATAACATTGAGTCAACGGAAGTAAAAACTCCGTCCCATTTTTCATGAAATAGCATGCATAAGCAATTTTCTACAATTCATTCATCCAATCAAGGGAACGAAAAATCCGTCCCATTTTCACAAAAAAATCATATTTTCTACAAAAAGCGCACATGCATACATTCATATCACTCATGGAAGCATTGCAAGAATCCTACATGCGACAAAAAGTCCGTCCCGGATTCGGGCAAATTTTCATCATCTCATATTTCAAAAATGACAAAATGCCCATTCTTTTTCCAAACAAAACGCACATTTTGATTACCCATATATTCATTACAACATGCAAATCATCAAAGACAAAATCCAAGGCCAAGAACATCCAATTTTCGGATATTAAAAAAAAAATCACAAAAATCAATTTCAAGCAAAAATTAACAAAGAAAATGGAGGGATTCGAAGTATACCGTACGGAGACTCGGATCAGAGGCCCAATGTTGCCACGCATCGAGGTACGGCTCCTCCGCAATCGATTGCGAAAGAGAGTAATGCCTCCTCATTCGAACAAGCTCCAATCGCCTCTCCGCTACCGGGGCACGTCCTTGGCCTTGAATAGCTACTCCCGCGTGTTCCATTGCTTGAAAAATCAAAGAAATCGGAAGAATTTCGAAGCTCTTGGGCCAAAAATGGCGGTTTTGCCTTTCTCTCTCGTCTCTCTCGTAAACTATGTTCGAAATGGTGAGGAAGAAGAGAAAGAGCCTCGGTGCCTTTTTAAAATCAATCTGGGCATCTTTCTAGTCCGCGCGGATCAATTTGAAGGGTCAAAAAGACCGTTTTGCCCTTTAAAAATCTCAGGCTCTGCAGTTTAGTCCTCAACTTAACAGGGATAACCAAAGTTAACCAGAAGTTAACCCCCTCTTCAAAAGAGCTTCACGGCAGTAAAACGTAAGTCCGATTTCTCCGAGAAAGATAACGGAACCCCGTTTCTTTCATCAATATCATCAACGGCAGTCAAACGTAAGTCCGATTTCTCCGAGAAAGATAACGGAATCCCGTTTCTTTCATCAAAATCATCAACGGCAGTCAAACGTAAGTCCGATTTCTCCGAGAAAGATAACGGAATCCCGTCTCTTTCATCAAAATCATTAACGGCAGTCAAACGTAAGTCCGATTTCTCCAAGGAAGATAATGAAATCCCGTCTCTTTCATCAAAATCATCAACGGCAGTAAAACGTAAGTCCGATTTCTCCGAGAAAGATAACGGAATCCCGTTTCTTTCATCAATATCATAAACGGCAGTCAAACGTAAGTACGATTTCTCCGAGAAAGATAACGGAATCCTGTCTCTTTCATCAAAATCATCAACGGCAGTCAAACGTAAGTCCGATTTCTCCGAGAAAGATAACGGAATCCCGTCTCTTTCATCAAAATCATCAACGGCAGTAAAACGTAAGTCCGATTTCTCCGAGAAAGATAACGAAATCCCGTCTCTTTCATCAATATCATCAACGGCAGTCAAACGTAAGTCCGATTTCTCCGAGAAAGATAACGGAATCCCGTTTCTTTCATCAAAATCATCAACGGCAGTCAAACGTAAGTCCGATTTCTCCGAGAAAGATAATGGAATCCTGTTTCTTTCATCAAAATCATCAACGGCAGTAAAGCGTAAGTCCGATTTCTCCGAGAAAGATAACAGAATCCCGTTTCTTTCATCAAAATCATCAACGGCAGTCAAACGTATGTCCGATTTCTCCGAGAAAGATAACGAAATCTCGTCTCTTCTATCAAAATCATCAACGGCAGTAAAACGTAAGTCCAATTTCTCTGAGAAAGATAACGGAATCCCGTTTTTTTCATCAATATCATCAACGGCAGTCAAACGTAAGTCCAATTTCTCCGAGAAAGATAACGGAATCTCGTTTCTTTCATCAATTTCATTAACGGCAGTAAAATGTAAGTCCGATTCCTCCGAGAAAGATAACGGAATCCCGTCTCTTTCATCAAAATCATCAACGGCAGTCAAACGTAAGTCCGATTTCTCCGAGAAAGATAACGGAATCCCATCTCTTTCATCAAAATCATCAACGGCAGTCAAACGTAAGTCCGATTTCTCCGAGAAAGATAACGGAATCCCGTTTCTTTCATCAAAATCATCAACGGCAGTAAAACGTAAGTCCGATTTCTCCGAGAAAGATAACGGAATCCCGTTTCTTTCATCAAAATCATCAACGGCAGTAAAACGTAAGTCCGATTTCTCCGAGAAAGATAACGGAATCCCGTTTCTTTCATCAAAATCATCAACGGCAAAGAAACGTAAGTCCAATTTCTCCGAGAAAGATAACGGAATCCCGTTTCTTTCATCAAAATCATCAACGGCAGTAAAACGTAAGTCCGATTTCTCCGAGGAAGATAACGGAATCCCGTCTCTTTCATCAAAATCATCAACGGCAGTAAAACGTAAGTCCGATTCCTCCGAGAAAGATAACGGAATCCCGTCTCTTTCATCAAAATCATCAACGGCCGTAAAACGTAAGCCCGATTTTTCTCCAACATAGGCCGGCGAAATCCCGAGCAGCTTTCGAACTACGATTGGCTTGATTCCTCTTAAGGATACGTAGGTAGCCTATCATTAGGTCCAGCCACCCGACCAAAATGGTCACCCTCTCCTTCGGCAGCAGACGAAGCCCACCGAAGGACCATCCATCCCAAACCATTAAGGGAAAACATTTCAAATCAAGGCCCGAGGCACTTAAAAAGCCATCATCATCAAGGTTTGAGGCACCTAAAACGCCATCATCAAGGTCCGAGGCACCTAAAAAGCCATCATCATCAAGGTTGGAGGCACATAAAATGCCATCATCAAGGTTCGAGGCACCTAAAATGCCATCATCAAGGTTTGAGGCACCTAAAACGCCATCATCATTAAGGTTTGAGGCACCTAAAACGCCATCATCACCAAAGGTCCGAGGCACCTAAAACGTCATCATATTTAAGATCTGAGGCACCTAAAGCGCCATCATTACCAGGTTGACGCCTCAAAATAGTCATTCCAGGGTCAACATCCAAAGACCCGAACTACGACTGGCTTGATTCCCATTCGGGATACGTAGGTAGCCTATCATTAGGTTCAGCCATCAGACCGAAACGGTCATTCCTATCCCCAGCAGAGCGAATATACAACTTTAGCCATCAGACCAAAATGGTCATATCTTATCCCCAGCAGAGTTTCTTTCAGCAACCGACTGCAGAACTCGCTCACCAGGTTGACATCCTAAAACAGTCGCTCCAGACCCGAACTACGGCCGGCTTGATTCCCATTCGGGATACGTAGGTAGCCTATCGCTAGGTTCAGCCACTCGATCACTTGATCATCCTGTCAAATATGGAGCCTTACTCTTATCGACGACCCTGCTTCCTTCGAAAGCACCGTCGCCGAGGGGCTACTGTAAGTGCTCCAATTTGAGTTGTTAGTATTTTCGTTAGAAAATTAACGAAAGCCCTAACATTCCTAACATTTCTAACAATTCCTAACCTTTCTAACAAAGTAAGGGTAGATTAGGGATTGCCATTTAAGGTTAAACCAAGAAAAGAATCTTAAAAAAGAAAAGAAATTGGAAAAATCCGAATTAGGCAAGCTGAAAAACACAAACTGCTGGAATTTTTGAATAATATTCCTTGTGTCCAAAGCCTGCACCTGCAATTAATGAACAGTGCACGCTAAGCTTCTCATCCGTGCGGATGGTTTTGCCATTTTCATAGGCCTATAAATTAAGCCCATCAGTCTCAGAAAAGAAAAGGAACAAGAACTCACAGCAAAACCTTGGCAAAAATACTAGAGAAAACAGTGAGAATTCCCTTGAATTGTCACCTTTTTCTCTTGATTATTTTCCCAAATCTCACCCACTCACTCTCAAAACTCAAAGCTTCAAACACAAAACACAAAAGAAGATAGGTATAACCTCCTTCTCTCTACCCTAAATCTCTCTCACCCATGCATGCATCTCATACTTTGAAGATGTAACTTGCTCATTTCTTGCCCTAGATCCAAGAGGATTACCATGGAATTTCATCTCCATGGATGATCCTCTACAAGGATCAACATTTCTTTCAAAGTTTTTTTTACTTCTTACAAACACATTTTCAAAATCCTAAAAATCATTTTCATACATAAAATCTTGATTTCAAAGTTAAATCTCCCCCTTCCCAAGCAAATGAAATGCTTAAGTCCTAATGTACCCTAAGGATGACTTGATATAGTAGATCACCACTAAAATGTCTAGTGACTACTAATCAAAGCCTAAGGAGATGGGGACAAGCATGGATGCCAAACCCCCTTTAAAATCATGTTTTTCTTCAAAAGAAAGTTGCTGTCCAGTAGCCTTTCTCTAAGACCTTTGTCCATGGTCTAATGTTTTGGACATACAGAAACTTGGAATTTGGTGTTGGCTACAAAATAATTTTTGTAGCCAACATCTAGATCTTTCCAGACATATTTTTACTTTATTTTTTTTCTTGAGTAAAACTCCCTTTTTCAAATTGTCTTTTAAAGGTCAGTTCATCAGTTTCTGGAAATCCAGATTTCATATCTGAGATTTCCAGAAGGTTTTGGTCCATCAAATCATCTCCAAATGGAAAATTTCTTTTACATAAACCTTATTTAAGGTGTTTTGAACAACTTTCATTCTTGGAATTTCCCCAGGTTTTGAAGTTTTAAAGCTCTTAAATCCGTTTTAAAATCAAGTGTCCACTGCCTTTTTCATTCTGGCAGAATTGGGTTTCAACTTCAAGAAATCTTTTGAGCACCAAAACTCAACCCTAAAATCATACCAAAAATCATGGGACTTGTTTAATGTCTTATAAAGAGTTCCAAATTTTTAGTTTTCTCAGTTTGAACTTATTTTGGCCAAAGGAACACACACACACACAAATGGTTTTTAAGCTTGGAAGACTCGTTTTTACGAGGCATTCCAGGTGAACACTAACGTTCTTCCCGGCGTGTAACGTGACCTCCGAACCCAAATCTCTAATCTCGGGCATTTTTCAAAGTTTTGGCCCTTAAAACAAAAATGGCGTGGCGACTCCGTGTTTTTCGATTGATTTTTCAAAAAAAATGAATAATAACGAATCTTTCGAAAAATGGCAACACAACATCGTTACAGCCACATATTTCTGAACCTCCACTAATGAAATTGATCACCTTTGTTGATGCTGGGGGAGAAACTGGTCTTTCGGCTTCATGAGGAGCTTCCGCACTTTCAGCCTTCTTCTTTCTGGATCCCAGCAACTCCTTAAGATGTCCCTTCGAGAGCAAGTAACTGATCTCCTTTCTTAGTGCGATGCAATCTTCAGTAACATGCCCAAAGTCTTCATGGTAAGCATACCATTTTGATTTTTCATGCCATCCCGTGGTCTTATCCGTCTTCTTTGGCCATCTGGCTTTGTCCCCCAGGTTGCCTATTGCACAGAGTACACCTGAAATGTCAACAGAAAAACAATAGTCAGAAATGTTAGGCACATTATCACTATCTTCATCCTCACCGTCTATTTGAATTAATTTTGCTAGTATCAATTCTCGGATAAGGGTTGGAACGGTTGTTCCTGCGATGGGATGATTCAGTCTTCCTGTCAGGGTGGTCATATGTCGACAACTTGGACGAGGACTTTGATCTTCGCAGCTCATCTTCCTCCAATCTTATGAATCTCAATGCCCTGCTCCTGACTTCTTCCAACCGCTTACAAGGAGTCATCACCAAATCTTGATAATACTGTGAATCTTTCTTCAGTCCCATTTTGAATGCTTCTGTGGCTGTTGACATGTCAAGATTGAGAATTTCAAGCATTTCCTTATTGAACTGGTGAACATATTCTTTCAGAGTTTCATTGGGTTGTTGGGTCACATTGTAGAGATCACTTGTCAGCTTCTCAAATTGTCGACTGCACGAGAATTGGTTATAGAACATGTTGATAAGCTGTGCGTATGAACCAATTGATCCTAGGGGTTGCCTGATCAGCCATTTGAGAGCTGGTCCAGCCAAGGTCGATCCAAATCCCCTGCATAAGCAAGCTTCTCGGAATTGAAGCGGAATATGGATTATGTCCATCTTTTCTTGATAGTGAGCAACATGCTCCTGCGGGTGCAATGGTACCGTCATACAACTTCATAGATGGAACATTGAAACGCTTTGGGATGTCGACATTTGCAATTCTTTGGGACAAACCGGGATTGATTGTAGCGGTTACGAGTCACTGGTTGGATTGGAGGAGTTATGCCTGGCACGTTCATTATCAGCTCCCTGAGATCCTGCATCTGTTTGGCTAGTGGGTTTCCTGCAAAAGGGTCAGCCATAGGAATACGATTGAAATTATTATTATTGAAAAGATTATTTAGCAAACCAGAGTTGTCCGTGGTAGTTGTGACAGTGGTGTTGTCAATGAATGGGATGAACTGGGTGAATCCTACGGAAGGTGGCGTCATTGGGGTGTCCCCGGGCAAGGATGTCAGCTGAGGAGTTTGAGGTGGACTACTCATTGGGATAAATTCATTCTGAAGTAGATCCTTCGGTGTTGTCGAAGTTGAAGTTCCTTGCACGCAATGGTGAGACGTTTTCAAGTCGCGAAGCAATGAGCTGTTGATCCCTCTGCATCTTGATCATGGAATTGGCCAACACCTTGGAATTGCTATCTTGTTGATCCAACCTCTGATTCAACTTGGTTAGGATAGTCCGTATGTCAGCATCTACATTGGAAGAAGTCGCTTCCTTTTGTGGAGTTTTTGTAGGTTGAGTTTGCTGAGGTCCAGTCTGAGGAGGTGGCGGCAACAAGCTGGTTCTTCCTCCTGATGCTGGAGCGACAGAGGGACCCTTGCAGGCGGCGGACACATTGGGAGGTGCAGACATGATGAATTCGCTTAGAAAATGATCCAAACAACCGATAAACCACGAGGCCCCTCGGTGGGCGCCAAATTGTTTTGGTAGAAAAAACAATAGTACAGAATCTTAACTTTGACAAGTGTGTGGATTTAAATACTAAGGAGGGGACTGTGGAATTTGACTAAATGGAACAAAGACATGAAAAGAAAGAATGACACCACGATTTGTTAACGAGGAAAACCTTAGAGGTGATAACCTCTTCGGAAAAAACCCCGGGAGTTAGGTCTCCAACCTTAAAAGTTTCACTATAATAATTGAGTTACAACTGTGGAAGATGATGGAGAGGATTACAAGAAAGATGTGCGTAGAGTGTGTGTGCATGAACATGTGTTTTTCCGTCTCCATCTCCCCTTAAATAAAAGTAAGTATGAACGGGTAAAAGTTGTTCCTACAATCTCGGGATTCAAGTTTATCTTCTCAACGTCCGTGAGACCAAGTCTTCTTCGTCGTTGAAGATGTGTTGAACATGGTTGGAAATATCCCGCGTTCTTCTCCCTTATTTACTGGAAAATAATAATAAAGATATTAATAAAATTCAGATAAGTAAATATTAAACAATACTTACTGCGGAATAACATCTTCACATGCAGGAGCAACTGAAGATGTCACCATGCTGAAAAATACCCACAACAATACTAATATACACTAATCTACATATCAGAATCACAAAGATATTAGGAAATATCTAGGAGTATTTTCATAAAATGGTCAAAACATGAAAACAATAATTCAATGTAAAATTTTCTCGAGAGGGATCGAATGAATGTATTCATCATTTTATAGTAAAATGTCATTTCTGTAAAACTTTCTTGGCCATATTTTTCTCAAAGAGTGCGTCTTTTGAATGACGCTTTTTTTAATAGTTAGGAAAGACATGTTTGAAATACGCGGTGATATTTTTGTAAATAATGGAAACATTGTAGGTGGTGGCATTTTGTAAATAAGTGAAACTTCGAGTGCAATGGGAATCAAGGTCGTTACTAAGTCCATGACTAACAAACTTTATGGGTATTAATCTCAAAGGTTTATGGATATTAATATTAAAGTCTTCTATATATAAATCAATAAAAACTACCACTTACCATCATTTAACAATTCATTTACAAAAATTTCAAAGACCCGTTTGAGTGTCTAAATAACGTTTTGGGGTTTTTAAACCCATAATCACGGGGCTAAACCCGGTGACTTTTTTAGTTCTCAATATTTCCTTCATTAAAAAAAACTTATGAATATCAGTCTCAAACTTTATGAATATCAAACTTAAAGATTCTGGATATCCAAAAAAAATTTAGCATTGCTATTCGAAAGATTTGTTAGGCGCTGGGTACATAGACAACAAACCTTTTGTATATCAAGGTCAAATGGTTCTGGATATCCAAAACATTTAAGATTGATATACAGAAGGTTTATAGGTCATGATCTTGTTCTTGTTCAAATGTGTTTTTTAATTCATATTCTGAATGCTTTAATATTGATATCCAAAAAATTTTAATATTAATATCCAAAAGCTTTAATATTGTTATCCAGAATACTCTGAGCTTGATATCCAGAAGGTTTGTTGGTCATAGACAAAGTGCGCATGAAACCTTCTGGATATCAATCTCAAATGTTCTGTATATCTAGAATCTTTTGAGCTTAATGTCCAGAAGGTTTATTTGCCATGACCAAACGCGCACGAAGTTTCACTGATGATGCCAAAAACGTTCGGATCAGCCCAAATCCAGCGGCAGGTTGTATCCTGTATGATTGAATAGCCTAAAAAAGAAGAATAAACACGTAAACTAAGCCGAGGCTTCACCGGCAAAGGCCTTCCGGCGTGAGAGTAAGTATTTGTGTTTAGAGAGGGAAATCAATTAACAAAAGTTTAGAGTCAAAAGATGTGTTACCAAAATAATGTAAATTATCTCTTGTTTATATAGGCATGGGATTGTAGAGTCCATGTTGAATAGAAATTTGTGTGTGAGGAGGTTATAATACTAGTGAGATTATAACTACCCACAATCCTTGTTTGAGTATGATTAGGCAACATTATTCTGCACGTGCACCTTGGATGCATGCTCCTCGGCATATGAATTATATTTTGGGCCTAATCCATTGGGCCTTGCCCGGCCATGATCCACGTTCGTACCTAGGTTTATACCGGTCAGTGGCCCCTGACTTCCTAGCTCGACTATGTCGAGGAGGAAGTGGAGCTTTACCTCGGCTTAAACGGATACGAATGGGTTTTCACGAATCACGAGGCGTCTCAATATCCGCAGGTTAAATAGACAATGATGGGTGCGATCTACGAGGTCTGAACATTTGCCTTGGGAACCCTCTAGAACATTAATTGCGAGGGAGGAGATGGTGCCATACCCGATTGTTGACCCATACCTGCTTCAGATCTGGGTATATAAGCAAAAATCCACTTCTTTTTTACTCTTTTATCACTATTCAGCCTTGAAAGAGAAATAGCAAGCTTCAAATCGCAAGTCCGTGTTCTTGATTTTCTGAGGATCTTTGGTGTTTGTGCTCTGAATTTGTTCGTATCTCCTTCAACAATCTTTGATTTAGGTAAACTTCTTCTCAATCTCCTTATTTTCTGCAATTTCTGGGTTTATGTTCTTGGCGTGTTCTTGAGAACCGCCATTAGTAGAACCAAAAATAATATCATCGACATATATTTGAACAAGTAAAGTATGCTCATTATATTTGGCAATAAAAAGAGTTGTATCAATTTTACCGCGTTTAAATCCTTTTTTTAGTAAAAATTTAGAAAGAGTCTCATACCATGCCCTTGGAGCTTGCTTAAGTCCATACAAAGCTTTTTGGAGTTTGTAGACATGATTGGGAAATTTGGAGTCATCAAATCCAGGCGGTTGGGCAACATACACGGTCTCTTGCAGTTCACCGTTGAGGAAAGCACTCTTCACATCCATTTGATATAACTTGAAATGCTTGAAAGAGGCGTAGGCTAAGAAGATTCTGATAGCTTCCAATCTTACAGCTGGAGCAAAGGTTTCATCATAATCGATTCCTTCTTCTTGCCTATATCCTTGTGCAACCAACCTTGCTTTATTCCTAGTGATGCTTCCATTCTCGTCCATCTTATTCCTAAATACCCACTTAGTTCCTATCACTCCTTGATCCTGAGGTCTAGGCACCAAAGTCCAGACCTTGCATCTTTCAAACTGGTTGAGTTCTTCTTGAATAGCAATGACCCAACTGGAATCTTGGAGTGCTTCATCAATCTTCTTGGGTTCAACTTGAGATAATAAGGAAGTATGCTCATCATAGTTTGATCTCCTTGTTTGAACGCCGAAAAACAGATCACCTATCACATTAGAGAGAGGGTGACTGCTAACTTCTCGAACCTCCGGGGGTAAGTCTGGTTGGACTGAGGTTTGCTGAAGATCTTTAATTGGAACATCATTAGATCCTTCAGCGAAGTCATGGAATGTAAGTTGACGAAGAGGTTCTATAAGCTGGATAGGGGAATTCTCAACTTCTTCTTCCCTTGGAGTTGCATCTGGAGTAGGAACTTCAGGTGCGGTTTCAAATGTGCGGTTTGAGGGAAAGTCAGTTGAGGATGCTGGATTTTACGATTGAGGTTCAGGTGCGGTTTGAGAGGGTTCACCTGTTTCATTATGCTCAACAAAATCATCAGCAACATTTGGAGCCAAATGTGGCTCAAGGAGAGAATGCTCATCGAAAGTAACATGGACAGACTCAACTATTTTTAAACTAGTTTTGTTAAAAACACGAAAATCTTTTGAATGTTTAGCATACCCAACAAAAATACCTTCATCGGCCTTGGCTCCGAATTTACCTCTATTTTCTCTTTCGTTGTAGAGGACAAAGCATTTGCAGCCAAAGATCTTGAAGAATGCAATGTTGGGGGTTCTTCCTCGCCAAAGCTCATAGGGAGTCTTGTTATAGGTTTTGTTGATGAGGGAGCGGTTTTGAGTGAAGCATGCTGTGTTGATTGCTTCAGTCCAGAAATACTGAGGCAGCTTCGCTTCAGATATCATTGTCTTTTCAGCCTCAATCAACGTTCTGTTCTTCCTTTCCACAACCCCATTTTGTTGTGGAACTCCAGCAGTTGAAAAATTGTGATCAATTCCATGGTCATCACAATACTGAGCAACACCGTTGTTTTTAAATTCTGTTCCATTATCTGATCGAACACTAACGATGTCGTCTTCTTTTTGGGTTTGGAGCCGTCTAAAAAGTGCGGTGAGGATCTCATAGCAATCATCTTTGGAAATCATCATCTCAACCCACGTATATCTTGAATAATCATTCACCACCACTAAGGTATATCTATTTCCTCCAATGCTGGCAGTGGTTACGGGTCCAAACAAATCTATGTGAAGCAGTTGTAAGCATCTTGAAGTTGATGGAGCGGTCTTGCTGGTGAAAGACGACGCGGACTGCTTACCAAGCTGGCATGCACTGCATTTCTCAGGATGGTGGTCAGCTACTTTGGGTAAACCACGAACGAGGTTTTCCCTACCAATCTTTGCAAGATACTTGAAGTTCAAGTGGCTCAACCTCTTGTGCCATAGCCAACTATTTTCGCTCACATTTTTAGCTACAAAACAGAGATTAGTAATACTACATGCAGAATTTAGATCAATAATGTAAATATTACTCTTACGAATCCCTGTGAGTAGGGTGACTCCGAAAATGCTATCTTTGATAAAGCAGTTTGATGACGTGAAGTTGCAAAGCATTCCTTTATCGCAGAATTGAGAAATTGAAAGGAGGTTGTGCTTGAGTCCTTCAACAAGAGAAACCTTCTCAATGGTTAGGTTTCCTCTCCTTATAACACCATATCCAATGGTCTTGCCTTTGTTGTTGTCACAAAAGGTTACAGACGGATCACTTGCTTCAATGACATCTTCAAGTAATGATCTATCTCCAGTCATATGTCTTGAGCAGCCACTATCAAGATACCATTCATTTTCCTTGGAGTGACCAGCCATTAAGCAGAGGAACTGAAATGTAGACATTAAGAATGAGGTCCCCCTTTATTCGTTGGGTCCTGAAGTTAGCAACCCTTTACGACCCACACCTGTTTGACAGAAGGAGGTTTACTCTTCCTGGCATTGGATGTGAACCGCAAAAGGCATTCTGCAGCCTTGTGACCTAAACCATCACACACAGAGCATTTATAAAAGCTACAAGCATCATGAGGTTTTACTAACTTCTTACTCTTCTTAGGAGTTGCATGCAGTTTGGGAGGCGCGGTTTCAGGCTTAACAAAGGGAACTGGCTTTAGTTTGACCACGTATTTTCTGGGAGCGCTCTTATTGCTTTTGAAGGCAGGTCGAGCGGTCGAAGAAGAGGCGCGGTCAGACTTGCATTTGCCATCATCTCTAGTTCCACCAGAAGCGGTTTTAGGGATGCGACCAACTCCATATGCCATTTCCTCTGAAGCTACACTCTCAGAATCCTTTGGCTTCATCTGAGAGTTCTTCCCATATTGCTTCCCTTTTGAGTAGACAAAATTAAAATTTTGTTGTCCTTTACCCTTGCCTTTAGCATGCTTCCCCTTAGGAATTTCTTTAGTTAGTTTCAAAATTTTCTCATCCTTTTCACTGCAGGATGCACACTTCTCCTCTTCATCAGATCCAAAACCTAGACCCTCCTTAATTCCATTGGAAATTTGGGAGTCTATGATTTGATTCGCGGTGGATTTTGACTTGAGCCATCCATCAATAATCTTTTGACGATCGTTGAGTTGGGTAACCAGGTCATCATTCCGGAGTTGAAGTGCAGCAACCTTAGTTTCAAGGATGCAGTTTTGATCAGCAAGAGGAGTCATCTTTTTGATTTGGTCCTTAAGATTTGAAATTTCAGACCTCATCACAGATTTTCTCCGTCTTGTACAGATTAAGTTCATCATGAGCTAAGCTTAAGGCTTTCTTAAGATTAGAGAATTGATGGATCACCATTTCTGCTTCCTTGAACATCCTTTCATGTTCCATGGGAGAAACCTCTTCCACCACCTTTTTCAAAATTTTCTTCTTTGGAATTGCTTTTGAAGGTGGAGCATTTGTAGGAGGAAAAATGGGACGTGAATACGAGCAATTTCCTATCTTAATGCTAGGAGTAAGTTTGATATTTTCATCCAAATTAAAATTTGGAAGTTTTGTAGAAACCTCTTTTTCCTCCATATCTTGCAACTCGAATGACTCAGAATCTGACTCATCAGAAGCATCTGCAATTAAGCAGAGATTAACCTTTTCGGTTTCATCGTCACTTCCATCATCAAAATCCGTTTCAATCCAAGTTGCTAATTCCTTGGAATTCTCTTCCTCCTCAGCAACCATTCCCTTGCGACTAAAAAATTTCGCAGGAGAGATTTTCTTTTTCATGTATTCATACTTGGGCTGTGGACACTCAGATGCAAAGTGACCAGGTTTTCTACAGTTGTAGCAAACTAGATCACTCTTTTTCTTTGTATCTCCAGCCTTAGAAAATGTTGCAGGAGGTTTGCCTTTAGAAAATGTTTTTGTGAAAGGTTTTGAGGATTTTCTAAATTTTTGAAATCTTTTCACAAACATGGCAAAATCATCATCATCATCCATCTCGATGAGTGATGAGGTTGATATGGAAGGATCTGCGGTTTGATTGGATGTAGATGGTTTCTCCTCATGTTCCACGACGGACATGGAAAGCGATTTGGTTTTCCCTTCAATTTCTTCAATATGATTTAATTTAAGCTCATAGACTCTAAGATTGGCGTACAAGTTACTTAACGACCAAGTACCCAAAACTTTGGAGTCTTCTAGAGAGGTAGCCTTATTAACCCATCTAGAACCTAAAGCAGATAGGAAAGTCATATTGATTTCCTTATCGGTTAAAGTTTTACCAAGAGATCTACAAGCATTAACTACCTCAACATAGCGGTCGTAGGTTTGACGCAAGGTTTCGTTGGATTTTCTGTTGAAGTTGTTGTAGGATCTTTCAACAACATATAATTTGCTTTCCTTGCATTTGTCATCACCTTCGAGGTAGCTCTCTATGGCATCCCACATCTGCTTTGCGGTTTTGAGATACATCACTTTCTGAAGAGTTGACACGGGGAGGGTTCCAGAAATGATGTGCCTTGCCTTGCTGTCTAAGGCAACTAATCTCTTCTCTTCATCCGACCACTCATCTTTTGGCTTTTTGACCTCTGGAGTTTCTATATTGGTGGTTGCATCAGTGTTGGCCTTCATTGGAATTAACGGGCCATTGATTACGCACTCCACCAGCATCTCATCAATTTTTTTCCAAATGAATGAGCATTCGGCACTTCCAGATGTCGAAGTGGTCTTCGTCCAAGATTGAAATGTGTGAATAGTTAACAGTAGTCATTGTCTTTGAGTTTGCCATATTGAATTGGCACACAAGTTGTTAAGCTTGAAAAATAGTGGTTTTAAAATGTGTTAAGCTCTGATACCACTTGTTGGTCCCAAAGGTGGCAACAAGGGTGAAAATACAGCTAGAGAGGGGGTGAATAGCTGTTACAAATTTTTTGCCCTCAATTTAAAACTATACCTCTAAGCTTAGAAAACCTCTTGCAGTGTGTAAGTAACTGCAAGTAGAGTTGTAAAATGCACAGCGAAATAAAAGAGTTACAAAGCGGTTTTGGGAGAGGCGGTTTGTAAAGCGGTTTTGGTGAAGCGGTTTTGGAAAGTGCAGTTTTACAAACACTTGTAGTTTTGACAGTGTTAACTCCAAACACAATTTCACAATAATGGATATCTATATAAGGATCAAACAGAGAAAGATAGATAATCAGTAAGCACAAGAAATATAAATGCAGAAAGTAAGAACACAATATTTGGAGTGGTTCAATCGATAAACGATCTACGTCCACTATCAAGATGGTTAGTCTTGGATTTCTAAGAGAGATTTTAAATTGAGTATGAGAGATTACAAAGTACAATGAGTAATACTCAGATCTAAAATCTTTTCTATGAAGAACAAATTCTAAGACTATAACCAGTGTATCTCAAGTGATTAATCTATGTGATTAAACAAGTGAGGTGTGTGTGTGAGAATAAGATCAAGGCTCTTTAAATCTGTGAGATGTAGAGCACAATGATTCTTGAATGTGTTAAGGCTTGATTTCTGGGCTGGGATAAATTTCTTGAAGTATGAAGATGAAGATTCAAAGGACTTATGAATTTCTGGGCAGAGCTTCAGCTTCTATGAACTCACAGCAAATCAATTTCTCAAGCAATCTTCAAATGGTGAAGATTAGGGGTATTTATACCCAAGCATCAAGGAACTAGCTGTTGGACACATCTGTTGCAAGGACAGTACTTGATGTTTTCCCATTGGTCCACAATATCCACTTTTGTCCTTTGGTACAGCTGCTGCAGATAAAGCTGATCAGGCTCCAGCTGCAAGCAATGAGGTTAGGACACCTGTCACCTTTTCAAAATCCTTGCAGATCTTGTCTGAAAAGTAGTCACGTGACAAGATATGGTGGTTGACATTTGATATTGCTGACGTGGATTCCAACGGTCAATGTGGTTCACTTCAAGTCTCCAATCATTGGGGCGATTCTGGTGTGCAAGCGGTTTGAGTGAGGAGCGGTCACACCAGTTGAGGATTCTATAAGTGCGGTTGCATGGAGCGGTTCCAAAGGGGTTTGCACTTAGGAGTTCAGGGAAGCGGTTTCAGACATAGTTCCACCAAGCGGTTCCAGGAGCGGTTCAGCTTAGGCGGTTTTGACAAGGTGGTCTGAAACTCTGAACTGCAATCCTCAGATCCAATGAGTCTTGTGCCAGTCTTCAAGCCTAAATTTAACCTATTCTATAAAATGGACTTAGCTAAAAAATTGAAGTCTAAGTTTCATTACATAGGGTCCTAAAGTCCTTAAAATAGATGGGAGGTTATGGTATCAATCAAATCTAACACAAAATAGGAGGGTTAAAATATGCATACCCAACAATTTTCCTTGGTTAAGAATGTCACCTTCTTGTTCTCCTTTTTCCATTCGACCAGAAGTTCTTCGTAGAGATTCTTCAACCCATCTATGAGCTCATCCTTGTTTAGTTCATCCTCTTGAGAGTTTCCTGTATCAAGATCAGTTGAACCCATGAAGCAATTAGCATTAGAGAAACTGAAGTGGTTATACCTGCTGAGTGTTGTTTCAGGTGTTATCAGAGATTCGGTAACACTTGTGGTAGCACTTTCAGTATCCGTGTCACATATAGTGACCAACATTGCAGTCACAAGTTCTTTCCCATCTTCCTTAAAGTGTTTGCACACTCGTTTGCATAGTGTACCCATCCAGAACAGACATGACATTGAATTGAATCAATGTACTTGGGATCAGACCTTGACTGGTCAGAAGATGCCCTTCTTATTGGATTGGACTTTTGAGAAGATGGAAATGACCTTTTTGGCATTGAATCATACACTTTGGTTTGTTGCTCCTTTACTTTTACCTGCACATTCTCTTTGTTAAACTTTCTAACCATAGAGTTATATTTCTTAGCAAGTAAATCAACACTAGCATTTTCATCCAATTCTTCAAAAACCTCTTCATCCTCGCTTTTTTGAAAATCTGAGGAATGAATTTTCAAAGCTACATTCTTGCCCTTAGTGGATTTACTTTGTTCAGCAAGATTTAGCTCAAACGTTTTTAAAATACTCATTAAAGTATTGAAATCCATAGTAGAAAGATTGTGAGCCTCTTCAATAGATGAAATTTTCATATTGAAACGCTCATGAAGGGTTCTAATAGCTTTTGAAACAAGTTGTTTATTTGTGAAAGGTTCACCTAAAACTTGACATTCATTTGCAAGATCAAACAACTTTTCAAAATAAGATGAAATATTTTCATCTTCACCCATCCTTAATCTTTCAAACTTGCTAGTAAGCCTTCTAAGCTTAGTTTCACGCACACTACCATCACCTTCACAAAACCTTTGCAAAATATCCCATGCTTCCTTAGCCGTGGGAGTGTTTTGAATAAGTTTAAAAATATGAATGTCAACCCACTCATAAATGGCATTAAGTGCCTTTTCATTGAAACTAGCTAAGCTATTCTCTTTGTTAGACCACTCGGATTCAGGCTTGACTTGAACATCAATATCCTCATCTAGGAGCAGCATACGAAGAGAATACCCATCGACAACAGATCGCCAAGCCCTAAGATCAATTGATTTGATATGAGAGCAAATGCGAATCTTCCAATAAGCATAATTCGATCCATCGAGAACAGGAAGTCTTTTTTTGTTAGGATTAGCCGGATCATAAGCCATGACAACTGGATCAAGCACTTAGTACGCCAAGTGACCTGCTCTGATACCAATTGAAATTGTCTATGGCCAGTTTGCAAGTGTTATAAAAAAGGTTGATAGCACAACTGATAATACTTACGGTAATACACACAACAGAGTATAAAAAACAGTATGTAAAACAAAGCAATCAGTTTGTAAAACACAACAGTTTTGCAGCGGAATATAAGAATAAAAACAAGAAATAATTTTTCTCAAGTTATATAAATATATAACTTGAGGATGCCTAAATGGCGAAGACTTTATATTCACTATATGAGATGATTACAAACACTACAAGAAAACTGGTCTTTCGCGACGGCCAAAAGCCGTCGCGTAAACCCTTAAAGCCGTCGCGGAAGGTTAACGCGACGGGAAAAACCGTCGCAATGGCAATCGCGTAAAGCCTTGTCGCGAAAAGATAAGGTGACTGAAAAAAGCCGTCACCTTTGTCAATTATTTTTCGCGATTGCTTTTTCCATCGCGTAAGAGTTTTTTTTAATTTTATTTATTTAATTATTTTAATTACATTTGCAATCGCCTTAGCTCAACAAAGGAGATGGCAAATGCAATCGCCTTAGGTTTTGAAAAGGGAGACGGCAAATGCAATCGCCTTAGGTTTTGAAAAAGGAGACGGCAAATGCAATCGCCTTAGGTTTTGAAAAGGAGACGGCAAATGCAATCGCCTTAGGTTTTAAAAAGGGTGACGGCAAATGCAATCGCCTTAGGTTTTGAAAAGGAGACGGGAAATGCAATCGCAAATATCAATGTAAAAACAATATAAGACAGATTTTGCAATCGCGTAAACTCACTGCTTATTTATATAAAATATTTTTATCCTAAAAATAATGATGATTAATATTCAAAACAATACTATTAATTGATACATAAATAATAATAACTAGTAAATATATTATATTTTCAAAAGCATACATCAAGGTTTAAAATTGTTCAAAAGAGTGACATTTATTTTGGGAAGGACTAAAAAGGACAGCGTGACATTTCTTATGAGACGGAGTGAGTCATAAGTACTTTACTAACCGAGCTCCAAATCTTCCCTGCTGATATCAACAAACTTCTTCTCTTTATATGTCTGAAGGTTCTGGATGGCAACTTCATCAATTGGATCAACTAAATATAGTACTTCAATATCCTTTTGAACCAATTTCTCCAAGAAAGGGGCACTCTTGGCACTTTTCAAACGTCGCTTGCCAAATAGTAGATTGCTTTCTGGTTCTCACCCATCTTCTCAACATACTCATCTAAGCTTATTAAATTCTCGTCGCTCTTAGAAGAGTAGAATCGCAGCAATGGCGTGATTCGCTTGTGATTTCCGGAGTCTTCAATGCATCCTAACTTCACAAATTTACCGAAATTCTCCCAGAACTTTTTGTAATCCTGAAAAATAAGTTCGTGATCTGCATCAGAAATGATTTCAATGAAAATTTAACAAGAAAAGTAGGTTTCAATCAATAATGACCTCTTTGTCCTCTCTTTCAGCAAGTTCTTGTATCATGTCAAAAGTTTTCCTGACAAGCCGCTTTCTCATAATCCTAACCTGTAGACCAAGAAAAGGTGAGCAATGCTCTAATTAGATATCCACAAGGTATCAATATATTATTTTGATGGCCACTAAGATTACTTTTTTTATGAGAACTGGTAAAGCTAGGCTGATGTGTATTTTTAACCCTGTAATGGGGATATGAACTTACAATTCGGCTTTCCTGGAGGATTTCTCGTGAAACATTGAGGAAGATCATTTGAATCCACCACACCCTTCACAAAGCTCAAATATCTTGGAAACTGCAAATCAAGAACTACTTATAGATCATCCAAACTTTTAATCCCCAAGGCTAACAAACAGTATCGAGAACGGAGGGCACTCTCAACATGATTCTAGACTTATGTTCACCTATCTTTCAAATGTACCAGTATTCCACTAGACATGTAGAAACATACTTTTACAAACAAACTTTAAATTAAATGAAACTGAATGTTAAAAAAAATCCCATGAAACTGGTCTCTGAATGCAACATTATGTCTGAACCATTGTGCACACAATTTAAATATCCAAGTACTCGTATTAAGCTCATACATCAAACAAGTGTCCCAATTTCCTTGTTAAGATTTCTTTTCTAGAACCATTGAGGCATGGGAATTACCACCACTGCAAAACAAAGGTGGATGCATTCGTGTTGTAAAGTGCTAAAAATAGTTATAAAAGGATTCATGACATACACTTGCAAAGATGATTAGAAAATGGGTCTCATGTGCATATCTCTTATAGGGTTGTTACCTCCATCTTCCCAAAGAAGCCAAGAAAACACATAAAGCAGTACAAAGCAAAATCTCTTGTTGATAAAATATTCTTTTTTCAAACTCTAGTTGCCAGATATCGGAGATATGAAATACATACATGCATATATACAGTAGCAGATCTGAAATTTTACTTGAGGGTGTGCAATGAAGGTAAAGAAAGAAAAAAAAAATCATATATATACATATACATATATATACATATATATATATATATATATATATATATATATATATATATATATATATATATATATATATATATACATATACATATATACATATACATATATATATATATATATATATATATATATACATATACATATATACATATACATATATATATATATATATATATATATATATATATATATATATATATATATATATATATATATATATATATATATATATATATATATATATATATATATATATATATATACATATATATACATATATACATATATATATACATATATATATATATATACATATATATATATATATACATATATACATATATATACATATATACATATATATACATATATACATATATATATATACATATATATATATATATATATATATATATATATATATATATATATATATATATATATATATATATATATAAATAGATTTAAAATCGCAGGAAAAGTGCTTATCAATCTTTCTCCACTTGGCAGGACTAATCACCTGGCTCCTTGACCTGAAATCAGAACCCACGACTAGCCGGATATGTCTCCGGCTTAGACCCTCGGGCGTGAGAGTAAGTACTTGATGATTGGAGAGCTAAACTGTATTGAATAATAGAATTCTGACAACAAAATAGCAGTTACCTTTGCACCGTTGGTAGTGATGAAGTATTTATAGGTAATGACCGTTGTATTTTTGGTGGTGCCACATGAACTCCGAGATTTTAGCGGCAGTTATTAGTAATGGGAACGTGCCTATAACGGTCCCTGATTTGTAGGAATGCAGTTATGGAAAGATTTGACTCACGTGCGCCCACATCACTTACGTCGACGCTTGAGGTCGAGGTCGTCCAATGGGGTTAGGTCGACCTGACTGTCGGGTAGAGCATGGATCGTACCCGAATTATAGTATGGATCATTGAGTAGGATCAAGCTAGGTCGGGACCTTGGAGGTTGGACAATGAGCTTAGATCGACTGATACTGTTATTGGGCCTTGGGCCTTATGGTGAATGGGCTAGCCTCATTAAGAATGTGAATGCCAAGGTTGTCTGTGTTTGGGCTTTACTTGCTTGGTCCAGCTCGACACTTTTGGTATGTTCAGTGGCCCCCAACTTTCGAGTTGACTTTGTCGACTAGGAAGTTAAGGAAATCTCGATGGAAATTGTTGTTACTCGAAGGTCGCTACTCGTTCTGAGGTTTAGTCGACCCAGGATGATGTGGCACAATCCTAGACGTCGGCGATGAACGGCCAGAGATGAAGGAGCGCCGTATTTTGTAATGATTACAATTAGACGTTTGATAATCCGTCTTGGGAACTGTTTTCCCAATTAATATGGAAATTAATTTTTGAATTTTCCCTTTTCCTTTCCCCTTTCAGAAAATACAAATAGCAGAATCCTTCTTCGTTTAGAATTTTTACCGTCTTCAAGCTCTCATACCCTCTTGGCGATAATTGCGGAGCAACATTAGGATTTAATCCGAGCTTTCGTCTTTGGCAACAACTTCCCTTTTTGCAATCAACTGAGGTATTTCTCTCGTATACTTGCTTTAGGGCTTTAATTTCTGCTTTGTTTTTGTTTCGGCCATGGCTAGGACCTTCAGTAGTGAACCAGGAGCTTGGTACGGGTACTGTACTGTTAATCGTCGTGTATACAAGAACATAAATGGTGAGTGGAGAGAAATGTCGTTGAACGAATGTGCCTCTATTTTGACCAGGTGGGGACTGAATTTTAGTGAAATAGGGCTGCACATAGGGACGGATGTAGGTGAATTGATAGTAGACAATTCAAATGTTGTCTCCTTTCATCTTTTCCATGAATTACTCGATCACATTGCACTATTTTATGTTAGGGATGTCCATAAACCGTCGTTCCTTAGGGATAGGAAAGGTTTTCTAGGGGAGTCTAAATCGCCCTTAGGTAGGTCGACTGAAATTGTTCACGGGTCTGACTCCCCTGTTTCTCCTTCTTCTTGTACAGATATGACTTCTCAAGGTGGAGCTACTGCATCTATCTCCTCTGGCCCCAGAATCGTGGATGCTTTTGATGATACGGCCGTGCCAGGGAAGAATGAGAGAGGTTATGTTCCCCACGGGCCATTGCGTGGAAAGAAGAATTTGCCCTCTAGGTATAGTATGATCTATGACTTTTGTGAGGTGAGTAAAGAGGATTATAGAGTGACCATCTATAATAAGAAGGATTTCATGGCCCAATTTAAGTCGACCTTTACTAGGGATGCCACTAGAGTAGCTTTTTTCTATGGCCAATTTGTGGCCGGCCTTAGGTTGCCACTTGACCCTTTTATCAATGAGTTCTTGGAGTGTGCTAATGCCTTACCCCTTCAGTTCAGAGCCAATACCTGTAGGGTTCTAGTATTCTTTGCTATAGTATGTAGGTTTTTAGGATATGAACCTTGTATGAGGGTGTTCAAGGAATTCTTTTGCATTAAGTATAGTGGAGAGGAGATGAGCATCAGTACCCCCTCTAAACTCAATTCTCGTAAGCTTTTCACGAACCTCCCCAGCAAGCATAGTGGCTAGAACTCGCATGTGGTTGCAGTAGAGAGTAGGTTAGGATGGGAATTTCCTTTGCCAACTGCTGATACAAAGCCCTTAGATGAGAGGAACTATTGGGAGCCACTCTGGCATTTTGAATTATATAAGAAGTTGTGTCGGCTTAGGCGACAAGGGTTCTTTCGGTTGGGAGAGTCGATTACCACCAAATATAACTTCATCCAGGCCGGGATGATGGCTGGAGAGGGGGAAGTGCAACCCTTGGTGGCCATTGGTAGGGGCACAATATATCCTGACTGGGTTACCCACGCGTTGGCTAAGTTCAAGGATAAGTGCCAGCGTTGTAAAAAGACTGCCAACTATTGCAAGGAGAACGGGGAGCATGCTGGTGGTAAGATATCCTTGTTCTGTGTTTCTTTACTTGCCCTTTATCTGTTAACTTTACATGTATGAATAGTTTGACTTGGTTGTGATACTTATGTGCTAGATATGTGGTTCGTACATGACTTGCTCGTACATAGAACTATTGCTCGTATGTAGAACATTGCATGTAGAACACTTAGCTCTCCCCTGGTTAGCTCGTAGCTTGTATGTAGAAAGCACTTTGAATTGTGTATGCAACCCTTAGCTCGTTAATTGCTTAACTCGCATCTAGATGGGTTAGCTCGTGCATGTCGAACTCATACATAGAACTTGTTGCTCACATGTAGAGTGGTTTGGTTCAAACTAATAGTCTGTCACCTTGATTTTTGTGCAGTTCTGACTCCTGAGCAAGAGGCAAATATGGGTCGTATATTGGTGGTATCAGACAGGAAGAAAGCCAAAAAAGCCCATGGTGCTGCCAACGCTCGAGCTAACAGAGAAAGAGAGGCTGCGAGGAGGTGGAATCTGAGGACCCCTTGGGAAGTAGCAGCCATACTAGGGATGTGACTGAGGATGGTAACGACTCCCACAAGTCCAATAAGCCCAGCTTGAGCTCCAACCCAACTCCTGATGTTAACGCTACGACTTCTGGTGCGGGCACAGTTGAAGCTAGACCTCTGGAGGTTGTAAATATTGATGAAGATGATGTGATGGCGGATGAGGATGACCTGCCCCTGAACTCTAGGAAAAGGTCAAGAACTGAGAAGGGAAAGTCAGTTTCCTCGACCCAACTGCCTCCACCAGCCTCTTCTCCCCCCATCCAAGAATCTCTAGAGGACCAAATGAGGAGGTTGAGTGATGTGCCCCCTCTCATTGGGGTCAATAGCTTGAGTCGACGCTATCCAGATATGAGCCTGGGCCAGGTTGTGGTTAGGAGGGCCATTGATGTCGACCTCCTAGCTGACTTTGCTGATAAGGGGATTACCCCTGAGGAGTTCCTGCTCGCTGCAGGATGGTGCACTGCGAGGTAATCCTTTATTTTTCCTTTCTGTCTTGTCGCTTGTTCCCTTAGTTTGTCAGTTTGATCTCCGAGCTAACCCCTCTCTGGTTTCCATAAATGTAGAATCTCACTATGGTCAAACAGGTTAAAAGCTCATGGAGGGCCTCCATTGAGAGGGAGAGGCAAGCTCTTAAAGATTACTCCAAGAAGTCGCAAGAACTAGCCGAGCTAAGAGAGAAATACAATGACTTGGATAACTCATTTGATGCCTTGGAGATGGTGAAGAAGAAAGCTCTGACGGATCTTGAAACTGCAGAGTCTAAGCTCAAGGAGGTCGAGGTGGAGAGGGATGTTGAGAAGAAAGAGCTAGAGAAAACTCAGACGGAGCTGGCAACAGTTTCAAAACTACTGAAGGAGAAGGACGACTTCCTGATCGAGTTGAATGAGGAGCACCGGCTTGCGCGGGTGAAGTGGCAAGAAGATCTTCAGGCCGCTGCTACTGCTACTGCTAAAGATGCTGTCGAAAAGTTTAAGGAAGGAGATGAGTACTTCAATGCCATTATTGCCAAAGCTAGGGGCTTCTTGGAACTGGGTAAGTGTCATATGGCCCGTCGAGCTTTAGTCGACCCTGACACTGACGTTTCTTTTGAGCAGCTAGCTCGATGGGCCTATGCTCCCCAGTATGACATGGCAGCTAGAGGAGGTCACTCGTTGGTGCCTTATAATGATGATGATCTAGCCCACATTGCCCAAGAAGACCAAGAAGAGGGTTGTGAGCCTTGGGTGGCCCCAGCTTTGGCCCCCAGGACCTTTGACGTGGCCTTGCAGGAGCTAGAAGATTCAGAGGATCGAGAGGAGATGGAGGTAGAGGGTGAGTTCGATCAACAAGTTTTCTCCGAGTGGGGTAAACCCTTGAGCCCTCAACAGCATGAACCAATCAATGAAGAACGAGCTGCCAATGACGACTCCAATGCCTCCGACCAAGCTGTTTGAATTTAAATGAACTTTGTGTAATGGAACAAGCCCCAAAACACTTTTTTGCTTTTAGTGTTCGTAACTATTTATATGCCTTGGCTCAGTATTTTGGGAGGCTAGATACTTCGTAACTTTTATTTTGCACAAGTCTTAGCCCGCTTTTGGGAGACTTATTTATATATAATCATAGCTGACTTTGTATCCTTGTATGCTTTATGCTTTTAATTTCAGCATGTAAGTGTCGAGCTAGATATAGTAGGGCAAATGAGTCACCCTAAGACTAAGGTCGACTTGTCCTGTGATGGTTCAGTCGACCTCAGACTTGTATAGCTTTTGAAAACAAGATTGACTAAGAGTCGATCCTGTTCATCTCATCAAAGCTGACCAAGGGTCGAGCTCATTAGAACGAAGTCGACCATAGGTCGGACTTGTTTTACGGAGTAAAGCTGATTGAGAATCAAGCTAATTAGAACAGACTGACCAAGAGTCGAGTTTGTTGGAACGAAGTCGACTAAGAGTTGGACTTGTTTAAATGAACGAAGCTGATTAAGAATCGATCTTGTTAAAACGAAGCTGACTAAGAGTCGAGCTTGTTAGAACGAAGTCGACTAAGAGTCGGACTTGTTTAAACGAACGAAGCTGATTAAGAATCAAGCTAATTAGAACAAACTGACCAAGAGTCGAGTTTGTTAGAACGAAGTCGACTAAGAGTCGAACTTGTTTAAATGAACGAAGCTAATTAAGAATCGAGCTTGTTAAAACGAAGCTGACTAAGAGTCGAGCTTGTTAGAACGAAGTCGACTAAGAGTCGGACTTGTTTAAACAAACGAAGCTGATTAAGAATCGAGCTTGTTAAAATGAAACTGACTATGAGTCGAGCTTGTTGAAGTTAATGTTACACAATGTCGGGTTGAGCAAAGGTGCAATTTTTATTGAAGTAGGGAAACGTTTACATCAATGGAAAGCTAGAACTATGACAAATTTCAATCTTAGGAACTGTAATATCCTTGAACTGAGATATTGATCTGAACCTTAGAAGTAGTACTTGATGAGGTGAGTAGCGTGCCATGGGTGCTTCAGTTCTTCACCATCAGGATGAGCAATCATGTAAGTCCCCTCTTTGACAACCCGAGTAACTATGTAAGGACCTTCCCAGTTAGGAGATAGCTTGTTCTGCTGGGTCCTTCTCCCCGTTGCCTCGATCTTTCTCAACACGTGATCTCCTACTTGGAACGATCTTGCTTTTACCTTCTTGTCGTGGTAACTTTTAGTTCGTTGCTTGTAGTTGACCATTCGAAGGTAAGTCGTGTCTCGCTTCTCGTCTATTAAGTCCAGGTCAATCAATATGTTGATATCATTCTGGTCTTGATCAAAGAAAGTTACTCCGTCGTTGGAAATCTTAACTCGCCCGGAGCCACGGCTTCGACCCATATGTTAGAGCGAATGGGGTTTCCCCGTAGGCCCCCGAGTGGTCAGGTGAACCCGCCCAAAGAGCAAAGGGGAGTTCGTCCAACCGCTTGTTGCGTCGACCCACGAGACCCGTCTTGAGTGAAGATAGGACAAGTTTATTCGCCGTCGCCTTGCCCATTACCTCGGGGGTAGGCGACGTAAGATTTCCAATGCTTGATCCCTACTCGATTCATCTCTCGCTTCGAAGGTTTGGGAGAATTGTAGGCCGTTGTCGATACTATAGCTCAAGAAAACCAAATCGATACACCCAATGAAATCATGAATGAAGTTGATGGCGTTTTCCCTCCGTGATGCGAGCCAGCGGCTTGGCTTCAACCCACTTGGTAAAGTAATCAATTGCCACGATTGCGTACTTTACAATTCCTCGGGCGGGTGGGAAGGGTCCAATTAAGTCGACGCCCCACATGTCGAATGGCCAAGCCGCGATCACGGGGTTTGCCTCGGCCGTAGGCGCATGAGGTAGGTTGGCAAACCTTGGCATTGGGTCACACCGTCGCACAAAGTCATGGGTGTCTCGCTCTCATGTGTGGCCGTAGTACCCCAAAGTGATCAACTTGTCGGCTAGAGTCCCGGCTCCTCGGTGTCCACCACAAATCCCACCGTGTACTTCATGCATCGCCGTAGTGATCTCTAAGGGTGGATACACTTCAATAGCGGTCGAGTGTAGGATCTTCCGAATAGCTCGCCTCCTTGAATAACGTACCTTGGAGCTTTCTTTTGTCGGCTCGAGCTTTCTTCTCGTCATCGTGCAGCTCGCCACTTTCTATGTACGCCTTCATTTCTTCGATCCAAAGATTTCTCATAAACCCAATTTTTGAGGGGTCCTCTATGCACCGAATTTTGACCCTTTCATAAGCCGGGCTCTCAAGATAAGAGATAGGCTCTTCATGCGGCTCGTCCGATGTAGCTAGCTTTGAGAGTAAGTCGGCTAACTCATTGTCGTCTCGACCGATCCTTTGGATCTCCTGCAATGCCAATTCCTTCACCAGGTCGCAAAGATTTCTGACTAAGGTGGAGTTTAGCACCCTCATACTCGCCTCGACTTGGTTGACTATTAATTGAGAATCACGTATGCCATGATTTTAGTCGCACCAAAGCACTTGGCATACTCTATGGTCGCCACTGTGGCTTCATACTCCGCCCGATTATTGGATGCATCGAACTTGAACCTAGTGATTCCTCATACACGGTCCCGCACTCGGCTCAATCAAAACAATCCCAGCTCCACTGACATTTTTTGTAGCTGACCCGTCCGAGTAGACCTTCCAAAGAATCGTCGGGTAGAGTAATGGCGGGCCGGGACTCGGCTCTTTCCCTTTGGTTTTCTCCTTTTGATCTCGCTGCTCGCTGTCTTCCTTGGTGAACGTAAGCTCGACCAAGAAATCTGCTAGAGCTTGAGCCTTCAACGCCTTTCGAGGTTGATACTCTATGTCAAATTCCATAAGGACAATTGACCAATTGAGCAAGCGACCTGAACTCTCTGGTTTGTGCAATATTTTTCTCAAGGGTGCATTCGTGAGCACCACGATAGGATGAGCCAAGAAATAATCTCGCAGCTTCCTTGAAGCTACGACTAGAGCATAAGCGACCTTCTCAGCGTTGTTGTATCTGCCCTCTACATCTGATAAGGCTTTGCTGACGTAATACACTGGTTTCTGATGACCTTCTTCTTCTCTAACCAAGACTGCTGCTACTGACTTGTCTCCCATAGACAGGTACACGAACAAGGTCTCACCAGTGATCGGACTGCTCAATAGGGGAGGAGCAGCAAGGTACTCTTTGAGTTGTTGGAACGACGAATGACATTCGGCCGTCCATTCAAAGTTTTTCGTCCCCCTCAATGATTTAAAGAAGGGGAGAGACCTTTCAGTCGACTTGGCTATAAAACGACCTAGGGCTGCCACCTTGCCATTAAGTCGCTGCATCTCCTTTACGCTGGTTGGCTCCTTCATGTCAACTAGAGCCTTGATCTTCTCCGAGTTAGCCTCTATGCCTCGCTGAGACACCATAAATCCAAGGAACTTGCCAGCTGCTACACCAAAGACACACTTGCTAGGATTGAGCTTCATGTCATTTGCTCGCAAGTTGGCGAATGTTTCTTTTAGGTCGACCACGTGGCATCCGGCCTTAGTTTTGATGACCATATCGTCGACGTAGGCCTTCATGTTTCGACCAATTTGTGAAGCAAAGACCTTGTTCACCATGCGTTGATAAGTCGCCCCTGCGTTCTTCAATCCGAATGGCATCATGTTATAGCAGTAGATGCCTCCAGCCGCTTGGAAGGCTGCTTTCACAATGTCATCCTCGTGCATCTTTATCTGGTGGTACCCCGAGTAAGCATCAAGGAAGCTGAGGGTAGAGTGGCCAGCAATGGAATCAACAAGTTTATCGATTCTAGGGAGAGGATAGCTGTCCTTCGGGCAGGCAAGGTTTAGAGTGGTGAAGTCGACGCACATTCGACATTTGCCATTTGCTTTCTTCACCATGACCACGTTGGCCAACCAGGTTGTATGAGTGGCCTCTTTAATTATACCTGCACTCAAAAGTTTTTGTACCTCAGCTTTTATGGCCTCTTCCTTATCACGAGCAAAGCTTCTCAATTTAAAGTGGGCTTTATAGTCGGGTTGACCTCAAGCCTATGAACGGCGACCTCTTCCTTGATTCCCCTCATATCTTCTACTCACCATGCGAAGACATCATTACTCTCTTTGAGTAGCTCAATGATTTCTAGCCTTTCTTCAGCAGACAATTGTTTCCCAATCTGAATCTTTTGGTCGGGGTAGGAAGAGTTGGTGATTACTGATTCTAGCTCGTCCACGGCCTCCAGCTCTGGACCATCTCTGAACTGCAGGGTCTCAACGATGATCTCTCTGACCCTTTGTCTCTCCTCGGCCCCCAGGTGTGGAGCTTCTTCAGCTATCATATCATCCAGCTTATCTGCGACCTCACTGGTGGTGGTGGCCCCCGAGTTATTGTCGATCTGGAGGCATAGGTCGCCTATGATGACTTGGTCGACCATAACTACGTCTGGATCGACCGCTGTGACTTCGGAGTGACGTGTCGACTCAACCATGACCTCGTCACTTGAGCGATAGGTCGACTCCTCCACATTGGTGATCGTAGATAGGCGGGTAGTTTTGGTGACTGACTGGGACAGCTTTAAGTAACCATCTGCCGTCTCAATCTCTAGTTCCCTCTTCTTTCTTTCTCGAAAAACATGATCCAGGTAGGCTCGAGCTATGCCTTGTACACAGCCTACTCCAGCAGGTGTAGGAAACTTGACTCGTTGGTGGGGGATTGATGCCACCATTCCAAGCGTGACCTGACCTGGAATACCAAGTATAGCAGCATAGTCACTGTTCACATCTATCACAATAAATTGTACCTTCGATACGACCCTATGGGGGTATTGACCTAGGTCGACATCAAGCTCAATCTGGCCTTTGGCATCAACTCGATGGTTGGTGAAACCTTCCAATCTGCCATCATATCTTTCAAGCTGCTCGTTAGAAAGGCCCATCTCCTGGAATGTCTTGTAAAACAAGATGTCTTTGCAGGCCCCCGTGTCGACTAAGAGTCTACTCATCGTACATCCGTCGATTAGACCTGGGATGACGAGAACTTGCTCCCTAGCTACCATATTAGTTGCCAGTTCATGGGGGTAGAAGCTGATCATCTCATCCCTGACATCTCTCCTTGGAGGCACATGTGAGGCTTTATTGAGCTGAAAGATTTTATGCTAAATGGCTGTGTTACTAGCCTGCTCTGTAATGACCCCCAAATTCAATCTAGGTTGCCTTGGTCCTTGCTGTCCATCTGCTGGCTGCTCGCCTCCACCATCTTGAGGCCTTTTCACATATGCGTCGAGCCTTCCCTGGTCGACCATTCTTTGGATGATACGCTTCAATCCCAAGAAATCCTCCGTGAGATGTCCCGTATCTTTGTGGTAATCACAGTACTTGCTATTGTCCCTTCTGAACTTGTTGCCTGGGTTCATTGGGGCAGGTGGAGCCAACTCGACTGCATTCATTATCTCTGTTCGACTCACCGTCAGGGGAGTGAAAACTTCGGTCACTTTCTCTATCGCCCTTGTCCTGTTCTTACCATTTTTGTTGTTTCCTCCATTTTTGGCTGAGTCCTTCTTGTCGTCAGCGACCTCAACCTTGGGGCCTTTCCCATTCTTCTTTTCTTTCCTTTCCTCGGCTAATGCCACATTGTAGGCCTTCTCGAACAACTCATGTCGAGTGGTGACAGTACGAACCGTTAGTTCATAATCCATGTCTTCCGAGGAAATGCCACTCCGGAAGCAATTGATCACCTCCCTGTCAGTTAGATCCTCCTCAATCTTGTCAACCATTTCTTTAAACTTGGTGTAGTAGCTCATGGAGCTTTCATTCTTCCCTTGCACCAAGTTGTTTAAGTCGGTGACAGTCACCTTCCGAGCTCCAGCAGTTGAGAAACGCTCAAGGAATTTTGTCCTCAAACTCATCCAGGAGGAGATGCTACCAGCTGCTAAACTATTTAACCACGTTAGGGCTGCCCCTATGAGTGTGCTTATGAGGGCTTTGCACATATTGTCATCCTCATTGGCGACAAAACACATGGTAGCTTCTAGGTGTGCTACATGGCTTTTTGCATTGGTGGCCCCCGAGTACTTTTCTAGGAGGGGCAATCTGAAACCAGCAGGAGGTCGACTGTCAATCAGGTCCTTGGATAAGGGTCGAAGAGAAAAGTCAATTCGTTCAACCTTTCCAGTATCCTTTTTCTTCTCCTCCTCCCATTGTTCGAACTTCTTTTTCATCAAAAACCATTCCCTAGCGTCGGGTCTGTCATCTCCTGCGAGGGGAACGACATTCGACCTCTGACCTTCACTTTCGGGGGGAGTTACCTGCCTACTCCTCCTATCTTTGTGAGAAAGAGCCCTTTCTGATCGAATTGGTGACCTATTTCTGTCATCTCTTGGCGGCGACCTGCGCCTTTCGTCTTTGAGAGGCGACCTGCGCCTTTCCTCCCTTATGGGCGACCTGCGCCCATTCCTGTCCCTATGAGATTGAGATCTTTGTGTCCTAGCAGGCGAACCACGTCGGCTTCGGTTGGCCTCTAAGTGAGTCCTCAAATCTGATTGAGCCTCCTGTTCCCTATTCCTGGTGAGGCTAGCTCTTAGGTCGTTACTTGGCACATGAATGAGGGATGGAACCCGCTGCACTATCCTGTTCTCACCATTCTGTCCCACGGTTTCATTAGGCCTAGCACTCCTGGCCTATTCCCTGTTGGAAATTTGAGAGGGATCCACCCTCTCTGACCTTCTATCCGCCTGCTCAGCCTCCTCCATGGCCAATAACTCGGCTAGAATCTGGGCTCGCTCCAACAGCATTTCCTTTCTACTCAATGGGTTGGATGAGGGACCTGCCCTATTTCCAACATTCAAATGAGCAGTTGGACGCTTAGGAGGAGGTGGAACTCCTTGTCCCTCTATGGGACATTTTTCTCTCCTTGCATCTGGCAATCCTCTGCCATCAGCTACACTGTTTGAGCGTGTCGCCCTAGCATGATGACGAAGAGGAGGAGGAGGAGGAGGCAAATCCGCATTCACATTGGTAGTAGCGATGGTGTTGGCATTCACTTCATTGAATTCATCAGAAGCCTCTGCAACATGCCCGTCTGGGGTCACCATTGTTGTAAGGTGAGAAAAGTTTCGAGGTCAAGCTAAAGCACGTGTTCCCGGCAATGGAACCAAACTGATGCCGCAGGAAAAGTGCTTATCAATCTTCCTCCACTTGGCAGGACTGATCACCTGGCTCCTTGACCTGAAATCAGAACCCACGACTAGCCGGATGTGTCTCCGGCTTAGACCCTCGGGCGTGAGAGTAAGTACTTGATGATTGGAGAGCTAAACTGTATTGAATAATAGAATTCTGACAACAAAATAGCAGTTACCTTTGCACCGTTGGTAGTGATGAAGTATTTATAGGTAATGACCGTTGTATTTTTGGTGGTGCCACATGAACTCCGAGATTTTAGCGGCAGTTATTAGTAATGGGAACGTGCCTATAACGGTCCCTGATTTGTAGGAATGCAGTTATGGAAATATTTGACTCACGTGCGCCCACATCGATTAGGTCGACGCTTGAGGTCGAGGTCGCCCAATGGGGTTAGGTCGACCTGACTGTCGGGTAGAGCATGGATCGTACCCGAATTATAGTATGGATCATTGAGTCGGATCAAGCTAGGTCGGGACCTTGGAGGTTGGACAATGAGCTTAGATCGACTGATACTGTTATTGGGCCTTGGGCCTTATGGTGAATGGGCTAGCCTAATTAAGAATGTGAATGCCAAGGTTGTCTGTGTTTGGGATTTACTTGCTTGGTCCAGCTCGACACTTTTGGTATGTTCAATATATATATTTATAAATGTCACAAATATTTTGAAGGGAAGGAAAAAAACATATATGTCCTGCTGATCAAATATAAAAGAAAAGTGATTCTGGGGTAAAACTTAACTATATCAGTAATTACATGTGCACCTTAAATAGAATCAAGATAATTATAAAAATGTAGACTCCCCATACACACACATAAATATGCATATGGAGAGAGGGGAGAGAAAGAGGGAGAGAGCAGAACTTACCAGCTCACCATCAAAATCATCTGAAATGAATACACGCTTCACGTATAGACGTATATTCTTAGTTTTGGGATTTACTACATCTTCATTGTTCATTGGTGCCATTCCAGGAATATAGAGAACACTTCTAAACTCCACCTCCCCCTGCAAGTTGTTTTGACAGGTAGCACTTAACATTAAGCAATCATAGCATGCACTACCAAAGATAAATGACAAATACCTCTGTGGTGAAATGACTGAATGCAATCGGATCCAAAAATTCGTTGAATGTCTTCTTGTAAAATTCATTGTACTGATCCTTTTCAATATCCTTAGGACTACGCATCTACAAAACAGAGTAACCAAACAAGTTTTAAAAATTATTGACAAATTACGCTCAAAAGGAAAGAAGGGGAAGGGAGTCTTCAAGGAGATTATAGTGTGTACTCACCCATATTGGTTTTGTCTCATTGGCCAGTTCCCAGTCCCAATATTTCTCAGTTTTTGTTTTCTTTGACTTTTTCTTCTCACCCTATAAGCAAAAAAACTTGGTCACTATCAGCTTAAAACAAGAAAAACAACAAGATTGGATATCCCCTGAGGTGATAATTAGTGACTTGTTCACCTTCCCCTGAGGTGACACCAAGAAGTTGAGCCTTTTTGCCTCACCAGCTGCACTTGCGTGAGCGTACAAAGCAAGCCTAAGGCAACAAATATTTTGAAAATAGTAACCACAAATTCTTTGAGTCACATAACTCACCGGTGAAAAGGGGGACCGAGAGGGGGTGGGAGATAGAGTAACCACACTCTCGTGCAGTAAAGAACTAAATCACCTTTTGAGGAGGATTTAACAGATCAGTATAACGCGCCAATGCAGTACGAAGAGTGCAAGGACCAGAAATTGGTTTCGTCAGAATTATCGGCAAACACTCCAATGTGATCCCCAGTTTTGTACCTGAGAAACAAGTGGAAGAGCAAAGAAGCAGGTCATTTCAGTGTAAAACCTAAATATATTAGGCAAGGATGCACAAAAAGAAGTCAAGATGCAACAAAAGTTACAAGCTAATGTCTATAAGAACTTATATCCATCAAGAAGTGAAAGCGAAATGTAAAAAAAGAGGAACATGAAGAGGGCTTCAGAATAAAGCCAAACTCTAAATCAAAAACTAATATTCTATAGGAAAACAATCCAATCCCACTTACAAAATGGCACAATTCAAAAACAAAAGGTAGTTGTATTGACCTTGCACTGAATCAAAGTAAGAATAACCTTTTCTGCAACTAGGTATGCTGAGTAGAAACCAACACCAAACTACCCAATCATGCTAACATCAGCACCAGCTGTAAGGGCTTCCATGAACTCCTTGGTACCAGATCTAGCAATGGTTCCCAGGTTGTTCACCAAATCTGGAAAGATTAATAAAATTTAAAGATTACAGACTGCATTATAAGCATCATATCAACTATTATAACCTTGGAGAACAGTCAAACAAGAAGGTAATTACTCACCAGCTTTGGTCATTCCAATTCCACTATCGATGATAGTCAATGTGTTGTTGGTTTTGTCGGGAATGATGTGAATGAATAGCCCTGGTTGAGAATCAAGCCTGCTCTTGTCAGTCAAGCTCTCAAAACGAATCTTATCCAAGGCCTGTGATGGGATTCCAATTTCAGAATCATTAGAAAGTCTATACCCAACAAGGATTCAACATGGATTTAGATTGAACATCTTACATGAAATATTCATTAAGTAGCCGCTTAGGGCAAAAAGTGTACATACCACGTCCTCACAACAAATAATATACATAGTGAACATGGACACATTTGGTATGTAGTAAAGGCTAAAACCTTGAATGTATTTATAGCTTATCAAGGATGCCAATGGATTGAACTTGTTGGTACAGTATACAAGCCTCATGAAGCAGGCTATATAGCAAGAAGTATAGAACTTGGAACAGAGTAATTTAGTATTATGATTTTACTACATCAGAGTGAAGGAATAACTCTTAATATGCTCCTCTTAAACAGGTAGTACTAAAAAAAAACCATTAATATGTTTTAAGAAAAAGTGGTACATAAGAACTATCATAATGTAATATCCATAAAGCTAGATATGCATCCCATATCTTGTTCAAAACATCCACTCAAAAGTAAAACAGAGGTGAGATAAATGTTATGTTTTGACTTTGAGAACAGCAAGATCTACAGACGAAATTCATCCTTTTGCTGTATGTAACATAAACTAGTGCAACTTCACAAGTAGCTAGTAAACAGTTGATTCATGTTAAAATAGTTACAAGCATACATTTAATGCTCAATTCCAATATGTTAAACAGTGTCCGACCTCAAAAATTCTGTTTAGTTTACTCAGCATAAGTAATTGAAATATAATCTACAGAGCACAGCATAATTGTATGTGAATTGAGTTATATTATATCAATCAGCATAGTAAATTGTCTTCAGCAGAATACTTTAGTAACATAAATTCGCAATAGCTACCTACACTTCAAAATTAAACGATGTATTGCAACAATCAATTTCAAAGCCTAGCCTATGTTTCTACTTAACAAACAAAATACAACTTAATCAAACAAAACCGCAAAACAATAACATGAACTAAAACTACAAACTAAGACAAACACCAAGATCTAAAACTCGACGGATTAAACACAACGGATCAGAACTAACAGATCAAACGTAAACGAAGCATAAGTAAACGAAATGAATGACTTACATCGGAGGCGTTGCTAAGAAGAGATAAAGGTTTATGACCCTTAGGCAAAGAAGAGATAAAGGTTTGAGGAAAAGGTACATGGATCAAAATATTCAGCAAATCAAATCATCAAGAACCTGCATGGATGGTGAATATCATATGTTACGTTCCCATTAGCTCCATTTGAATACTTCTCCTCGGTTGAAGCTGTCGCAGTTTCATGAATCACTACCCGGTATTCATGAATAGCTGCTTTATATGGGGTGGATACAGCGTTCACGTTATCTTCATCTCGAAGTAACTAGTCTAGCTCAGGCCAAAGGAACTCTCGCCTAAAACATAAGAACCACACAGCAGCATTTAAGCCATATAAAAATTAAACCATCTTGGCTAATCCTTTTTTTAATAAGTGCCATATGAGAGGGAGAGGAGGGAAACCCAATATACCAGGCAGTAAAATCATCCTCGATGCATTGATCATCATCCCCTAGACCGATAGGAACAAGACGCTTCGCACCTGACACATCAAGCTCACATATAGAACATCAAATCTGATCAAAAGCAACTATTAATCCAACCAGTAATACGTAATGTAATAAAGGAGAAGCATGTACTAATATATATATATATATATATATATATATATATATATATATATATATATATATATATATATATATATATATATATATATATATATATATATATATATATATATATATATATATATATATATATATATATATATATATATATATATATATATATATATATATATATATATATATATATATATAAAACATCAAATCTGATCAAAAGCAACTATTCATCCTCGATGCATTGATCATCAGAGTAGTACTTCTTGAAGAACTCGTAGAATCCAAATTTGCAAGCACCTTGACCACTATAGCCAATCAATGTTGGCACCCAGCCCCTAAAGAAACCTTTAAATCCCTGTTCCTTGAGCAAAATTGTGAACCCAGAAGAAATGCTCTTGTACTTTGCAGGGTCAATCTGAAAAGTATGGGGAATGAGATGATTCTATTGATCTCCTCACTGTGGAAACGATAAAGTAAATTTGAAATAAAGAAATACGCTCATTCAAATGGACAGCCATGATACCCATACTTGCTCGATGGCTACATAACTTATAACAAGTACAAGGGATAACTATTTCCACGAGAAGACTAAAAAAAAGAGTAGATCCACTCTCAAGTAGGAAATAAGCATTTAGAATGCTAGCCATAAATGGACAAACCATTTATGATTGTTCGGCTAATTGTTCGGGCATATCCATAATAATAAATTAATATTATTTCCGTATCAAAATTTGCAAAGAAATGCAGCTACAAGACAAAATTGAATACAAAAAAACTAAGAAACTGATGTCATTCAGATCAATCCACATTCCACCCAACAAATACTAATAAATTTACCAGAACAAAAGCAGATGATTGAATGTGTAATTGATACCTAGTTCTGGTAGGGGTGAGTTGGAAAATAGCAGAGTCGAGCCGAGTCTTGGACTTCATTGTCGTTCAAAATTCCGATTGGACTGGTACAATACTAGCTAGGGTTTTGGATCTCCAATTAGCAGGCAAAATGGAGATTACGGAGCCATTGAAGAGATAAAATGATAGTGAGTGAGGTTGGAAGTGAAAAGGAGTTCAAACGAAGAGCTTTGATGGCTGAATGGATGAGAGGGAAAGGTGAAGAAGTGGTCAGTGTTGGTGTGGTGGTTGTAGAGAGAGAAAGTGAAACGGAGAGGGGAACATTGTGAGTTTTAGAGAGAGAGAGAGAGAGAGAGAGGATCCAAAGGGATTGTTTGTACCGTGTTGTTGTTGCTGTGGAGTTCGATTACCTCAAAAATCCAGCAGCTCCGACCTCCGGCTCCGACGCAAATCGATTTCGCCTTTGCATTTTTTGGCTTTTGTGATTTGGGGAAAATTGAAATTTCATGGAAGGGGGTTTGGGAAAAAAAGGGCGCATTTGAATGAATTTTGAGGGACGGTGTGCGGGAAAATGCCCGCGTCTGGGTTTTCATTTTCTTTTTCTTAATTTAATATTTGTACTTTTTTTTCATATTACCCATTCCGCGACGGCAAAAGCAGTCGCCTTTAAAAAAATAAAAAATCCAATTTTAAAATTATTTAATTTAATATTTTTATAAAACGCGATTGCTAAAGCCATCGCCTTTGATAAAAACTAGAATTTCCCACTCCCGCCCGGACTACGTTGTTGGCGCTAGAGGGAAAAATATATAATGTGATGGCATCCGTGACTGCTTAGCCATCACGCTAGCCTACTGTGACTGCACTAAATGCAGTCACAAAGGCCGCCTCCTTATATACTCAAACGTGACTGCTTTTTTTGCCATCGCCAAAAGCAATCGCGAAAGACCAGTTTTCTTGTAGTGAAAGCCGAAGTTGTTCCCAATCTATATATTAATGTAAGAACTAGGAACTAAGATCAATCAAGAAGTTCTATCCTAGCCACGACACAATCAAGTCCCAAGACGTTGAAGGTGGAAATAATTTGTGGGAGGAAGAACATAAAGAGTCGAGGAGTAATTGATCTTTTCTTGTGCAAGTGTGTGTGTGATGCTCGACATATTGTGCTTGTCTACACCCTTGCTATTTATAGCCCTCAAATACTTGGAGGCTACTCTTGATAACAGGCTTGGATTTGGATCAGATGGAGTGGAGAAGTGGTTGAGCTTGTTGAGCTAAAGACTTGGTCAATTTCCTTGTTTGTAGCAACCGCCTTTGCTTAGTGCCCAAGTCCTAGCATTAGCTCTTTGTACCCATGAGCTCTCATGAGTTGTACTCTCTTGTTTGTCATTCAATATCAGTTGTGAACAAGTCTCCCACGTGCTTCCTTGGTTGTTCACAAGGTATGCATAAATAACCATTTATGCGTAACTCCTCCATAAGATACGATCTTTCACCTTTGTAGCTTAATCTTCTCTTGGCTGTTACCTGTACATTATACTAACAACAAATATAAATTTTGCAACTATAGATTATACATAAACATAATATAACCTATGAAATAAATGTCACAACAAATAAAGTCAGACGTGTTGGGTAACACCTAAAAAGTGCTATCACAACTTGTGTTAATACCTACGTCTGATAACACTAGAGAGTGTTGGCAACACTTATGGTAACACCATCAAGCTGCACTTACACTTTACTTTATTGCTTTCATTTGAATTGATTTTGACTTGAATGATTGTATATTTGAATGTATGTTGAATGAAAATTTGTATAAGTGTAAAACTTATCTTGAGAAGTCGAGGAGGGTCTCCTCGTCATTGATATTTAGTTCATAAATCGAGGAAGCCCGTTGAGTCTAAGCACTGGGATAATTTGCAAGTTTTCTTCATTAAGCCGAGGAAGGCTGCTCGGCATAACACTTAGTTTATTTTGATGTTTGCCTCTTTATGCAGAGGAAAGTCGTTCGATCATAGGTAATATGCAGTTTTTGATGATTTACCTCTCTATGCAGGGGAAGGACGCTCGGCATAGCTATTAGGTAATTTTTAGGTTTTATCTCTCTAAGCCGAGGAATGTCGTTCGACATAGGTCTTAGATATTTTTTGAATGTTTTACCTCTCTATGTCGAGGAGGGTCGTTCAGTCATATGTATTAGGTAATTTTTGAATGTTTGTCATTTCATGCCGAGGAGGGTCGTTCTATCATAAATTTTAGACAATTTTTTTAATGTTTTACCTCTTTATGCCGAGGAAGGTCGTTCGGTCACAGGTATTAGGTAGATTGGTGGGAATTTATTCCTTGAATGCCAAGGAAGGAGCTTCTCGTCATTTGTCTTGCTAGTCATTTATCTTTGAAGAAAACTATATTTCATTAACTGAAAATTGATTACATCAAACTGCAATCCTATCTTACTTGAAAAGGAAAAGACTAGCAACGACTAATCTATTACATAAAATAAACTAACAACTAGTAATAGTACTTCCGTAGATGATTAGAATTCTACGGATGTTTCAGCTCTTGTCCATCTGAAGTCTTCATTCTATAGGTCCCGTTTCTGATATTTTGAGTGATGATGTAGGGGCATTCCCAGTTTGTGGAGAGCTTGGTTTTTCAGCCTTTCTGCCAGTAGCTTCAATTTTTCTAAGCACCCAATCTACGACTTGGAATACTCTCTTGTTGACCCTTTTGTCATGATAGGCTTTGGTTTTTTGATTGTAGTTCACCATTCTCATCTGATCAGCTAGTCTTCTTTCATCTACTAGGCATTTTGTGTTTTATAAATGCGTTGCAAAGTTTACATTTGTTGATGCAGGAGAGTTTTGCGATCAATCTGTTGGGTGGAAGCTCCAGTTCCCCCCTGGGCGGCGTTCCTCCCCGTCTGGCTGCCTCCTGGTCTCCCTCGGCACCGACGACGAGGAGGGTTTGGAAGCGTTCCCTCTGTTACTAGCTGGCCCCTAGAACGCAGATTCATTACAAGGGGTGGTAGCCCATCAACCAATGGCAGAGGAGGAGGCAGTTCCCCATTGAGAAAAGGAAAAGCAGTCCTATTGTTGCCATGAGTCTGCTCCACATGAATATTATTCAGATCAGGAGTAACACTAGAAGTATTTCCGTCTTCTATTAGGATTAGGAGAGTGGAGCAGAATTTTTCAAGCTATTCAATAGATTATACGAATCGTTTTCCGGCAATGGAACCAAACTGATGATGCCAAAAACGTTCGTATCAGCCCAAATCCAGTGACAGGTTGTATCATGGATGATTGAATAGCCTGAAAAAGAAAAACAAACACGTAAACTAAGTCGAGGCTTCACCGGCGAATGCCCTACGGCGTGAGAGTAAGTATTTGTGTTTAAAGACAAAAATCAATTGACAAGAGTTTAGAGTCAAAAGATGTATTACCAAAATAATGTAAATTATGGTTTGTTTATATAGGCATGGGATTATAGAGTACATGTTGAATATGAATTTGTGTGTGAGTAGGTTATAATTCTAGTGGGATTATAACTACGAACAATCCTTGTTTGAGTAGGATTAGACAACATTATTCTGCACGTGCATCTTGTAGGCATTTTATTCGGCATATGGTGCTTGGTCGGCCTAGACATGTCCAAATAGAACCGGGAATCGACGGAACCGGCGGGAAGAACCGGAACCGGGAACCGGCAAGAACCGGGAACCGCCGAAACCGGGAACCGAACGTAACCGGGAACCGGATTGAAACGGTTCGAATACGAATCCACCATATTGGGAACCGAGGAACCGGCGGGACCGGGAACCGGTGGTTCCAGAATCGGGAACCGGGAATCGGCGATTGATCAAGGTAAGTTAAATGTAATATTTAGCATTTATTTAGTATTTGTACTTGTAGTGTAGTGTCTTTACTGTCTTAAGAGGTTTGAATTTAAAAAAAAAATAGATTAGTTAGCGTCTTTACTGTCTTAAGAGGTTTGAATTTAAAAAAAAAATATAAAAGTTAGATGGTGATGGAACCGGTGGAACCGTTGGAACCGAAACCGGCGGATAGAACCGGAAATCGGGAACCGGATTAATATGGTTCGAATACGGTTCCGGCTATTTGAGAACCGGGAACCAGCGGTTCCGGAACCGGGAACCGGAACCGGAACCGTTTGGACATGTCTAGGTCGGCCTGAGTCAGCGCCGAGAAAGAGAGTGGTAAGGATGGGAAATTCCATTTCCTTGTTTTGTTGATAACTGAGTAGGGAGCTTCTCATCTTGTAATGAGGCATAGGTCGGCCTTACTAGATGTCTTGCTCGTCATATCCGTCGGCATGTATAATTGTTGTGCGTTAGTAATTATTCACTATGCTATTTGTAGGTCGAAATATTGGAAATACGAGTAAGCATTACGAGCAAATGTAAGGAATGAACACTCCCTTTGTCGCAAATGAGAATTGTATGAATTATATTTTGGTCACAATCTATTGGGAATTGTCCGGTCATTATCCACGTTCGTACCTGATTTTATACCGTTAATTCAGGCCCGTCCCAATAAATTTTGAGGCCCTGTGCTAATTTAAATAATGGGCCCTTAATATATATAGAAATACACAACTTAAATATTTTATTTAAAAAAAGACATCCTTCGGGCATTCTTTGAAGCAAAATCATCAATCAATTCTTCGTATTCTACACTTCCAAAGAGCTCATTCTCAATCGCTATCATCGCTAATCCATTAAGTCTTTCTTGTAACATCGTAGAACGCATATAAGACTTCAACAACTTTAATTTTGAAAAGCTTCTTTCTGCAGATGCAACAGTTACGGGAATAGTCAACAAAATTCTATAAGCAATAAACACATTAGGAAAACAATCCAAATCTTTCAAAAATTTCAAAATATCAATAGCTCCCACTATGTCTCCAAACCTCCTAAGCAACTTCAATTTCATAAATAATTCATTTCCATCAATATCAGATAACTCATTATGCTTAAGTGCATTTTCAAATTGAATACAAGAATTCTTCAAACTCATATCATCCAATGACTTAAACTTTTGAGAAGTAAACAAGAACCCAAAAATACTTTCATATTTTTCAAATTGCTCAAATCTCCTAGAAAGAGAACTAAGTGCTTGATCGACTATGTAAAGAAAATAATTTACTCTAGAGTAGGTCTGCTGAGAAACGCGTTTCTCCATAACTATGGAGAAACGTGTTTTTAATAGCCAGAAGCTATGCGTTTGATAATCAGAAAAAAATTTCTGGATATCAGTCTCAAAGGGTTCTGGATATTCAGAAGCTTTAGAACGGATATCCAGAAGCCTTTGAGACGGATATCCAGAAAAAATAGATTTGAAGCCAAATCCAAGGCCAAGACCAGAAATTGCTTATTGAAAGTTTCTGGATATCCAGAAACCTTCAAATGTATATCCAGAAACCATCAAATGAATATCCAGAAATATTTTGAAAGTTTCTGGATATTCATTTTGAAGGTTTCTGGATATCACTTTCATAAGCTTCTGGATATCCAGAAGCCTTGGCTTGCATTGTCGCGCGACAAGTCGGGCCCCGTTTCTCCATAAGTTATGGAGAAACGCGTTTCTCCCCAGATTTTAGCTTTACTCTAAATGATTCCTCTCCAGATAATGGAGTATTTGATGATGTACTTGAATTTTCATCAAAGTATTTTTTTTCTTCGAATTTCACGCTTACGAGGAAAGATAGGATCAATATTCATTTCAATGGCAAGTTCTTTAGCACAGTCTAACGCATTATTAAAACCATTCTTCCTATAGGCCTCAAAAAAAGAAATCAAATCATTTATTTTTTTAATAGCCACGTCAATAAGCATGTCCTTTGATTGTAAAAATTTACTCACAACATTAATAGCACATAATATTTCATACCAAATAATTATTGCAATCAAAAATTCAAAATCACCAAGTTCATTGGTTGCTAAAGATTTAGCTTCACTCTTTACTTTGGAATCATTATCATTATCCGCTATTTGAAGCAAAGCTTCTCGTAGTTCCGGCATTTGAAATCTTATAGCTTTTACACTATCAACATGACTTTCCCAACGAGTAGATGACAATGATTTTAAAATCAATCCTTTCACATTTTCTTTCAAAATTTGTCATCTCTTTGTAGAACATGCAAAAATTGTATATATGCGTTGTATAACTCCAAAAAAATCCATGGCTTTGATACACGTGTTTGCCATATCACATAATGTCAAGTTTAAACTATGACAACCACAAGGAGTATAAAAAGCTCTAGAATTTTTTTCAAGTAATCTTTTTTGTACCCTTTATTTTTTTCCTTTCATATTTGAACCATTATCATAACCTTGTCCTCGCACATCAAGTATATCTAGATCAAGTTCTTTTAATTCATTTTGTAAAACATCAAAAAGTCCTTGTCCAGTTGTATTATTCACATTCAAAAATCCTAAAAAAGATTCTTCAATATTAACAGAATTTGATGAAACATCCACATATCTTAATATCAAAGACATTTGCTCTTGGTGACTCACATCGGGAGTACAATCAAGTATGACTGAGAAATATTTTGCTCGTTTAATTCTTTTAATAATTCAGTTTTAATTGCAGAATCAATCAAAATTATTAACTCATTCTGAATGGAGTGACCTAGATAATGAATATTAATATTACCACTAGTAATACGTCGAACATGTTCTTGGACAATTGGGTCAAACTCAGCCAACATTTCAATTAAACCCAAAAAATTACCATTGCTTTTTTCATACAATTTCCCTTTAGAACTACGAAAAGATAAATTATGCTTAGCAAGAAATTTAACAATTGAAATAATTCTTTCCAACACTTTCTTCCAGTGATCTTTTTCTTTCTCAATTATTCTTTGAGCCGACTTATCAATAGTTTGATTCTTTTGCAATCTTAGACGCAAATCATACCAAGTAGCCATATTTTGTATATGATCCATGATTGTCTCATGTTCTTTAAGTCTTATGCCAACATGCCTCAAATTCGAAAAACCTTCATTTGTTAATAGACCTCTACCAATTTCTTTTTTAAAAATTTTACAACAAAAGCAAAATATTTTATCAAGCTCTTTTGAGTAAACAAGCCAATCTCTATCACACTTTTCTCCATTTGATAAAACTCTAGTATACAATTTACTAGTAAATCTCCTAGAAAAAATATCTTTGGGACCTTTCACAATAGAGTAATCCCTTTTGGGACCTTTTTTCACTAATAAATCAATCAATTTTGAATCAAGACTATCCCATGTTCTTGGATCATATATATTAGGAAAATGAAAATTTTGGGACGGAATTGATTCTTCCACAATATCATTTTCAACAAATATGTCGTCAATAATTTCAGCATCAATGTTGTTTTCAATAGGCACATCAACATTAGCATTCTCAATAGGCACATCAACATTAACATTCTCAATAGGCACATCACCCAAATTATTATTTTCAACTGGTATATCATCAAAATTATCATTATCTATCGGCAAATTATCAATACTATCATTTTCAATATGCAAACTAGCATCAATAGACAAACTAGCATCAATAGACACATTATCAAGATTTTGGTCTTCAACCAAATTTTGTGAGTCTTTTATAATAAATTTATTAAGTGCTCCTCTTTGAAATTTATTCAAATTTTCAATTCTTTTTCTTTTCTTACGTTTTTCATGACCAGATTCTTGTTTTCTAATTTTATAACTAAATTCTTGTTTTTTAATCTTAGGAGGCATAGTTAAAAATACAAAAAAAATAAAATGTAACATTTTTAATGATGCTGCAGGAATTGTGCTTATCAATCTTCCTCCACGTGGCAGGACTGATCACCTGGCTCCTTGACCTGAAAACAGAACCCACGACTAGCCGGATGTGTCTCCGGCGAAGACGCTCGGGCGTGAGAGTAAGATCACAGTTGTATATAGCTCAAAATGTATTGAATAATGAACTCAGAATACAAAATGGCAGTTACCTTTCACCGTTTGGTAGTGATGAAGTATTTATAGGCAAGAGTGATGTATTTTTGGGGAGGCAGCATGTCCTCCGAGATTATAGCGGCGGTTACTTGGTCATGGGCACGTGTCTATAACGGTCCCTGATTTGTAGGGATGTAGTTGTGAGCATTGATTGACCAAATAAGCCGGCAAGTGTCAGGTCGTCACTTGCTGATTTAGGTCGAGGTCGCCACTCGTGGAATGGTCGACCTGACTGTCGGGTAGAGCATGGTTCGTACCCGAATAGTATCATGGATCCTGAGGTCGGGCTAAGTTAGGTCGGGACCTGTAAGTCGGACCATGGGCTTAGTCGACTGATGGGTGAGATGGGCCTTGGGCCTTGATCTGATTGGATTAGTTTCATTGAGAATGTGGGTGCCAACGCTATATGTGATTGGGCTTTACTCGTTTGGCCCAATTCGACACTTTTGGTATGTTCAGTGGCCCCCAACTTTCGAGTTGACTTCGTCGACTTGGAAGTTAAGAAGATTTCTTTGCCAAAAATTGCTTTACTCGAAGCTCGGTACTAGTCTTTGAAGCAGGTCGACCATGATGACGTGGCAACATCTTGATCGTTGGTGACGGACGGTTGGAGATGAAGGAGCGCCGGTTTTAGTAATGATTGCGATTCTGACTCTTGGAACTCCTTCTCGGAAACCGCTTCAGCTTTTAATTTTGGAAAATTAATTTTGATTTTCTTTTCCCCTTCCAAATTTAGGAAAATATAAATAGAGAGATCCTTCTTCGTTTAGAACTTTTACTGCTCTAGAACTTCTTCTTCTCCGGCGATAATCAAGGGATTTCAGCAAGATTTAAATTCGGCTCTCGGCTCCAGCAACGAACTTCCTTTCTCCAATCAATTGAGGTATTTCCCTTGTATTTTTGTTTTAGGACTTTAATTTCTGCTTGGTGCTTAATTCCGCCATGGCTAGAACCTTTAGTAGTGAACCAGGAGCTTGGTATGGCTACTGTACTATTAATCGTAGGGCATGTAAGAATGTGAACGGCGAGTGGAGAGTGATGTCCTTGGATGAGTGTGCCTCCATTTTGACTAGTTGGGGATTGAATTACACTGAGATAGGGCTGCCCATTGTAGGAGAAACTGATAATGTGGTGATTGACGACTCAAATGTTGTCGCTTTTCATTTATTCCATGAATTGCTTGACCATATCACCTTATTTTATGTTAGGGATGTCCAAAAGCCCTCCTTCCTTAGAAATAGAATAGGTTTTCCAGGGGAGTTTAGGTCGCCCTTAGGTAGGTCGACTGAATGTGATCATAGGACTGACTCCCCTGTTTCTCCTTCTTCTTGTACAGATATGACAACTCAAGAAGGAAATGCTGCTTCGACCTCCTCTGGCCCCCGAATTGTGAATGCATTTGGTTCCTCTGTTGTACCGGGGAAGAACGAGAGAGGATATATACCCAGTAGGCCTCTTCGAGGGAAGAAAAATATGGAGTCCCGATACAACATGATTTATGATTTCTGTGGAGTAAGTAGAGTGGATTATAGGATAACCATCCTTAGCAAGGCGGACTTTATGGCCAAGTTCCGTACCAGCTTCACTACTGACGCCACTAGGGTGGCCTTCTTTTATGGACAGTTTGAGGCGGGGTTGAGGTTGCCCTTAGATCCTTTCATCAACGAGTTTCTGGAGTGCATGGATGCTCTTCCTCTTCAGCTTGGGGCCAACACTTGCAGAGTACTAGTGTGCTTTGCCATGGTATGCAGGTTTCTAGGCCATGAACCTTGCATGAGAGTCTTCAAAGAATTTTTTGCCCCAAAGCTCGACAAGGCAGATTGGGGGATTAGTACTCCTTCAAAACCCAATTCTCCAAAATTATTCACCAACCTTCCCAACAAACATAGCAGCTGGAATTCCTATGTAGTTTTAGTTGAGAGCAGGCTGGGATGGGAGTTCCCCTTGCCAGGTAGTGAGTCAGACACTGTTGACGAGGAAAACTACTGGGAGCCTCCATGGCACCAGACCTTGTATAGGAAGTTGTGTGCGTTGGTCGCAAAGAGGCCCATTAGCTGGGAGGTGTTAGGGACAACCAAGTATAACTACATCCAAGCTGGGATGATGCCTGGGGATGGAGTGGTAGAACCCCTTGTTCCTGTTTTGAGAGGCCAGGTATATCCGGACTGGGTTACTCATTCCTTGGGTAGGTTGAAGGAGAATTGTCAATTTTGCCAGAAGAATGAAAATTACTGCAAAGACCGAGGAGAGCATGTTGGTGGTAAGGATTTACTTGGCCTGCATTCATTAGCTCGTCCATTGTTAACTTGCATAAGTAGCTTATCATTGGCACATAGCGTTGTTTTTAACTGCATATACAACTCTTAGGTCGTCCGTTGTCTGCTCGTATGTAGAACTTAGTTAGCTCGTACATAGAACTATTTCGAATTGTGACTCTTTATCAAATTGCCTGCTCGTATGTAGAGTTATTCAATTCGTACATAGAACTGCTTTGAATTGTCGAGCTAACACTTGATTCTTTTGATGTCGTGCAGTTTTAACTCCCGAACAAGAAGCAAATATGGTGCGCATTGTTGGGGTTTCTGACAAGAGGAAAGCCAAGAGGGCTCATGGGGCTGCCAATGCTAAGGCGAGCAGGGAGAGAGAAGCTGCTGCTAGGAATACTTTACTTCCGAAGGATGTTGCTGGAATGATCCCGATGGAAGAGGTTGAGCAGGAAGACCCTTTGCAAAGCGGCACCCAATCTAATGATGCCAATGAAGGAGGTGGTGATTCCCATAGGTCAGTAAGGGCAAGTTTGAGCTCCGACCCAAATCAAGACGCCAATATGGAGACCTCTGGAGCTGGGATGATGGAGGCTAGCCCTTTATTGGTCGTCAACGTTGATGAAGATGATATGGAAGAAGAGGACGATCGTCCTATAAGCTCGAAGAAAAGGTCCCGATCTGAGAAGGGCAAGTCTGTGTCCTCGACCCAATTGCCTCCACCAGCCTTCATTCCTCCCAGTAAGGAGTCTCTGGATGAAAAGATGAAGAGGCTGAGTGATGTTCCTCCACTGGAAGGGTTTAACAGCTTGAGCCGTCGCTATCCCGACATGAGCCTGGGCCAAGTGATTGTTAGGAGGGCCATAGATGTCGATCTTCTAACCCATTTTGCTGATAAGGGGATGGCGCCTGAGGAGTTCTCGGCTCGAGCTGGACTTGCTCATTGCGAGGTAAACCTTTACTTTCATTTTCATTTTAGTCGTTTATTCTTTTACTCGACCAACTGAAGTCTCGAGCTAACACTTCTTTGCTTTCTTTGGAATGCAGAATCTGACCATGATCGAGCAGGCCAAAAGCTCTTGGAGGGCCTCGATTGAAAGGGAGAGACAAGCCCTTCAGGACTATTCCAAAAAGGCTAAAGAGCTTGCGGATCTGAAGGAGCTGTACAATGACTTGGACAACTCTTTTGAAGCCAATGAGGCGGTGAAGACCAAAGCTCTAGCCGACCTTGAAGCATCTGAGTCCAAGCTTAAAGAGGTTGAGGCTGAGAAAGAGGCTGAGAAGAAGGAGCTAGTAAAGACCCAAACGGAGCTGGCCACAGTTTCCCAACTCTTGAAGGACAAGGATGATCTCATGGTTAAACTGCAAGAAGATCGTCGGCTTGAACGAGGGAAATGGCAAGAAGACCTCAAGGCCGCCATCGAGAAGACTGCCAAAGATGCCTCTGAAGCAGCAGTTGAGAAGTTCAAGGCAGGGGATGAATACTACGATGCCATAGTGTCTAAGGCCCAAGATTTTCTTGAGGTCGGCAAAAGACATATGGCCCGTCGCGCGCTTGTCGATCCAACGGCCACGGTTACCATCGAGCAATTAGCTCGTTGGTTTACTGAGTCCCAATATGACATGACGGCTCGCAGTGGTCACTCGCTTGTTCCTTACTTAGAAAATGATCTTGCTTTCATTGCTCAAGAGGATGAGGAGGATCACTGCGAGAAGTGGGAAGCTCCCCCTGTTCTTGAAAGGAATTTTGATGTGGTTTTGGCGGAGCTTGATGATGCTGAAGCCATGGAGACAATAGATGAGCAAATTTACTCGGAGTCGGGTAAACCCTTGAGCCCTCAGCAACAAGATCCTATGATTGAAGATCAAGTTACCACCGACGACCAGACCAATGCCGACCTGGCCTCTTAAATTATTTCAAGCATCATTGTAATGAACAAGTTCCAAACAATTTTTGCCTTTTTTGATCTAACATTATTCGAATGCCTTGGCCCAGTTTTTTGGGAGGCAAAATATTTTTGTAAATTAATTTTGTTTAAGTCTTAGCCCGTTTTGGGAGACTTATTTCTATCTTAGCTGACTTCTTTTATTGCATGTTGTATGCCTTTGATGCGAGTGTCGAGCTAGATGTAGATAGGATAAATGTGTCAACTTAAGTTTAAAGGTGACTTGATCTGTATTGACTTAGTCGACCTCAAACTTGGTTGACATTCTTGTGAACAAGATTGCCTACGAGTAAAACCTGCTTACATAGTTGAAGCTGACCTAAGGGTCGAGCTAATTTAAACACACTGACTAAGAGTCGAGTTGTTAGAACGAAGTCGACCAAGAGTCGGACTTGTTAAATAAACAAAGCTGATTGAGAATCGAGCTTGTTAAAACGAAGCTGACTAAGGGTCGAGCTTGTTAGAACGAAGTCGACTAAGAGTCGGACTTGTTAAATAAACAAAGCTGATTGAGAATCGAGCTTGTTAAAACGAAGCTGACTAAGGGTCGAGCTTGTTAGAACGAAGTCGACTAAGAGTCGGACTTGTTAAATAAACAAAGCTGATTGAGAATCGAGCTTGTTAAAACGAAGCTGACTAAGGGTCGAGCTTGTTAGAACGAAGTCGACTAAGAGTCGGACTTGTTAAATGAACAAAGCTGATTAAGAATCGAGCTTATTAGGACGAGGCTGACTAAGAGTCGAGCTCGTTGGGATTGGTGTAACGCTATGTTTGATCGAATAAACTGCACTTTTTATTGAATTGGGAAACATGCTTACATCATCTTGAAACTGGAACTAACACAAACTTGAACTTGAAAACTGAAAGCTAGAAGTAATATTTGATCAGGTGAGTAGCATGCCAAGGATGTTTCAACTCGTCACCTCCGGGGTGGGCTATCATGTAAGTTCCTTCCTTGACGACTCGAGTGACTACATAGGGACCTTCCCAGTTAGGAGATAGCTTGTTCTGCTGGGTCCTTCTACCCGTTGCTTCAATCTTTCTCAACACGTAATCTCCAACCTGGAATGACCTTGCCTTGACCTTCTTGTCGTGGTAACTCTTAGTTCGCTGTTTGTAGTTGACCATTCGGAGGTAGGCTGTTTCTCGTTTCTCGTCGATTAGATCCAGGTCGATCAATCTGTTGGTATCATTCTGCTCCTGATTGAAGAAAGTCACTCTGGCAGTAGGGAATCTGAGCTCAGCAGGTGCCATGGCCTCTGACCCATATGTGAGAGCGAAAGGGGTTTCCCCCGTAGGCCCCCGAGTGGTTGTACGAACTGCCCAAAGAGCAAGGGGGAGTTCGTCCAACCAATTGTTACGTCGACCTACGAGTCCTGTCTTGAGCGAAGATAGAACAAGCTTATTTGCTGCCTCAGCTTGCCCATTTCCTTGAGGATATGCGACAGAAGATTGCCAATGCTTGATTCCTACCCGATTCATCTCTGCTTCGAAGGCTCTTGAGAACTGTAGTCCGTTGTCAGATACTATGGCTCTTGGAAAACCAAATCGGCACCAAATGAAATCATGAATGAAGTTTATAGCATTCTCCTCCGTGATGCGAGCTAATGGTTTAGCCTCAACCCATTTAGTGAAGTAATCTATAGCAACGATCACATACTTGCAATTTCCTCGGGCGGGAGGGAAGGGTCCAATCAAGTCGACACCCCACATGTCGAATGGCCAGGCTGCAATTACTGGAGTCTGCTCGGTTGTAGGCATGTGAGGTAAGTTGGCAAACCTTTGGCATTGATCACATTCTTGAACAAAGTTGTGAGTGTCGGCTCTCATATGTGGCCGATAGTATCCCAAAGTGATTAACTTGTCTGCAAGAGTCCTGGCCCCCGGGTGTCCACCACAGATCCCACTGTGTACTTCATGTATCAATAGGGCGACCTCTTGAGGGTGGATGCACTTTAGTAATGGCCGAGTATAGGATCTTCTGAACAGGTCGCCTCCTTGAATGACATATCTCGGAGCTTTCTTTTTGATAGCTCGAGCCTTCTTCTCGTCCTCTGGCAGCTCGCCACTTTGCAAGTATGCTTTCATTTCCTCGATCCAACACTTCTCCTGAGTCCAATTTCTTGAGGGATCATCTATGCACTGAATTTTTACCCTCTCATAAGCTGGATTTTCGAGGAAGGAGATAGGCTCGCCATGTGGCTCATCTGAAGTAGCAAGTTTCGAAAGGAGATCAGCCAGCTCGTTATCTTCTCTTCCAATCCTTTGAATCTCCCAAAATTCTAAGTCCTTTATCAGTTCTTTCACCAGGTCGCAGTATTTGATGAGAGTAGAACTGAGCACTTCGTATTCGCCTCTGACCTGGTTGACTATCAATTGTGAGTCACAGTAGGCCATGATCTTAGTTGCTCCAAAGCATTTGGCGTATTCGATAGGCTGCAATCAAGGCTTCATATTCGGCTTGGTTGTTGGAAGCGTCAAATTTGAACCTTAGCGATTCCTCGTATACAGTCCCAGACTACGCTCGACCAAGACAATTCCGGCTCACTGACATTTTTGGTTGCGACCCGTCTGAATAGACCTTCCAACAATCGACGGGTAGAGTGATGGCGACTTGTGACTCGGCTCTTTCCCTTTGCCTTTTCTTTTGGAGCTCGCTTGCTCGTCATCTTCCTTGGTGAACGTAAGCTCGACCAAGAAGTCGGCTAGAGCTTGAGCCTTCAACGCCTTTCGAGGTCGATACTCAATGTCAAATTCGGTGAGGGCAATTGACCAATTGAGCGGTCGACTGAACTCTCCGGCTTGTGCGGTATTTTTCTTAAGGGAGCATTGGTAAGAACCACGATTGGATGAGCCGGAAAATAAGCTCGTAACTTTCTTGAAGCTACGACTAGGGCATAAGCAACTTTCTCGGCGTTGTAATACACTGCTTTCCACGTACGATAATGCTTTGCGATGTAGTACACTGGCTTTTGAAGCCCTTCATCCTCTCTAATCAATACCGCAGAATCGACTTGTCTCCGCGGATAGATACACAAACAATGTTTCACCAGTTGTCGGACTACTCAAGAGAGGTGGAGTAGCGAGATAATCCTTCAATTGTTGGAACGACGAATGACATTCGGTCGTCCATTCAAAGCTTTTCGTCCCCCTCAGAGCTTTGAAGAAGGGGAGAGATCTCTCTGGTGACTTTGATATGAAGCGACCGAAGAGCTGCTACCCTTCCATTAAGTCATTTGCATCTCCTTGATAGTGGTGGGAGCCTTCATGTCGACTAAAGCCTTTATCTTCTCCTGGATTAGCCTTCTATGCCCCTACGAGATACCATGAATCCCAAGAACTTGCCAGTTTGCAACTCCGAGACACACATTTGCTAGGATTGAGCTTCATGTCGTTTGCTCGTAAATTGGCGAATGTCTCCTTTAAGTCGACTACGTGACTCCCGGCCTTAGTTTTAATGACCATGTCGTCAACGTAAGCCTCCATATTTCGACCAATTTGTGAGGCAAAGACCTTGTTCACCATTCTACGATATGTTGCTCCCGCATTCTTCAATCCAAATGGCATCATATTGTAGCGGTAGATGCCTCCAGGTACTGAAATGCCGTCTTGACTATATCATCCTCGTGCATCTTAATCGGTGGTATCCCGAGTAAGCGTCGAGGAAACCGAGGGTGGAGTGCCCGGCCAATAGAATCCGCGGCTTGTCGATCCTTGGAAGGGGATAAGCGTCTTTTGGGCATGCAAGGTTCAAAGTGGTGAAGTCGACACACATCCGCCATTTGCCGTTTGATTTCTTCACCATGACCACGTTGGCCGGCCGGGTTGTATGAACGGCCTCTTTGATTATACCTGCACTTAAAAGTTTTTGTACCTCAGCTTTTATAGCTTCTTCCTTGTCGCAAGCAAAACTTCTCAATTTCTGGGGCCTAGGCTTAATGGTCGGGTTGACTTCGAGTCGATGAACAGCGACCTCCTCCTTGATTCCCCTCATGTCTTCTACTCTCCATGCGAAGACATCACTGCTTTCTTTGAGTAGCTTGATGATTTACGCTCGCTCCTCAACCGATAAGCGCTTTCCAATTTGAATTTTTTGGTCGGGGTAGGAAGAGTTGGTGATGATTGACTCCGGCTCATCTCTGACTTCTAACTCGGAGTCCATCTACGAGCTGCGAGTTTCTACTATGATTTCCACGACCTTTTGTCTTTCTTCGGCTCCCCAAATGCGGAGCTTCCTCTGCTATCATATCATCGAGCTTGTCTGCAACCTCGTTGGTAGGGGCCCCCGAGTTATTGTCTATCTGGAGGCATAGGTCACCTATGACGACTTGATCGACCATAACTACATCTGGATCGACCTCAGTGGTGGCAGAGTGACGTGTCGACTCAGGCATGACCTCGTCATTTGAGCGATAGGTCGACTCTACCCCGTCGGTGATTGTTGACAGTCGGGTAGTCTTGGTGGCGGCGAGACGGCTTCAAGTAACCATCGCGGTCTCAATCTCCGGCTCCCTTTTCTTTCTTTCTCTCGAGAACATGATCCGAGATATGCACGAGCGTGCCTTGTACGCAACCCACTCCAGCGGGTGTGGGGAACTTTACTCGGTGAGGAATTGATGCTACCATTCCAAGAGCGACTGTCCGGGAATTCCAAGTATGGCGGCATAGTCACTATTTACATCAATTACGATAAATTGTACCTTCGAGACAATCCTGAGGGGGTCGGCCTAGGTCGACGTCGAGCACTATCGGCCTTTAGCATCAACTCGGTGGTTGGTGAAGCCCTCCACACTGCCATCATATCTCTCCAATTTGTTCATCATTAAGACCCGTCTCCTTGAAAGTTTTATAAAACAAAATATCCTTACGGGCCCCGTGTCGACTAAGAGTACGCTCGTCGTACATCCATCAATGAGACACAGGATGACGAGAACTTGCTCCCTAGCCGCCATATTGGTTGCCAATTCATGGGGGTAGAAGGCGATTGCTTCATCTCTTACTTCTCTCCTTGGAGGCACGTAGTGGGGCCTTATTGGTGGAATATCTTGTGCTTGATGGCCGTGTTGCTTGCTTGTTCGGTAATGACCCCGGAGTTCGGCCTAGGTTGCCTAGGTCCTTGTTGCCCACTCTCGCTGCTCACCTCCCCCAGCTTGAGGTCTCTTCACATAAGCTTGAGTCTCCCACAGTCGACCATTCTCTGGATGATACGCTTTAATCCCAAGCAATCCTGCGTGAGATGACCGGTGTCTTTGTGGTAGTCGCGGTACTTGTTGTCCCGCCTAAACTTGTTGCCTGGATTCATTGGGACTGGAGGAGCCAGCTCGACAGCATTCAGAATCTCAGTTCGACTCACCGTGAGGGGAGTGAAAGCTTCGGGCACCTTCTCTGTCGCCCTAGTTCTGTTCTTTCCATTTTTATTGTTCCCCCCATTCTTGTTGGAGTCCTTTTTATCGTCAGCGACCTCCACCTTGGGGCTTTTACCATTCTTTTTCTCCTTCCTCTCCTCAGCAAGAGCGACATTGTATACCTTCTCGAACAACTCTTGTCGAGTTGTCACTGTACGAACTGTAAGCTCATAATCCATGTCTGCTGAGGAAATACCGTTTCGGAAGCAGTTGATGACTTCCCTATCAGTGATGTCCTCCTCTATCTTGTCCACCATTTCTTTGAACTTGGTGAAGTAGCTCATCGAGCTTTCATTCTTCGCTTGCACCAAGTTATTCAAGTCTGTGACAGTCGTCTTCCGAGCTCCTGCAGTCGAGAAGCGATCTAAGAACTTTGTCCTGAAGCCTGTCCAAGTGGTGATGCTATCAGCAGCCAAACCATTGAACCAAGTTAAGGCTGCCCCAGTAAGGGTGCTTAGGAGGGCTTTACACATGTTGTCATCTTCATTGGCGACAAAGCACATAGTGGCCTCCAAATGTTGTATGTGACTTTTCGCATTAGTGGACCCTGAATATTTCTCTAGAGGAGGCAACCTGAAAGTTGGGGGAGGTCGACTGTCTCTGATCCCCTTCGCTAGAGGTCGAAGGGTGAAATCAACTCGTTCAACCTTTCCGGTCTCCTTTTTCCTCTCCTCCTCCCATTGTTGGAACGTCTTCTTCATCATTAACCATTCCCTAGCGTCGGGTCTTCCATCTCCTGGAGGGGGAGCAGCATTCGATCTCGGCCCTCACTCTGGGTGGAGTGACCCGCCTACTCCTCTGTCTCTATGGGAATTGTCCTCTACGATCGGCGGGATCTATGCTGTTACTTCTTTGAGGCGACTGCGCCTCTCGGCAACAGATGGCGACTGCGCTGCTGTCGTATCCGAGTGGCGACTGCGCCTCTCCTCTCTTATAGGCGACTGCGCCCATTCCTGTCTCTTTGAGATCCCGATCTTTGCGTTCGGGCCGGAGAAACATGCACATTTACATTGGTGATAGGCTGAGTCCTCAAATCGGATTGAGCCTCCTGCTCTCTGTTCCTATTGAGGTGGCCCTTAGGTCGTTACTCGGCACATGTACGATAGTAGGGGCTCTACGAACTATCCTGTTGTCTCCATTACGCCCCACACCTTCATTTGGCCTCATACTCCTAGCCTGTTGTCCATTAGAGGCCTGAGTACGATCCCTTCTTTCAGAGCGTACATCGGCCTGCTCTGCCTCTTCCATAGCTATTAAGTCAGCCAAAATCTGGGCCCTTTCTAACATCATCTCCTTCTTGCTCATAGGGTTGGTGGAGGGACACCTTACTGTTTCCAACGTTCACTGAGCGGTTGGACGTTTAGGAGGTGGAGCTCCTTGCACATCCATGTGCCTTTTGCCTCTCCTTGTGTCGTGCAAACCCACGCCATCAACAACTGGTAGAGCGCGTGGCTCTACCGTGAGGACGGTTTGGTGGGGGAGGAGGCAAATTCAAGTTTTCGGCATTTGCATTTGCATTAGTGTTGTTGTTGTTCACTTCTTCGTGCCCAGTGAAGCCTCGGATACGTGTCCGTCGAAGTCACCATTGTTGTAGGTTGTTGAAAATTTTAAGGTCAAGTTGAAGCACGATTCCGTGATGGAACAAACCGATGCTTTGCGAGGAATTGTGCTTATCAATCTTCCTCCACGTGGCAGGACCGATCACCTGGCTCCTTGACCAAAACAGAACCCACGACTAGCCGGATGTGTCTCCGGCGAAGACGCTCGGGCGTGAGTAAGATCACGCTGTATATAGCTCAAAATGTATTGAATAATGAACTCGAGAATACAAAATGGCGCTTACCTTTACCGTTTGGTAGTGATGAAGTATTTATAGGCAAGAGTGATGTATTTTTGGGGAGGCAGCATGTCCTCCGAGATTATAGCGGCGGTTACTTGGTCATGGGCACGTGCCTATAACGGTCCCTGATTTGTAGGGATGTAGTTGTGAGCATTGATTGACCAAATAAGCCGGCAAGTGTCAGGTCGTCACTTGCTGATTTAGGTCGAGGTCGCCACTCGTGGAATGGTCGACCTGACTGTCGGGTAGAGCATGGTTCGTACCCGAATAGTATCATGGATCCTGAGGTCGGGCTAAGTTAGGTCGGGACCTGTAAGTCGGACCATGGGCTTAGTCGACTGATGGGTGAGATGGGCCTTGGGCCTTGATCTGATTGGATTAGTTTCATTGAGAATGTGGGTGCCAACGCTATATGTGATTGGGCTTTACTCGTTTGGCCCAATTCGACACTTTTGGTATGTTCATTTAATAATAATATTAAAGTGCAAACTGCAAATAATAAAAGGAACAAAAAAACCTGGAAGCTAGGCCCCTGGAATGGATGGAAGAAGTCTTTTTCAGTTCTTTGCCTTTGGGCCTTTCTTTCTCAAACACACTGAATTACTGAAACACTCAAACACACCCTCCACAGGCCACAACCAAGGCGCAAGGCAAGGTAGGCAGCAGTACAGCACTCGACAAGGCCTGAAGTGAAGGCCACAATTGTATTAATGTCTTCATTTCAGTCTTCAGTCTCTCACAGGCAATTTAACAAACACTTGGTCTACATGAATTGATGAACAATGAAATGGATGATCAGACAAGTAAACGCCAACAGAAATTGCACAATTGACAATTGCATAGAAGAAATTGATCTGAGAGAATTGAGAGAAGAAAAGAAATTGATCGGAGAAGCCGAGAAGAAAAGTGATTTCTTAAATTACGATTGTGAGTAATATAGAAATTATTGAATTTTACCGTTGTTTTGCGTCGCCTCTTCAATCAATTCAATCAAGCCGTGATTTTCGAGTTGCCGTTTGATCTTCTGCGTAATTTTCGAGCCATGATTCATGAATTTTTTTTTCTTTTGGCACGTAACTTCGTTTCCATCGTTTGCGTTGCTTGCTGGTGGCTCCGTGGCTGGTGTGGGGAGTGGGCTATGAAGTATTGGCTATTGGGTTGGGGAAATTTTGGGGCCCTAGACAAAAAATGGGCCCTGTACTGTAGCCCATCTTGCACAGCCCAATAATCGGGCCTGCGTTAATTCACTATTTTACAAAAATGTTATCGCACACAAATTTTACTTATTTAAAAAAATGTCAATGCACATTTGAAATTTTTTATTTTATTTTATTTTTTATTTTTTATTTTTTATTTTTTATTTTTTATTTTTTATTTTTTATTTTTTATTTTTTATTTTTTATTTTTTATTTTTTATTTTTTATTTTTTATTTTTTATTTTTTATTTTTTATTTTTTATTTTTTATTTTTTATTTTTTATTTTTTATTTTTATTTATTTTTTTTTTTTTATTTTTTTTTTATTTTTTATTTTTTTTACCGATAGAAAGACTAGCACCTTCCTAGATTTTGTATTTCCCAAAATGTCCGTCCCAGGTCATACCATTGACAGTCTATATCGACACGTCGTATAATAACCTTTTAACCATCCTTTCTCCTCACCAACCAGTAAGGCGGTTACAGTAGCCCCATGTTCTCTATAAATAGCAGCCCACAATCGATTATCATGATTCCCTCCACCACCTACCTCCATTTCTTCCACCGTCCAATCTCCACCTAAATCACACTTATTTCACCTCAATCAACCCCTCTACAATCCCCTCCCACCGCCATTATAACACACAGAGACACACAGCTTCATTAATCAATCCACCTAATTTATCATCATCTCCGGCAGAATATCAAATGGGTCACTCTAATTTGATTCTAGGGATTCTTCTCATCTTAATTTGCAGAGGGGTTTCAGGGGCTACATTTACATTCGTAAACAAGTGTGATTACACGGTCTGGCCGGGAATTCTGGGCACGCCGGCACTCGACAGCACCGGATTCGAGCTAACCAAGGGTAATTCCCGTTCATTCCAGGCTCCCAGTGGCTGGTCCGGTCGCTTTTGGGGGAGGACCGGTTGCAATTTTGCTGATTCGGGTCACGGGTCTTGCGCCACCGCCGACTGTGGCTCCGGCCAGGTAGAGTGTAACGGCGCCGGAGCCACCCCGCCGGCGACACTAGCCGAGTTCACACTCGGGTCGGGTAGTCAGGACTTTTATGATGTCAGTTTGGTTGATGGGTACAACTTGCAGATGATTGTGGAAGTAAGTGGCGGGTCGGGTGATTGTCAAACGACGGGTTGTGTTGAGGACTTGAATAGACGGTGCCCGAATGAGTTGAAGGTGGACGTTGGAGGAGCGTGTAAGAGCGCGTGCGATGCGTTTGGATCGCCGGAGTATTGCTGTAAAGGAGCGTATGATTCGCCGGCGGCGTGTGTCCCGTCGGCATACTCGCAGCTGTTTAAGTCGGCGTGTCCGAGATCGTATAGTTACGCATACGACGACGCGACGAGTACTTTTACGTGTACTGGTGCCGACTATACCGTCACATTTTGTCCTTCTTTCCCAAGGTAAACATTATCCCCTTTTTTTTTTTCGGAAAACATTATCCATTTTAAACATATCTTTTATTTCATAATTTATGCATAATTATTTTGCATATTCTTTGTTGTAACAAAATTAAAAACTAAAAAAAAATATTTTTTGTTTGTATCCCGTTAGCATTATTATAAAATGCCTTGAAACCATTTTCTTTAAAATACCACAATAAGACTGATGAACAATTTTAACTTACTGATTTACAGTTGTAATTAAAAAAAAAAAAACCCCATTTTTCCTAGTGATTGGAAAAACTTGGTCTTCATCCTACTCTTGTCACTGAAGTGAAATTAAACATGGATTATTTGTGATTATGCGCAGTTCAAAAGCTACAAAAGATCCTCCAAAATCAAGCAATGAAGGAAATGAGACAAGGTCAGGATCAATGGAGTCAATGTTGTCAAATGGATCTTCATGGCTAGCGAATTTGGCAAACGGAAGCTCGGGAAGAAGACAACCTTCTAGGGTTCTTCAGATTCTGACACTCGTTGTTGCTGCAATCTTTCTAAGACACTCCTTCATGAGATATTTGTGGTAAAATTGATTTTCGTCATCTCAATTTTTACTATCGGATTTTATGCCATTCTAGAGGGAGAAAATCTAGCCGATGATGAACGCGTTAGGAGGGAGGAAATTCTTGAGCATAAGCGCAGCAATATTGTAAAATCGTGCGATTAAATAGAAGTTTGAATTGGAGGGAGGTTCTGAGTTAGATCTTACATAGCATGTAAATATAATTAGAAGTGTTCTTTATGAATATGGAATAAGATGAAATATTTAATTGGAATCTCTTGCTCTCAAAATTAAAATCACCTACAATTCAAGTTTGATGAAAATAGGGTTTTTTTGAGTCGATATCATCTGCACCACTTTTGTGTAGCATATTTTGTTGTGTATCACATGTGATTTAACGGTTATGTATCAATGATAATGTCAACATTAATAATTCACAACCATTATATCACCTGTGTTACATAATATAGTACACAATAGTAGTATATGTGATTTGCTAAAATCTTGTAAAAAACGCGTTTTTTCATAAGCTTATGAAAAAATGTGTTTTAAAATTACCGTAAAACCCGTCGCGCTGCCCCTTTCTTTGCGCGACTGCGCCTTCTTCTTGCACCGCCGAATCGCCGACCAGATCCCATCTGAAATCCGGCCATCCCAAGCTCCGAGTCGTCGTCGTCGGTGAATCCATCCGGAGAAGAAGACGAATTAAAAAGACCTAAAATTGCATAATTTTTGGGAAGGGTGTGAATCTCCGATCGAAGATTACATGCAGCAGTCACTTTGCCATTGCCCGTTGTGACCTTGCTAGAAGGAGGAGGAAGCAGTTGACTATGATACCGGGCTTCCACAATTGGCGATGTGCTTGAAAAAGGACAAACTTCGACATCATTGAAGAGTTTTTCAAGCTCATGCGTGAGAGAAGACGGCGGTTTAGCTGTCATTTTTGATGTGAGGTTAAATTTGAAGGGAAAGAATGGGGTTCTGTGGTTTTGGAACTAAATTATGAGGTTTTGGATGTGTTTTTGAGGTTTTGGAATGGGTAATTAGATGTCAGTACATGTGTTTTGGAGTGTCAATGTATGTGTTTTGGAGTGCCAGTGCATGTGTTTATGAGTGCCTGTGCTTGTGTTTTTTAGAGCTAGCAAAAATTATTACCAGTATTTTTGAGTGTCAGTGTATGTGTTTTTTAGTGCCAGTGCATGTGTTTTTGAATGTCACTGCTTGTGTTTTTTAGAGCCAGCAAAAATGTTAGTGTAAAAAAGTATCAGTGTTAGTATAATAGAGTGCCAGTGTGAAGAGTGTCAGTTCATGTATATAAAAGCGCCCGTGTAAAAAGCGTCAGTGCCAGTTTAACAAAGTGTCAGTGTTAATGTAACTGGCACTTTGTTAAACTGGCACTGGCACTTTGTTACACATGCACTGGCACTTTGTTTACACTGGCACTTTGTTAAAATGGTACTGGCACTTTTTTACACTGGCACTTTGTTATACATTCACTGGCACTTTGTCACACTGACACTTTGTTAAACTGGCACTGACATAAACGGGAAAATACAAAACACGTTTTTTTTAATTACCAGAAAAAATGCGTTTTTCATAAGACCAACTCATGTGATTTTGTGTCTTTAATTTCATTGTCAATCATTAATGTTTGTTCTAATTTCAGTATGCTCTCTTTTATCGCTATAAGAACTAGAAGTAGAAAACGTAAAAGAAATATGGTACGTGTAGAAAATTGACCGAACTTGAACTTCAAGGTGTGCATTAAAACTAGCCAATTTGATTTGTTCTAAGACATTAAATATTTATGAGACTAAGGCAAGACAAGATACCTTACACATTTTTTAGTACCATATTATGTCTTAGAGGTGATTTAACGATTATGAGTGATGAGCCCGTACCTGCTGGATCGGTCCCACGTTCAGTTTGATCTAAGAAATCAATGACGTGGTATTTCCTAGACCGCGGACAGATAGACCCTTAAGGTCAAGACCGCGTTCCTTCCCGCATCATCTTTCTCAAGGACCGGAGGGATCCTGACCGCTGGATTGGTGCCCGCAGGAGATAAGACCGCTCCATCCGTGCCCGCGTCAAATACCTTTGACCGCGCCCAAGATGTTAACCGCGAGCTCATACCTGCCTCCCGGTTATCTCACCTGCCTTTCGGTTAATGTCAAGCCTTACTGAGCAAGTTAACTCATTGGCTCTGACATGCAAGTTGACGGCTCCCCCATCACGCATTCAATGCGGCTCAGACATGCGCCTACTATTTCATTTAATGCGCCAAGCCATATACACGTCTCATGTCCCTTTCAGCCATGCCCCCTCTGCAGTCAATATTCCCTTCCTGACAGGGTCAATTAGCTGCGGACACGTGTAGGCGGTCAAATACCAAATTACCCTCTAGGACTGATCTCATTGCTTACATCAACAAGCACCTCTCCATTGCCTATAAATAAAAGACTTTTGTCCCCTTGGGCAAGGTAAGTTTCAAATATATTGAGTAAGTCATATTATTCTCAAACCCTAAACACTTACACACACTCAAGGTATTCAAAGCCTTCTTTACTCAGTATTCTTACTCTCACACCCGAGGGCCTGAGTTGGATTAACATCCAACTTTGACCTTAACGGTGCTTCATTTGTGTTGTATTCTAGGTACATCAAACCACCTAAAATATCCTGTCAGATATCCTTGAATCGCTTCTGACCCTGAAAAGCTTGGTGTCATCAGTGATTTCATTGCCGGGAACCGTTTCATTTCTGTTTCTCGTTAAATCTTTGTTTTCAGACACACTTTGTGTTCTAAACAGCTGACTGTCTAAAGTCTCTTCTTTTCAGTCATTTACTTCTTTTCCAAACATGTCAAGAACCTTGGAGAATGCTGGTCATTTGACCATTGAGCCAGAGGACCAGGCCTCACCTTCCAATGTCAATAAAGGTAAGGCCACGACCTCCGTTTTTAATAGGATGGGGGCTCGTTCTCAGCCACAACACAGCCTCTCCCCTGGTCAAAGGGCTATACACAAACTAACCGACCAGATACGAGCTGAGAAAGCCCAAGCCCTACTAAACAACAGCCCAAAAACTCCCCAAGCTCCTATAAAAAACACCGCCTTAACTACTCCACTTTCTCCGGAGCAAATCCTGAAGAGGCAAGAGATTCTGGCCGCAAAATCCAAACTGGTTGCTGAGGCCATGGCCATTAATGACGCTCAAATGGAGATGTTTGAGATAGAGGCAAACGGCGGACTGCAGTTCCCACAAGGGTCACAAAGGTTCTCCCAACGAGCTCCCGCTAACTCGCTTGCTAGTCAAGCTAGGGGGTAAACCGGGTTGAACCAACCCTTGATCGCGGACAGCCGGCCAGACGCAGTGTGGTGCATGTGGATGATAGCGAGGAGGTTAGGGAAGAAGCACAATCAAACCGCCGTGCGAAGTCCCAAGCCAGACCCTTGGCTCCGGCCAAGGAGAAGGCCGTGACTCCATGGGCTAAAAAACAGAAGGTTGATAATCAGAGCCCCGAGTTTATCAAGTTTATGAACGAGATGTGGGAGACCCACCAAAAGGCCACCCAGAGGTGTAGCCGCACCATGGATGCCTTCACTGACAAGATCGCACGGGCACCTATTAAGAAGGGCAAGCCCCCTCAGATGGATACCTATGGTGGATCCAAGAATGCCAAGAGTCATATGGGACGATTCGAGGGACAAATGGCCCTGTTCTCGTCGGATGAATAGGTGATGTGCAAGGCCTTAGCTGCAACTTTCACGGGCAAGGCCCTATCTTGAATGTTAGCTCTCAAGCCCCGGTCCATCTAATCTTTCAGTCATTTTAGAAACCTCTTTCTTAATGCCTTTGCTGGGGCCGGTGAGCCCGCTAGACCAAAGACAGATCTTGTCCGCGTTAAGCAGGCCCCAAACGAGGCCACAAAAGACTACATCTCTCGGTTCAGGAAGGTGAGCGAGGAGATTGTGGATCTTGAGGAGGGGGACATCAGACTCTGTTTTGAGGGTGGACTCAGCTCCTCTTTCCTCAAAATGAATTTTGCCTCCAGCCGACCAAAAATCGTAGAGGAGATGTATGAAAGGGCCTCTGCCATTGCATCCGCTGAAGAGCCCAGTGTGCCCGCTCCCCGAGCTTCAGCAAAAGAAAGGATAAGCCAAGTTCAGGAGACTACCCCAGAGCCTGCCCGCACCAACAATCAGGGCAAGAACAGAGGCCGTGGGTCGGACAAACTCCGAAAAGTTGTGGATGAAACAGTTTATACCCCCCTCACCGAGCCAAGCCTCAGAATTTCCTCCCCCTCCTTCTATGATCCGGAAGCCAAATGAGAGGAGTAGGGCCAAGTTTTGCGAATATCACAATGACCACGGTCATGGCACTGAGGACTGCTTCCAGTTGAAGCGAATTATTCAACAAAAAATCAATGACGGGGAGCTAACAAAATGGGTAAAGGGAAACAACAACGCCCCCAATAATAATAATCAGCAGCGTGCACGAGGCACGCGTGGCCCCGAAAGGAATGAGAGAGACAATTACGATGACGATTTGGGGGATTATGACATTAATTTCATTGGCGAGGAGCCTCCCTCCAACAAACAGCTCTCCATTCAGATTCGAACACTGGAGGAAGAGCAGGAAATAGGGTTCAAAAAGAGTGAACTTTCCTCCTCCCTATTTCACTCTACTCAGCCCCTAACTCTTCATATGAAAATTAACCGAGCCAACATACACCGGGTTTTGATTGATACAGGCGCGGCCAGGGATATACTCTACTACCACACGTTGGTAAGCATGAGAATGACTGAGGCTAACCTGACTCCTTATGCGGGCATACTTGAGGGGTTCACCAATCAAGCCGTTGGGATAAAGGGGACGATTGTGTTTGAAGTAACTATTGGGGAAAAACCCAATAGTTACTTTATTCCCACCAGCCTCAAAAGCTAGAGTAGATGCCCACAAGCGGATGCCAGTGGGTTCAAGGGCCAACATATGAGCTCCTACCTACTGATGCGCAAAGATCCATTAAGATCCGCAAGCCTATATGTGTACAAAGGCCATTACGCCCGTACTCGATCGCGGGGAGGATACTCTGTCCTGCCTGCGTGACACCACCAAGAAAAAGTGGATATAGATGCAAGTGGGGACAAAGGCCAAAGCCCGGACCCACTAAGTGCGCGAAGGCCCTCGTTAGGGCTGTTACTCGCATGCCTGTATGTGACAAAGACCAACATATGAGCCCGCTTACATGATCGCCACAAGACCCTCACAAAAAACTCAAGAAGTTTTGAATAAAGGGTCAAAATCGCGTGAACCACCAATAGTGGATACAGATGCCGGTAGGTTAAAGGGTCACTATGCTAAATATTGCGTAGACTATCGCCTCACGGCCACACTCTACATGCCCTATGAAAGTAGCTTGCCTTGACTGCTTTTTGCTTATACCAGGACTCACAAGGTCGTAAAATAAGTGTAATTGGATGGGAGTGATCAAAAGAGTTTAACAAAGTCAAATAGACAAACGGGGTTAAGGCCTCAAAGTTTGCCACAAGGCCAAACAAACGCGGTCACAGAGAAATAGGGCTGACTTTCACAAAAAACCCAAGAGGTTTTGAATAAAGAGTTAGGGAAAATCAAAAAACGCGGGCATAAGGCCTACTAAGCCTCTAACCGCGGAATGAGAGTATAAAATTTAATTGTTAGTCAAAAACGCTGAAAAAAGTAAAAGCAAGAATGCAAGTACTAAGGTATTCGAATATTGCCAACACTCAAAACATCCTACAAGGACAAGCAATTAAGATAGCAATTAAGAGAATAGTTAAGAAAAATACTTCTATTAATGATAGAAAAATGGTTACAAAATCCTACAATCTATTACAAACAACAAGAAAGCAAAAACCCTAAGCTAGGGAAGCTTGGTCCTTGGGGGCATCAGTGGCCATATCTGTGGCCGCACCTTCTGTACCCGCTTCTGAAGCAGGAGTGGGAGAAGGAAGGCTGGTCATGAGCAGCTCATGGATGGGATCAATGGAGGGCTCAGTGGAGACCGGAGTGGGGGATGCCCGCGGAGGAAAAATATCACCAATGGCCGGTCTGTTGGGAAGGACGCGAGCAATGGCATCCTCGTAAGATATCGGATCATCCCCAAATCTCAGAGTGTCAATTTCGCCAATAAGAGCGGTGGCCGTGACTTCGGCCACGGCGGGCAATGAGGCCGCTGCGGCCAGCTCCAGGCCTTTGATATCATCCTCGGTCAGAGGGACTAGTGCATGCCCGGGCAGGCACTCCGCATCAGTAGCAACAAGTGAGCCAATCACGGCCAACTGCTGAGCGGAGAACTTGCCCGTGGCAGCAAAATTCTGGATCTGTGTCCGGCATCCGGCCTCATACTGAGCTAAGCCATCAGCAGCGAGGAGATCTTTGAATTCTTCGGAGTTTTTATACTCCTCCACTGCCTCCTTGCGAGCAGCTGCCACCACAGACTCCCTCTCCAATTCAAACTGCTTCAAGGGTAGCAGCTGCTCGGAGAGCTCATCAACCTTGGCCTCCAGAATAAGGACCTGAGCTTTGGAGGCATCCAACCTCTTGGCCAGTTCAGCATTCCGAGGCTCCCACTCGGCCTTGTGCCCGCGGAGCTCATCCCGCTGACCCTTGGTTTTTTCCAAATCCTTCTCCACCACCGCCAGCCGATCGAAGAAGTCCTTCAGATCAGCCTCCTTCTGGGAGAAGGCCTTCTCTTTGGCATCAAGAGAGGAGCTCAGGATCTGGACCTTCTCCTCAGTCTGCTCCAGCTCATGGAGCTTGTCCGCCAAAATCTTAGTGTTGGCCTCAAGATCGGCGGACAGTCCATCACAGCTCTCCCGCAGCCTCAACACTTTATTGTCCGCCTGCGAGGAGAGAGACCAAGAGTTAGAAAAAGATCACAAGGGGGAAAGTGTGAAAGTAAAGAGGTAGACAATTCCAAACCTCAGTAAGGGCAATGCCTATATCCCCCGCCAGGGCAGAGGGATTCTCCTTGGCAGCTTCATTCTTGTAGAAGTCTGGAGAGTAGAGCCGGTTGATCAGGCCAATCTCCACGGAGGAATTGTTGGCATTCCTTGTGTAAAGATCAACCCCCGTGACGGCGGGGACATCGGACAGCCTCTTCCTAACGGCCAGTGTCTCCTCGCGAGTATTTAGGGAGGCCACTGGGTAGGAGACTGAGCAGATTGTGCCCCCTACGAGGGGAGCAGTTGAGGAGATTGCAGCAGAAGTAGTGGCTGCCCGGGGGGTACATCCCTAACCTGCTGGGTCTTAGAGGCCTTGTGCCCCAGATCTCCTTCTCTCTCAGTCCTCTTCCGGGACTCCTGGTTGTGGCTGGAAGCAATTGTGCGGCCAGGTGAGCTGGAGCTGTGAATGGCATGGGCTGGGGGAGGACCCTTTGGGAGTGGAGGCAGACTCCTCGTAGTAAGAACCTCCTTGGGTCCCGTCAGAGAGTTGCCATCCTTCTTGTTGGCCACGGGCAGATTGGTCTCCTTGCCCGGGGCCGCTCCCAGGGCAGTTTGCCTCTTAGTGGCAATTTCTTTTTGTGCCCGCTGGTTCCGGGCCTTCAATTCTTTGGCGCTCAGTGGGGCCATTAGAAATTATACTCTTCGGGGTCTACTCTGAAAGAAAACAGAAATTGGTTAATGACAGTTCAAAAAATCAAAAGCAAGAAAAAAGTGCAGTTCTCAAAAGGAGTAGAGACCAATTATTTCTGGAGGCTCGCATTCAGCACCCAGCATGCAAGTTTTGCACTCAGCCTCGAATTGATAGAACTCATGCACCCTCCAATCAGGGTCACGAGGCTGGGACTCTATCTCTACTCTAGGGCATAGGGGGCCCCTCCCTTCGAGGAGCCACCCCTGAGTAGACGAGCAGAGGCTCAGATTCAACTATAGCACCCACGTCGTATACGGGCTCCACCCCATCACTGTTATATTTGGCCAGATAGGTCTCCAAGGCAACTCGTAGATCCTCGGACAGAGATGCATCAGAATAGTTTTTTATGGACACCTTCATCGGAACGGGATTGGAAGGTTTGGAGAAGGGCCAGCCGATCCTAGATTCTATGACCAATATATCCTTCTGATTCCATTGATCAAATTTGTTGGAGGGAGGAGAGAAGGTCCGGGCAGAGTAATTCCTAGCCTTCAGACTCAGGTTACCATTGCTGATTTGGTTCTGATAGTAGGCATAAAGCCCAGAGAGGGTGGGTTCGTAGCCCAAGACCCTGCAAACCGTTATGAAGGAAACTAGGGCCCTAATGGCATTGGGAGTCAGGTGCATGGGGAGGCAGCTATTGAATTCGAGGAAAAAGTAGAAGAAAGGATCCAGGGGAAGTCTAAGGCCATTCTCGAACTTAGCTCCATAGAAAACGCAAGCCCTATTGTCCTCGCGGACATCTGCTATGGTTTCTTGTCACAGTTTTTTCTTATCTTTTATCTGAACGTGCCCAAGGGTGCGAACACGGAAGGCATTGGGATCAACATTGTAGAGGGTGTAAATCTCCCCCTCCCAATCTATGGTAGCCACTTCCTTGGCTTTTCTCGCTTTGCGGCCTCGGCCAGGATTAGCCTCAACAGCTGGTCGCTTGCCCCTACCTCGGGCAGGGGCCACCTCCCCGGAATCCTCCTCGAAGGCATCAACAATTTCTGTTGCCTTCTGGGCGGTGCCCGCAGCCATTCGATCTCCCTGCTCGCGGTCATCCTCCTCGGTCTCCGAGCTCACGGAGCCAAAGAGACCAGTGGAGGAACCCCTTGAGTGGGCCACCTCAGGTTCATTCTCCCCGCCTCCGGTCACCTCAAAATTAAGAGGCTCAAGCTCCTCACTGCTGCTCACATCGACCACGGGCACACTAGGGGCTCCGGGCACAACATCTGGAAAAATTGTCCTCAGGGGGAGAACATCCAAGGCATCGGACAGATCCTCGGGGGCCTGTGCCCGCGTCTCATTAATTTGATTGAGATCAATCAATTCACACTTTTCCCAGTCAACTATTACTTCGGGGACGCGAATCGCTCTCCTCACTAGTTCAACGGCGTTTAAAGCCTGATCTCTCTCGCGGGAAAACCTGCACAAAACCCCCATCACAAAATTTCTCAGCCTACTTGTATTCCCCAACACCAATACATCACCGTTCTTCCTAATCATTTTATTCTTAGCCTCCCACAATCGGGGTGAGACAAAAGCCCCCATTGGGATTTCTCACAAAAATACTGGAAGCACTCCATGGATAGCCTAATCCATCCATGGCCTACCTTCCTAAATATCCCCCCTGTCCGTTTACAGACGGCAAAGGTATCTGGAGTGCTCCCATCTCCTAACTCTAAGGGACGGCGGGGTCCAAATTCAAGGGTAGTCATCTTGAAACCCAGAAAAGTAGAAAGAGATGAAGAAGAGGAAAAATTTAAAAATTACTTACGAAAGATAGGATCGAAGGTGGATTCGAAGCAAGGAAACGCAATAACGCAGCAGAAATTTCTCTCTCTCTCTCTAATACAGATTAAATGCTTGAAGGTAGTAAAAGGGTTTGAGGAAGAAGGGTTTAGTATTTATAAGGCCTACCAATACGGGTTAACCCGTTTGACCCGTTTCTCGAACCACGAACCGTTCCTCGAACCACGAACCATCTCCAAACGTTTGAAAATTCAAAAAATTCCCCAGTTAGCATTTATGGCACCCCTTAGATGGCTGACACGTACCCTCCGTACCTGTCACGCGCTGTCTTTTCATATGCCAAGGGGCCCACTTGCTAACCGGGAGGCATAGCATGCAAGGGGCCACGTGTCTCCCATCCGTGCCTCCCGAACGTGCCTATAAGCACAGGAGGCAAAGCAACAACCAACGAAAAAACGCCAACACTGGTGCTCGCCAACGTAGCATTCTGATCCAACCGAGCTTAACTAGTAGCTCCTCGCTCAGACCATAAATAATCACACTTGGAGCTAGGGGCCATTGATGAGCCCGTACCTGCTGGATCGGGCCCACGCTCGATCTGGTCTAAGGAATCGGTGACGTGGCACTCCCTAGACCGCTGAGGTGAAGATCGCGAACAGATAAACCCTTGAGGTCAAGACCGCGTTCCTCCCCGCATCATCCTTCTCAAGGACTGGAGGGATCCTGACCGCTGGATTGATGCCCGCAGGAGGTATGACCGCTCCATCCGTGTCCGCGTCAAATACCTTTGACCGCGCCCAAGATGTTGACCGCGGGCTCATACCTGCCTCCCGGTTATCTCACCTGCCTTTCGGTTAATGTCAAGCCTTACTGAACAAGTTAGCTCACTGGCTCTGACATGCAAGTTTAGGCTCCCCCATCACGCATTCAATGCGGCTCAGACAGGCGCCTACTATTTCATTTAATGCGCCAAGCCATATACACGGCTTATGTCCCTTTTAGCTATGCCCCCTCTGCAGTCAATGTTCCCTTCCTGACAGGGCCAATTAGCTGCGGACACGTGTAGGCGATCAAATACCAAAGTACCCTCTAGGACTGATCTCATTGCTTACATCAACAAGCACCTCTCCATTGCTTATAAATAGAAGACCTTTGTTCCCTTGGGCAAGGTAAGTTCCAAATATATTGAGTAAGCCATATTATTCTCAAACCCTAAACACTTACACACACTCAAGGTATTCAAAGCCTTCTTTCGGGGCCGGCCTTGGCATGAGATACATGAGGCTATGGCCTAGGGCCACAAAAAAATGACCATTTTTAGGGGCCTCCAAAATTATTGGGTATATGTAATAGGTAGGCCCAATTTTAACCCAAAAACTTAATTCATATTAATATTTGGCCCATACATACTCAACATTTTACATTAAAAAAAGCCCAAAGTTAAAATTTTCCCTAATTTCTTTGGTTATTTAAAAAAAAACGGAAAAAAAAAGATTGAAAGAAAAAAAAATGAATTTTTTTTTTTGAAAGGTAGAAAAAATTTATCCGGTTACAGTTGCATCTGGTGAAAGAAGTTTTTCGAAGTTGAAGTTGATAAAAAATTATCTTCGAAGTACGATGTCTCAAGAAAGGCTAAATGGGCTAGCTTTGATATCGATTGAGAAAAATATAGTTGATAAAGTTGATTATTCAACTTTGATTCATGATTTTGCTTCTAAATATGCTAGGAGAAATGTGTTTATATAGTATCATGTAAGGATATTATGTTATATCATATTTTTATTTAGTATAAAATATTGTTACTTACTAGATTGATAATGATCATATTTTTATTTATTTAGTTAAAAGTTACATTAAGGGGGCCTCGCCTAAAAAGTTAGCCTAGGGCCACAAATTTTACAGGACCGGCCCTGCCTTCTTTACTCAGTATTCTTACTCTCACACCCGAGGGACTGAGTTGGATTAACATCCAACTTTGACCTTAACGGTGCTTCATTTGTGTTGTGTTCTAAGTACATCAAACCACTTAAAATATCCTGTCAGATATCCTTGAACCGCTTCTGACCATGAAAAGCTTGGCGTCATCAATGAGTAATTATGACATCTTCATTAATGTATAATTTTTGGATTACATTAGACAATTGTGATAAATAAAAGTGTTATGGATATCTCAATTCGAGAGAAAGACACCGTAAAATCTAACTAAAAAAAAAAAGAGATGAAAGAACAGTTTGCGGGTATTGTAAGTATGGTACTTTGTCTCCCATCAAATATAGCCTCAATTGCACCTTTTGTTACATTATGCTTTTCATCAATGGGCAAAAAGGACGATGGTTTAGCAAACTGTATCAAAAGGGCTCGTGCGATACAGTTAAGTTATCATTAGATTTTTTATTTAAAAAAAAAAAAAGACATATTAAAAAACAAAATTGCTGATCATAATAATAATTGTGTAAAGATATTTTAGAAAAATATTCCCATTAACAATGTAAACACAATAATAAATTCTTGATTTTTATCTTGATATCATCATATCACAATTGAACTAGAATTTGTTCAAGTAACTATCCAAGTTTTAAAAGTCAAAAAAGTTGTCACTTCCAATGAATGAAAATGAAAGATCTAAAACCCTCTAGTAAAATCAAGGATAAATTTGAAGGACAAATAAAGATATGTGCATACAACCAGGTCAAAATAAAAAAAAATCGAGATTTATTGGGCCCCAATTAATCTCGACAGTTAATTTTAAAACAAAAATTGTGACATTATCCAGACCGTATGTTGCAGAGATCTCCGGCCGACACACACCATCGGTAACTATAAGTACTAAATTTTAGGATACCTGTCATCTTAACTGACATCAGTAGATGGTAATATGGCTCGAAAATAGACACTATACACATGATCATGCTAAAAAAACAACAAACATAGTTGTGAATTGTGAGGGCAATGAATGTATAGATGCTAAAATGGGATATTGATAATAAAATGAGCACCATAGAGTTGCAAAAGATAAGATACTAACCATTCCCACTACCAAAAAAAATTGATTCTTCACTCACCAACTTGTGGGGGGCTGCACAAAACAAACGAACAAATCCGCTTTCTCTTTCTGTTTCGCTCTCATCTAGATAAGAAGCCGACTGTATAGCCATTTCAGACGGTTGCTAGAATTTTCAACTTTTTCTACTGGGCCAGTCGCCACATTTTCCTTTTTCTCAAGAATCTAAGGAAAAAAAAAAAAAAAGAGGAGAATTTCTAGATGAATAAATCATTGACAATCTGAAAGAAAAATCCTGATATAATATACGAAAACACATGAATTAAACATGTGGATTTCTAGGGAAAATGACATTTAATAGACCAACGAACTAAATCACTCTATAGCTAACACTTGGAACAGGGAATCCGTAACTATTGAGGGATGTCGACACTTTTCTGAGCTATTCGTTATTTTTACGTAACTCGTGTCTAATTCTTGTGTAGTCAGTGGAGGTTTAAACTTTAGGGAATCGGGAGATGTCATGCTTTTAACTTTGATAACGATCTACGAAGCAACGACAAGATCATCCATTAGTGTAACTGATTAGGGAGTTTCCTATAGAAATAGCCTTAAACTATTCCATTTTTAGGGAACCTTTTTTTAATAAAGAGTTGTATCTTAAAGTTTTCATCAAATGAAGATAAGGAATCCTCTTGCATAACAAAAGTATCCGAGCACTCACACAATTAAGTAATTTATCTGATTCTTACCAATACAATTGCATACTTTATTATCAATTAAGCAAATCAGTACTAGTTGAAATGTTTTTTTTTTTTTTTTTAAAGGTGTATATGCCACCTTTAGATAAGGTAAAAAAAAGGGATGATTTGACATTTTTCAAGTACCTGAGAAATTCCATGCATTAGGAAGAGCTGGCTTATATCTACACCTGTTCACTGTGTCAACAGAGGACATAAAGTGGAAAAGGACGTAAATAAATACGTGAGTGAATCGACAAGGCAAAGAAAGTGCATATAAAATCTGAATATGTTTCAGTTTAAAGGGTAATTCTGATCAAGTAGGGTAAATTTCATAGATGGGACGGAGTCGCCTAAAAAGAGAACTTCATACTACAAGAGCTCTCACTGTGTGTGGGTTCCAGGGAAAAGCCGGAGACAAGGAGTCACCCCTGTCAATGAATCCCTCGTGACGCCTCCAAACTTCTGTGTCATACATCTCATCTACACTCTCTTTTACTTCCATTATTAGTGACTTTTTTTGGACTGAAATATATGGCCTCAGAGGGTCCATCTTGTATTAACAAGCATTTGATAGTACTTGAGCAAGGCCTTTGTGGAATTCCTTTCAGAGAGTACTACAAAATGACAAATTAAAGTCAAAAAAAAGAAAGCATAACTAAGCGAAACATTAGTAATTTTATATAATTAACACCAAAAAGTATGTTGGTGAGTGCTAGCATGTCCAGATCTTCAAGCATTACATGTTATCTGCAATTGGTCAATTAGCAAGAAATACAACATCTAGGCATCTCCAGCTCAACAAAGATAGAATCCAGCACAGAGTTTACTTTGCCAAATCACCTCATTAGTTGATTAAAAAAATTATTTAAAAGCAAAAGTGATGCAGTATGATGGGATAAATATGAGTTTTATTTTAATTAATTGTTATTTTATTAGTATTTTCGGAATTAAATGTAGTAGGATGATTATAAGAGGTTTTAGAGTAGATTTAGCATTGATTTAGTAGTTTTAGACTTCTATTAGGTTACCTTATAGGTTAGGCTTTATTTTAGGAGGATATTTCTTGTTTTCTAAGTTTTATGAGTGCTATAAAATAGCCTCAAAGTTGTAATCCGAAAATCAGACTTTGATATTTGATTTATGAAATATAGTTTTGCTGTGAGCAACTATTATTGAGGGTTTAAATCCCGTCTTGTTTTCTTAAATTCCGTTCAGTCATTCCTCTCATTCTCATATAACTTCAGCTCTTTCTATCATTTGGTATCGCTTTCTGGTTGTTTTGATGGCCGAACGAAGGCGTGGTCGTGGTGTTCATGATGTTCGTAGTAGGGTTCGTGGCATAATCCCCAGGAATACGATCCCCATCACGAACGTGAACTATATGAAATCAAGAAGGACGAACTGCGAAGAAAGATTCAAGATCTCAAACTTCGTTTGTTGCGTTCCGAGATTCGAGAACTCCAAAGATACTTTGATCGGGTGGAGGGTCGACGAATCCAACGACAACTAGCGCAGTTGGAGGACTCGCATCTCGCACGTATCGTCCGATGAAGAGGGCTCGGAGTCAGATCTGTGGTCTGATGATGATGAGGATATCTATCCTTTCGATCGTGATCAAGAACTTGAGTGCAAGAGAGAGGCCGATCCTCTGACTCTTGACGAGTTTTGTGACCGATTGAATCCTGTTCCCGTGGATTGCTTTGTTGATTCAACGGGTTCCGACGTTGTCATTGATTGGTCAAAACCACCAATCTTTGATGACGATAATTATGAAGATGATATTGAGGGTTTTGACCCAGCAGAAGCCATTGTGTTGCAGCCGAACCTGGGAGCAGGTTGTGATTTTCTGGGTTCATCTATTTTACTGAAAGGAGGTATTTTTGGTTCTTATTGTTACGAGGATCCCTTTTATGTTGAAGTTCCGTTTATTTCGCAATCTGGGTTCTTCAAAGGTTTATTCATTGAGAGTTTTTTAGTTAACGGATGGACAGATTGGATGGATGTGATGAGAAGTGCTACTAAGTATACAGTTCGAAGACGTTTGAAGCTTAAGTTTTCAGAGATATTTCCGAAGAGCAATGACTCAAATTCGAGGTCGAATTTTTCTAAGAAGAGGAGAATGATGCAGTATGATGGAATAAATATGAGTTTTATTTTAATTAATTGTTATTTTATTAGTATTTTCGGAATTAAATGTAGTAGGATGATTATAAGAGGTTTTAGAGTAGATTTAGCATTGATTTAGTAGTTTTAGACTTCTATTAGGTTACCTTATAGGTTAGGCTTTATTTTAGGAGGATATTTCTTGTTTTCTAAGTTTTATGAGTGCTATAAAATAGCCTCAAAGTTGTAATCCGAAAATCAGACTTTGATATTTGATTTATGAAATATAGTTTTGCTGTGAGCAACTATTATTGAGGGTTTAAATCCCGTCTTGTTTTCTTAAATTCCGTTCAGTCATTCCTCTCATTCTCATATAACCTTCAGTTCTTTCTATCAAAAAGATATCCATGACATCCACCAGATAGACATTAGGATGTAAAGTCTCATAGTCAAGTAAAGATATGGAGGGTTTTATTTTTTTTTATAACTGGCTACATCATTCAATAATAAATATATAAAATATGATTAGCCGAAAAGACTATACATAATAAGTCAATAACAATTTTTTGCAAATAAAAAATACTGAAGCCTAGCAGCATGATGAATCAGCAAAGAATTGATGCGGAGCAAATATGGCAGCAGAAATCATACAATCAAAAGCAAGCTCAGCGCAAGTATGATTGTACAACTTTCAAACACAGTCATATACACGCATATTCATGCATAAACAGGTTTGCATATCCAAAATGCATCAGGTGTATGCCAAATATGACTAAAATCATTATATGCCTACTATGAAATAGAGAAAATCATTTGTTTGAGAAAGCAGCATCCGAAAATTAGTTTATAGAGGTTTTAGTTATAATTTAACAATTTCCTCAACAACAAGTTTACTATAAACTCACTCCATCCCATAAAGATGTTCTCGTTAGCCATTTATATTGGTCCCAAAAAGTTGTTCCCATTTCCATAATTGTTAGGTTAAAATCATTAAACTTCCGGAATTGCCAACCAAGGAAGAAGATGGAGAGAGGAGAGGATGAGAGCTAACTGATGAAGAATTAAGGAGTAATGGTGTAATAAGTAAACCTCATTAAGGTTGAACACCCAAATCCCTGATACAAATCCTAGCCACTCTATGGCAGGAGAAAAGATTCTTAAAGCCATTAGAAAGTAAAAGGCTTAAATAAGTGATCAAACTAAACAGAATCACTGAATGATTCAGATGTGAGCTTCACTGCAGATATCTGCAGTGCTATATATATCAGTGTTTGGCCTATGCAACTTTGTACAAGTAGTTCTAACATCAAAACTAACCGACTACATGGTATTTTAGTACATGGTTACATGATTCAATGTTTAGTATAAATTTTGGACCACCGAGTATGTTGTTTAGTAATGTAATTTTGTGTAGTTCAGACAGAAGTTGCGAGAGTAAACTGCTTTTTTGCCCCGCGTACTATTTCGGATTATCAATTTAGCACTCATACCGTGGAAACAACAAATGTCTCACGCGTACTAGTAATTTAATTACAAAATTAACCAATTAACTAATGAACCGTCAGAAATTTAACGAACCTCGCCTAATCAACAACTAATTGACCCGTTACTGATGACGTGGCTGCTGAGTAGGTGCTTAGTTGGACACAGTATATATTCTTTAATTATTTTATATATTTATAATAATTCTAATACACTTATATAATTATTTTAAACTAAAAGATTTCAAATTTTTTTGAATTAAATAGTATTACATTACATCTAAATGCACCTTTCTCTCTCCACTACAACTTCCCCACACCAACCACCACAATGTTCACCACCGTCTCCATCTTTAGTCCCACCGACAGTTCACACCACCGGCTCCTACACCATCAAATTTTCGCCATCATCAAAATACTGCACATACATAAACCTTCTTCAAAACACACCACATAGATAGATCTGCTCGAAACCAAATACCCAAAAAATCGAACCAACTACATAGATCAGCATCAAAAAACACCCAAATTCAAAGATGTAACTCACACACAGAAATCTAACACACAAACATGCACCAGATCTAAATTCTAAAACACAAACACAAACACACACATACATTAGATATAAGATCTATAACACACACACACGAATGAATACACACAGACAAGAAATTGAGTTGAATTGTTTCATTTGAAAAAAAATTGTTAATGGGTTTCGGTTGAGAGGAGATATAGGGTTGAGGCGATAGAAGAGGGGAGACGAAGACCAGGCATGAGGAGTGGGATGGCGGATAGCATCGACGGTGAAGGGTGGTGTAGGGGAGGGTTGCGAACGCGAAGGGGAAGAAGGCAACATAATGGTAACGATGGTCAGGGAAGAAGGTTGGTTAGGGAGAGGAGGTCGGGTCGATTGGTGGTGTCGGTATACGTGTCAGAGAAGAAGTCGGAGTGGGTTGTTAGACGGGGAAAGGTGGAGAGAGGACCATATTTCCCAGATTTGGTTCAATTTTGTAACAGTGCTAATAGGTGGGAGTTTTAGGATGGGGAACAAAGATTAGCTTATAATTATCTTGTAAAATAAGAATATTTTTTTAAGAAAAAAGGTATTTTAACTCGAACAGATTCATAAAAATGTTATGCATATATATTATTAATTTTTCTTTAAAATCGAATGTATATAAAACTATCTTCTTTTGAAATATATATATATATATATATATATATATATATATATATATATACACAATATTTTTTTGAAGAAAAATGTATATAAATATACGAAAAATGTTTTTTTTTAAATAAACAAAATGTTATACGTATATATACTTATATTATAATAATTAGAAATACATAAAATAATTAAAGAATTATACTATGTCCAACTAATCATCTACCCAGCAACCACGTCATCAGTGACGGGGTCAATTAGTTGTTGATTAGGCGATATTCGTTAAATTTCTGACGGTTCGTTAGTTCATTAGTTAATTTTGTAATTAAATCAATAGTACGCATGAGATAATTGTTGTTTTCGTGGTACGAGCACTAAATTGATAATCCGTAATAGTACGCGGGGCAAAAAAAAACAGTTTACTCCAAGTTGCGACAAGTGGTCTTTATATTATTCTCAGAAGAATATGTACCAATCAGGCTGTTAAGGTTTTGTTTTCGTTTTAGGGAGACAAATATAAGCTACTTCTACATTATACAAATTAAAATAATCATTAGAAAAGCATTCAACTCGATACCTGCAGTACTGTGGGTCTGATCTGAAGCAGTTGTTCAAGTGTGGTATTAAGCAGTCAGTCCCAGAATTGGACGATAAATTAATTACAATTTTACAGAGGGATAAAAAATTGTACTTGAAAAAAAAAAAAGAAAAAGAAAAGCAGTTCCTGAGAGGCTTACAAACACAATATTCTCCAAAGAATGATGAAAATATAGATGGAATGACCTGAAAACTCGTTAGATAACTGGGCATCCGTTAACCACGATCCCTTCAGCTGATGGGCAAGTAGCCAAAGAGCATCCATCTGGTTTATGTCCCCACCAATCCAAGCTAACATGCTCCATATCAAGACATAGATACAATAAAACACCCATGAAAGCCAGCCCAGCATCCAACGCCCCAGATAACACATAGTTATGGCGGCCCCACCAGTTGCGGTAATACCGGAAAGCAACAAAACCCGACAAAAAACCAATAAGTATCCAGCTATTATAATTGACAGCAGTAGCTGGTGGCATATTGATAGTTGCACCTAAAAGTACAGGCATTGTAATAAGCCCAATCCAGGATTTGTTTGGGAAAGCCTTGTATAAGAGCCAAACAAGAACAGGAGCTAAAGCTCCGGCTAAGAAAAACCAGTTTATAGCAGAGTAATAGCCGAGATCTCCGAAAATTCTCCGGGGCCCAATCAGACCCCAAATAACTGAGGCGTCATAGAAAACGTGGTCACTTGGACAGGTCCACGGGCTGCCTGCAGGAAGCATAGCCCTATCACATATGTCTGGCATGGTGTTCATGAGCCACCATGTTGTTCCTATATGAACCAGGGCTGATACTAGTGTACCAAGTACCTGTCAGCAGTAAAATGATAGAAACTTCAGTATAAGTTAGTCACTCATCACAGACCAAACGGTTTAATTTCACTGCCCACACCTAAGGTTTGGACAAGTCTCACTGACCACCCCCCCCCCCCGAGGTTTGTTTCATCTCACTTACCCCCTTTTCTCAACTATATTTAATGAAATTACTATTTTACCCCTAAATCTCCTTCCAGATATTATATATAGAAACTTCGAATATTGAAGGTTAAAAATAGGCATTTCATTTTAATAACTTGACTAAAGGGAGTAACTGAGATGAAATCAAACTTTAGGGTGGCAGTGAAACTTACCCAAACCTCAGGGGTGAGCAATGAAATTAACCCCAGACAAAGACAAACATTAAAGTTCGGGTGAGCAATGAAAAGGGAGGGAAATAACCTGCGCCATGAACATTGAGCGAGGAGGAATCTTCATGTAATGTCCGAGTTTGAAGTCTTGTAGAAACGTGATTCCTTGTTTGACACTTATATGTCCATACACTTTAAAGCACATATTTGCTACTGGATATCCCGGATAGAGATATCCTATAATGTATTCCGTAATTACATTCAGACCTGGAGTCTATTCAGATATCAACAAAAGTAACTATTTTAGAACATTAATATTATGAATCTGATTGTCACAAACAACTTCGGAAGCTATGATAAATTGACATCACCTGATTTGTTGTCGCCGTGATGACTCCAATTGGGAGGGTAAAAAAGAATGCGAGTGTACAAGCCAGCAAGAAAGCCCACCATGGTAACTGGAGTTGATCTTTGTAGTACTGACATACAAATAATGTTGCTATGATGTTAACAACGATAATGCAGGTGAACCACCACTCAGGAACTTGCTTGTATTTTCTCATTAGCTTAGTGTGCACATCAATCGTCTTCTCCTGGAAGGCAGACTTGCTTAGCTGCCACATATCTCTAAAACCATTGAATAAAAGAAAAAACAAGGTTAGACCTGATTTATATGAGTTGCACAGAGGAAAATTCATAGGTTAGTTCCACTGCCAACCCCTGAGGTTTGGACAAGTACCACTTCCCCCCACCCCAGGTTTGGTTTTCATTGTCCCCTCGTGTCAACTTTATTTATAAAATGACTATTTTACCCTAAATATCCGCAATACAAAGTCCAAATACAATATTAATCACTATGAAAGTTTAGGAGTAAAATAGTCATTTTTCGTTTAAATAAAGTTGACACAAGGGTGGAAGTGAAACGAAACCAAACCTCAGGGATGGGCAGTGAAATTAGCGCATAATATTGGAGCAGTGGTGCTACTTACTTCCCATGGAAGAGGAATACGTGAACAATAGTGGCCGTGAGGCAGGCAAAACTGACTGCATAATTCATAGCAAAGAAGATGCTGAGGTAGAGGTGTCCCTCCTTCTCATACGCTTCCGAGTCAAAGTGGAAATTTGAATCAATAATAGCCGTGGTATTATACTTCTGGCCACCAGAAGTGAATAAATCATCAGAAAATATGGGAAACCTCTTTGCTTCGTAAATATTGAACCAATAAGCAGCAGGGGTAATAATATAAGTCACAAGAGCATATCCAACTGCAATGTTAACAGTAGCAAACCATGGGCTTGCAAGTGGGCTGCCGAGATAAGAAGATATGCTGGACCAATCGAAACCAATGGCACCAATACCAAGCCCGTGGAGCCCAGAACCGAGCTGATGGGCTAGAACTGAAGTGGGGAACATCCAACATAACCAGGAAAGGGAAGATACCATTGGGAAAAGGTATCCTGGAATTACGTAATAACAAAAACTGAAGGTGAAGGCGATTAGGAAGAACTGGTTTCGTGTTAATCCGCCTTTTGGTCTCTTTTCTTTCTCGTGAAGTGCCCTGTCATTTCGTAATTTGACAAATTAGCAAGCTGATCAATTGTATTCATTTTCTTTGTGTGTGTGAAAGTGTGTGTAGTGATACCTTCCGAATGTACTCTTGTTTGTATAAAGTTCATTAAAATGCAACCTCATGCTACACGGGCTCCCACTATGTGTGGGGTGGGGTCCAAGGAGGAGTCGGGCTCACATGGCCTTCTATCATTATTCTTTAAGATAATCCTAATCTAATAGGCAGGCTCAGTAACTTCAGTTGTGATTCAGATCAATTATCAAAACAGTATATTTTAAAAGTGTACTTAGCACGAACGTTACTACAGTGAAAGACTGAAACACAAAAGCATTTCGAAACACATTCGTATATTCTTCGCATACTTATACATAACAAAAAATCAATTCTCTCAACTCTTGCAAGAATATCATTCTAGTGCTTTAAAAAGAACTCGCTGGCATCTCCTAAATACAAGAGTTTGTTGGTGAGTAGGATTTAAATTTAGCAGGCTGTTAGGAACAATTTTGTATTACCTACCAAGTTACCAGGGTATATACTCCTTTCACTGTGACCCAAAAAATAATTAAAGGAGGAAGAAATTAACACAAACTCTTACTAGAAATGTAATTTAAAGCATCTAAGTGCACTTCTCAAGCTTTCATTCTGAATAAGATTCTGCACTGAATTCTCTCTAGTGATGATATCAATACAACAGATAAAACTAAAGACGCAAGAATTAAGCTAGAACTGATAGCATTGGCATGCAATGAATATATGTGTGTGTGTGTATGTATATATAAATGTGTGTGTACATATATATTCATTCCATCCCTCATCTTCAATGTCCTTACCTTCCAGTCCCTAACCCTATGAAATGTTGATTACTATACAGAGAGCAATGTGTACTACAAGATCAGTAAGCATTTCATTGAGGGAGATAGGCACAAATATCTTCCTTGGGTTTCGGCTGCTACTGCACCTCCTGCTGCTGCTCCAGCTCCAAGTGTTGCCCTAAGTGTTGTTTCGAGTGAATACAACACTCAAGGCAACACTTCACCAATAATGATTGATGCTTCTGTTGTACTTAATTTTTTCCACAGGCAAATGAAGCACATAAACTCTCTGATACAAGGGTGGCTGGAAATGAGAGCAGACATGGAGCAAATGGTAGATTTGATTTTTTCCAAAATAGGGGGAGATCAAATACTTGATGTTTCCACCGAAGCTGGTACGAGTGGTGATAGAGCCGAGGGAAATTAAGGTGGAACTAAAGGACCAAGGGCTGATCCTCAATCTGATACAACCTCCGAAGTTTGATGTGTTAATATTTCATTGGAATTGTGGTTATCCTAAAACAATTTTTATTTGTTGGTTTGTTGATTAAACAATTATTGTTTTGTTTTTAGTTTAATGGTTGTTTTGTTGGATGATTTTAAACTTGGGGATATTATGTGTTTAGTCTATAATAATCTTTGGTTTGCTTGTTTTAAATCTCGGATTGAGGGGGAGTAAAATATTGAGGGGGAGATATATTTTGGAGTTACGTGACTAACATTCTTATGCAGGAACATCAATTTGTATTTTTTGAAGAAATGTGTAACTGAGGGGGAGATTGTTAGTGTTACACCAGTGTTGCCATTGGTGTTGTCTCCTGTGTTGCTACACTAGTGTTGTCACTGGTGTTGCCTCATGTGTTGTCATCATGCTGACAATTTAAAATGAGGATAGTTACTACATGTTATTCATAAATTACAAAGTGATAACTTATTTTTTATATGTCTGCTATTAGTTTGTTAATTTAATGGTTGGACATGTTATAATAAGGCTGCAAGGCGTGATATGTGAGGGAGAAAAGAAAGTTACACATAAATCCCTATTTATGTGTAAATGTGGAGACCAAGTAAATATAGTTGGAGGCTTATCTACTTAGAAGGACTAAAGATAAGGCGTACAAGGTTGATATAGCTTGACGGTACAAGTGTTGAAGCATAGGAAGACTTAGTCTTCTACAAACATGGAAGGTGGAGCTTAAAAGAATGATTCTGTCTTATGGTTATTTTTCTGGTTAGTTTGAGTAGGCTTCAAGTTCTAGGAGCCTATATATAGTGCAATCATTCGACAGCTTCAATCACCCAGTCCAGAAGTTGAGATTTGCACAAGTTAGAACACAGCTACATAGTGTTGTCCCATGTGTTGGCAACACTCTATCCAACACCAGTAAGTTATCGTAAATAGCTTTCATTCCTAGAGTGTTTTTGTGTGTTAGATAGTGAGTTCTTGTAAATAGTGTGTTCTAAAATAGTTGTTACACTAAGCTATTGATTGAAAATCATTAAGGAAATTTTCGACCTTGTAACGAAAGTTTATTAATAAGAAAGGTATTGCTATCCGGGCACCTATCAAGTTATACTCCCTCCGTCCCACCAAAACTGATACTTATTTCCTTTTTGGTTCGTCCCAACCAAACTGATACTTCCCAAAAATGGCAAGGGAATCTTCACTATTTACCCCACTCATTCTCTCTCCTATTTCACTTTTACACTCACAACATTCTCTCTCCTAATTATTCCTCCCACTCATTCTCTCTCCTATTTAATTCTTCATACTCACAACATTTTCTTTCACTTTTTCTCTCTCTTACTTTTCCTTAATCCGCGTGCCCCGAAATTTGGTCTCAGTTTTGATGGGACGGAGGGAATATATTTATATATATAAATTGAGAAAAATCTATTATGTTGTGTTTATTTTTATTATTTACGTTGTGATGGATGTAGTTTTACATCCAAAAGATATCTCATTTTGGACCTATTATAGTGCAAATTTCGAGTAAAATGCTTTTTAATTTTTATGTTTAGTGTTTTCTCTGGTTCAGGAAATTAGGTAGTGATTTGGTAGCTTTTGAACCCAATAAAGTAAGAAATCTGAGACGGAGCAAAGCGGAGGAGTTAAAAAGAGAAGAAAAGAAGAAAAAGAAAAGGGAGTGACCAAAGTACAGTGACCAAATTGGAAAGGAAGAAAAAGAAAACATCTTTGGCCGAGAGTTTGTGCGGCCGCACCAAACACATGGGGTGACCGCACCAATCCATTCTCTCAGGGGTTGGATTTAACATTATCTATTTAGTCTATGTCATAATTGTTTTGTATTTTCCAAATTTGATCTCTCTAGTTCTTTTTAGCTAATTTCATGAAAGTGTTAAAGATTGCAACTTTTGACTTTGATTTAGTTTTTAATTGCTTTATAACCAATTGGGTTTGATTTTCCATCATTGAATTGGGGATTTTTCTCACCAAAGACTCATGCTTTAAAGATTGAATTGATTTGTCGCCGTGATAGAAAGCAAATTGATTTAGGTTCTTTATCCTTCTGATCTTAAAGTTTTTCCTAGTTAAATTACTTATACTTGATTTGTGAAAAGTAATTGATTTGGAAATAATATATTGAAATTCGGCCGCCTTACCGTCCCAATCTTTGCATTAGTGGTGAACCCTAGATTGAGATTAATTACCTATTTTATCTATTAAAATGACATAGATTGATGATTTTGTGAAGTCCAATCTATGAAATTAGTCTCTTTATTGTTTAATCTCATATTTGATTACTTGTTTTCTTGCTTTATTTAGTCTAAAGTTTTGATCTTTTTAGTAGTTATGTGCTTTCAAAACCAACCCCCCATTTGTTCTTTTATTTGCTTTTATGCATCATTTGAATTGTTCCAAGCAATCCGAGTCCCTGTGAATTCGACTCCTACAGGAGTATATTGCTACAAGTTGGCACTCGTACTTGTGAGGATTATTATAACAAGCACTGGGTATTGAAAAATATTCATCACGTTGCTTTAAAAATGTCAATTATTTTCATTTATTTTGGATTAGTGTTAACAGTGTTATTTTTAGTGTTAGACAATAATATTAACAAAACTCGTGAGTTTTTCTCATCTAAGCCAATAACCATACATGCTACTATGCTAGTTACTACCATAAAAAGTCGCTTTTTGATCGTGTAACTCATGTTTACAGGGGCCTTCGAGTGCTTCTTGAGAAAATGCAGATAGCAATCATTAACCATTTGTACTAGATACTACCATAAAAAGTCGCTTTTGCAATTTCTTACTCCCTCTGTTCCTAAATAAGAAAATATTTTAGTGTATTTAAATTGTGACCAACTATGTATAAAACTGCCCTTCATTCTAAAAAAAATGTACTGTATAAAACAAATAAAACACCTTCTATCAAAAATCAAGTATATTTTTTAAAATTTTTCTTTTTTTTTAGTTATCTATTTAAGGAAATTTTACCAAGATTCTCAAAATGACCGAAAAATTAACTTGTCAAATTCTAAAAGTGGCATTTCGCATTCCAGTCATACCTACCAACAGTTGGAAAGAAAAAATCAACAAGTACCTGAAGAGTGAAACCTGGACTAGATTCTGCGGCCACCACATAGCTGCCGGCTCCACTAAATACCGCCGGAATATTCCCGCCCACCCAAACCCCAACACCTGCGTCGTCACCACCACAATCAACGCCACCCAAAAAGTCAACCTCTCCTTATAAAATATCTTCACCGCGCTCACCACATGAATCGAGTACGGATTCCCGGCACCGGCGTTAGCAAATATCGTAATCAACACGTGCTCCTTCATATTAAACGGTCCAGGATTCAATGTAAACTCCCATCTCCGCCCCCGGAAAAACACTCGATTCGTGATCGTTGATGCCATCAGATGGCCGAGCGGGACCACCGCGATCTGAGCTGAAATCGAGGTAATAGATAACGGCTCTCTCCGGTACCAGAAAAACTGATTGAGAAGAGATAAAACAACGCAGGCGAGTGTTCCCAGTGTCCACATACGGAAAGTGACGACGGGTAGAGTCGGGTCGTCGGAGACAGGGACGGTGAGGGCAACTTGCTCAATCGGCGAATTCTCCTCCGGTGACGGAGGGGTATCGGAAACAGAGACATCTTCGGATTGCCTGTTAACTGCAGAATTTTTTGGGGGTTTTTTTTTCAAATTATGAGCGTCGAATTTGAAAAAGTTGTTACGAAATGATTGGAGAAACCGGAGGGTTTTAGAATCTTACTAAGTGGAGCTGTGATTTCGTGGATGTCTTTCATCGCCGCCACCACTTTCTCTCTCCTCTCTTTTCTTTCTTGTTTTCCACAGGCCCTGGAGTGGTGGAGGGAGAGCCCAAACTTTGAAACACAATTGGAAATTTATAATTGTGGGTCCCCCAACACCTAACTCGCTTAACAATATTCAAATCTATCCCTAGCCCCTAGCCCCTGCCCCAAAATATTACTCCTTTTATATTAAATAAACAGAAAATTTTGGGAGAAATTAGTTTTTTCAAATATTATAAAAATTCTTATTTTTAATTTAAAAAATTGATACATAAATTTTAAATCAAACTAACTTGATTTTTTGAACCGGTCATTGAATCAATTTTTAAAATAAAACAGGATTTTTTATAATATTTAGGAGAAACTAGTTTCTCCCAAAACCAACTCTAAAATAAATGTCTAAAATATTATTAATTTATTTTAAATTTAAAATAAATTTAAATTTTTTGAAAATTCTTTTTTTTTTTGTTAGATAGATGTAGTACTTCAATATCGGAACCTCTCGCATTGACAAATGGTTAATTGTTTACCTATTTTTGAAGTTTGAATAAATTTTATCATATCTCGTGAGGTTTGATTTCATATTAAGGTATGATGATGTAAAAAAAGTTGAATCAGCTCAAATCAAGTGTTTTGGATATTTCTGTTAACTTAAATAGCCTGAAAAAAATGACAAAAAAATATAACAAGTTTTTTTTAATAGAATAAATATTAAAATAAAATTGAGCAAATTTAAACTCGCTACACCGTATATCGAGTTTAACCGGATAAAATTATAAACTTGTTGCACCGTGTAGCGAGTTTTAAAAAATTAATCATTTTAGCAAATGATTTTAAATACTCCCTCCGTCCCAACGAAAAAGCCATTTATTTCCTTTTTGGGCGTCCCATTTAAAAAGTCACTTTCCCAAAAAGGAAACCTTAAATCACTATTCTCTCCACTCATTCTCTCTCCTACTTTACTTTTACACTCACAACATTCTCTTTCTTACATCACCTCCCACTCATTCTCTCTCCTATTTAATTTTTCATACTCACAACATTTAAACTTTTTCTCTTTCCTACATCACATTTCTTATTTTGCGTGCCCAACTAATTTTGTGGCTCTTTCGCTGGGACGGAGGGAGTATGGGTTATTTTGGAATTTTAATTTTTAAAATAGAATTATTTAAGAAAAGTTTCTTAAAAAAAAGCTTGAGATCCGGTGAAGATTCTAAGTCAGAAAATGCACCGAGACTGATTATGGGCCAGGTTCATTGCAAACTGTCAATTACAGTACATTGATTTTTTAATCCACAATAAGCAAGAAGAGATACCCTAGCATTCACCCACGTTTGACTTTAATACGAACCTTCTTAAATTTACTTTAGGGCACGTTTGTGTACATCAATTTCATAATTTGAAATTGAAATTGAAACATAAAATTTCAATTTACTGTTTGAATGCTAAAATGAGGAATATAATTGAAATTGAATTATAATTATAATAATCTAATTTTATAAAATCAATCTATAATACAATAGAGAGTGTATATAACCGTATCTTAGCCCCCCATAAAGAAAGGCTGAGATTCAATGTTAGAAAATTAATCGGACGGCCTATATTCCTCCTCCTTCCCCACTTTGTTTGAACTGCCCCACTCCTCTCCTCCACAAACCGTATGACTCCACTCCCTCAACCGCTGATAGATATCATCTTCCAAGTTAATTTGCAGTTTTCCCTAACGTCTCTTTCTCTACCCATTCTTTCATTTCAATTGTTTGTTTGCATTTTTGCTGAAGGTAAGAAAAATCCCCTTATAATAAAATTAGGGTTTCTCAATTCGAATTTTTTTTAGGATATGGTACCGTCGGTGATGGAGGGGATCACGCAGCATAGTCGGTTGTCCTCTATTCCAATGGGAACTCATGATGATTTGTAAATACAACTAGGGATTTAGATGCACATGGTAGCAATACACTGCAATGTTTAGGTAATCAGGTCTTCAATCCGTCTGATATTTCGAATTCATTATCTGAGGGAAGTGGGAGCAATTTTAGCAGCAGTGATCAAGGCTCCTCTTCAGTTTTTGATGGCGAAAGCAAGGTTTCTGGAGGAAGCAGTGATGGAGAATCTCAAGCTTTTGTCGATGGGTTAGTGAAATTGGATGGAACCGAAGGAGTTCATGAAACTATAAGGAAAAAATTTGTTTCGGGTTTGGATTCTCTTGGATTTCACACCAAAGTGAAGACTATCATCCAACTGGCAATCATTTCAAACACTAGAGAATAAGACAAGTCATTTCAGAAACACGGGTATTCACTAATGCCTCCGTCCCAATATAAATGTCATTTTTGTTCATGATCAAAAACAAAAGTGGGCACTCATATTGGGACAGAGGTAGTAATAAACACAGTCATCAATATTAGTACATTACTGCCTCAAAAATATTTCATCAATTTTTCAATATTTATACCAACTTTACTGAGATTCTGAGAATACAAACTTGTAAAGCGTTTATCTCAAACTCATTGAAACTTGCTAATGTGTCATAACTCCGCGGCATCTGCAACAAATAAGGGTACCACCCAGAGCTATTACCCTTACTCACTTCATTTAGTAATGCACCAGCCAATATCTGCAGTACAAAATGATTTAAAAAGGAGTATGATCACAGTAGTACACAACAACCATTAGGTGAGATATGTATAAGCACTCATTTGCAAAAAAAAAAAAAACTCAGTTACTTCCTTTTTAATACAGAATTATTGTTTTATAATTTCTGCCCCATATTTAGTTCTCTCAGAGGAGCTTACTATTCCCGAAAATCCAAGGCATCCCCAACTTAGGAAATGTCTATCGAGTCCACCAAACTGAAGGTCATCTTATGGGCATTTCTTCTTGGCACTTTATTTTCTCATGCAGGTTTGGTTTCATAATCATTATTTACAACTCAATTCTCAAATTATATGGTATATGTACGTGTATATATATATATATATATATATATATATATATATATATATATATATATATATATATTCAGAATCTTTCTTGCTTTTGGCAATTTAGTGGCGTTTGATCCACTGGACCCCTTTGGGAACATAACAATAAAATGGGACGTAATTTCTTGGACCCCAGATGGTTATGTGGTGAATTTCTTGAGACCATATTATTTTTCCTAAACGGTGAGCCATTTTAACTGAGTGGATCATCCAGGCTATGGTGACAATGAACAACTTCCAAATGTATCGGCATATAATGAGGACAAGGCTTTCAAAAAAACCAAGCCAAGTGGGTATTTCAGAAAAATGAATGTCTTTGATTCCTTGGGTAATAAATTGTGTGCATATGGGAGGAGAAGCAGGAACTTCATGAAGAGGCAGAAAGATGGAAAGGATGAAGGGCAATTGTCATCTTACATCGATGTTTTCCACTCTGCACAGGTATAACACTTCATGTTGGTCCCAAAGGTGGCAACAAGGGTGAAAATACAGCTAGAGGGGGAGTGAATAGCTGTTTCAAATTTTTCGCCCTCTTTAAAAACTAAACCTCTAAGCTTACAAAACCTCTTGCAGTGTGTAAGAAAGTGCAAGTAGCGTTGTAAAATGCACAGCGGAATATATGAGCTATAAAGCGGTTTTGGGAGAGGCGGTTTTGCAAAGCGGTTTGATAGTGCGGTTGTCAGAAGGTGCAGTTTGCAAAAAGTGAGGCTTTGACAATGTTAACTCCAAACACTATTTCACAATAAAGGATAACTATATAAAGATCAAACAAAGACAGAGATAAATAATTAGCAAGCACAGAAAATATAAATGCAGTAAAGTATATGAACAAGCTATTTGGAGTGGTTCAATCGATAAACGATCTACGTCCACTACCAAGATGGTTAGTCTTGGATTTCTAAGGGAGATTTTATATTGAGTATTTGAGATTACAAAGTACAATAAAATCTTTTCTATGAAGAACAAATCCTAGACTATAACCAGTGTATCTCAAATGAATAAACTATGTGTTTAAACAAGTGAGGTGTGTGTGTTCAAGATCAAGGCTCTTTAAATCTGAGAGATGTAGAGCTCAATGATTCTTGAATGTGTTAAGGCTTGATTTCTGGGCTGGGGAATATTTCTTGAAGTATGAAGATGAAGATTCAAAGGACTTAGAATTTCTGGACAGAACTTCAACTTCTTATGAACACAGTAATTTCTCAAGATTCAAGCAATCTTCAAATGGTGAAGATTAGGGGTATTTATACCCAAGCATCAAGAAACTAGCCGTTGGATGCAGCTGTTGTAAGGACAGTCCTTGATGCAATCCCATTGGTCCACAGCAATAACTTTTGTCCTTTGGAACTTTTGATGCAGGAAAAGCTGATCAGGCTTCAGCTGCAATCAAGGTGGTTAGGACATCTGTCACTTTTTTAAGATCCTTGCAGATCTTGTCTGAAAAGTAGTCACGTGACAAGATATGGTAGTTGACTTTTGATATTGCTGACGTGGATTCCAACGGTCAAAAGAGTTCACTTCAAGTAGCTAATCATTGGGGCGGTTCTGGGGTCAAGCGGTTTTGACAAGAAAGCGGTTCCACCAGAAGAAGGATTTCCAAGAGTGCGGTTTGCACTTTGGTAATCAAGCGGTTTCAGATGAAGGGAATCACAAAGCAAAAAGGCAGTTCTGCCAAGCGGTTCTAGAAGGGCGGTTCTGAAACCCTTGAAACTGCAATCCTAAGATCCAATGATTCTAGAGCCAGTCTTCAAGCCTAAATTTAACCTATTCTATAAAATGGACTTAGCTAAAAAATTTGAAGTCTAAGCTTCATTACATAGGGTCCTAAAGTCCTTAAAATAAATAGGAGGTTATGGTATCAATCAAATCTAATACAAAATAGGAGGGTTAAAATATGCATACCCAACAATCTCCCCCTATTTGATTGATGCCATTACCTACTACAGCAAAAGCAAACATTGTACTTGGTAAAAATATGTCCATAGGAATTAACATGGTAAGTCATGTCCCAAGTCAATGCACACACTAGCTTAAGCTATAGATTTCTATACTTTTGGAAGATTAAAAACTTACAAATTGAAGAGTATAGAAATGCATTCAGTGCACTTAAAAAGTATGAGTTTAAGTTCAAAGTGCAGTTTAAACTGAATGTTTAAACATCAATTCAAAAGAATGATTTTTAAGTTGAAAAGTATTTGAAATAGGTTTAAGACCATAAGCGGTTTCATTGTTCTACAAACAAGCAGTTTGATATGAACAAGGTTTTGGAACCATGATGCAATTTCCATTAATTCCTAAGATGATTACAAGTTCAGAAATGAAGGAAAATTACAAGGTTACAAACAAAATAAAGTAAGTTGGACAAAGAGAATACAAGGAGAGTGCGGTCCAACTTACACAAGCGGTTCAAAAAAAAGGAAAAGCGGTTTACTGCTGGGGCAGCTTGTTAACTTCATGATCAGCTCCACTTGGCCCAGCTATTGATTGATCAGTGCAAACGCTTTCCTTAATCTTCTAACTTCCTCTGCGGTTACGGTGAGAGTAGCTTCAAGCTTCTTTAGGGCATTGACGGAATGAGCGAGGTAGAATTGGTAGCACCAAGCCGCTTTGGTGTTTTCCACAAGGTTGTCTACGATAGTATCCGGCTGAACATGGAGGGAAGAGTAGAGAGAATTGAAGATGGTGTGCACTTCCTCTGAGCAGCGACGATCCGAGCTTGAATGGCTTGTTCCATTGGTTCAAGATCCTTGAGGATACCTTCGAGGAGGTTTTGAGATCATTATTTGTTGAGCCAAGTTTTGAATTGAATCCTTCCACGAGGTTGTCCGGGCGGTCGTTGAATTCATCTTGTATTTCATTCAGCTTTGCCTTTACTTCTCCAGCAATAGTATCAAGATTGACCTTAGAATCTACTTTGAATATGTCAATCTGTTCCAACACTTCTTCACGCAAAGAGTCCAGAGCGGTTTGAGTTTCAGCGGTTTGGCTATGCCCTGGTCTTGAGTTCAGAATAGTGAGAAATTTGGAACTAAGTTCTCCAAGATCCTTTTCAATGGCTTTACAAATCTTTTCACCAAGCTCATTAAGGATCTTGTTCAGCTCAGCAAGAGATGCCTTATCTCCCAAGGCTTTGAGCATTCCATCTTCCAAGGATTTTTGAAAGGCATTAAAACAAGCTTCAGCAGTGGATTTAACCATTGAAGCGGTTTCATCCAAGGAAGCGGTTGCCGGAGATGGAGTTGATGTAGATCTCTCCCCCTTAATGGCATCAATCAATAATGATTTAAGAGCAGCCATCTCAAGGGATTGAGCATCTACCTTGGCTTGAAGGGAGGTATTGGAGGCGGTCAGCTTGATGATGTGGCCTTGATTGATGAGGAGTTGGCCTTGAATGAGGTTAAGGGTTTGAAGGATTTGGGAGTAGTCAGTGGGAGGAGCGGTTGAGGGTGAAGTGGTTGGAAATATGGGAGGCGGGTGGGTTTGGTTGGTTTCAGGCGCGGTTTGGGTTTGGGGAGGTATATTTGGAGGAGGTGAGTTCTGTCTAATGGGTGAGTTGTGTGGAGTTGGTGATTTTGAAGGGGGTGTTAGATTTGGAGCGGTTAGGTGTAGGGGAGTGGGAGCGGTTTCTGTTAGGGGAATTGGTTGGGGTTGGATCATCCCTAACAGAGTTGGATGTGGCATGTCCAGCAGAGGACTTGGACTGCCATTGTTGATAAGCTTGGGATTTGGTAGGTGTTTGGTTGGAGTGTTGGGAATTTATGGAATGGGAATGTTGGGGTGAGTTATATTGGGATTGAGAAGATAGGGGTGATAGTGATTTTCTGGGAGAAGGTGAAGGTGAGTCTTGAGGAGTTGATTGTGGAGGGGAATTTTGAGGAGATGGAGGAAGGGACTTTTTAGGATGTGAAGGAGAGGGTGAGGTTTGGACAGGCTTGGTTTTCTTGAAGGTTTTCTTTCTGGCCGCCATTTTCTTCCTCTTAGGTTTCTCCCCCTGAGATTGTGCGGTTTTGTTGGGGGAAGGATTTATGGATTTGGATTTTGATGGGGATTTGGAAGGGGATTGATGAGGGGATTGGACAGGAGATTGAGTGTTTGGGGTAGGAGGCGGTCTCTCTTCTTGAAGCGGTTGGGTCTCAGGAGGCGGTTCCATATGAGACGCGGTTGGTTCAGTTGAGGATTTGCCCTTGGCTTGATATTTTTCAGCTTGCTCCTTGGCCAATTTTGCAATCTTATCTTCCAAAATCTTCATCTGTTCCTCAACAGTTAAACCAGCCATCTCATCTCTGGCTTTCTTGGCTCTAGCCACCAAGTTTGGAATACTTGGGTCTTCTTCCTCTTCTTCATCATCTTCATCCACCAAGTGCAAGGTTTCAGGTTCCTTAGAGGATTTCTTCCTTTTGCTTGTACCAGCTCCATCATCAGCAGTAGGCGGTTTGGATGCTGGAGCGGTCTTGGTTCTCTTGGGAAGCGGTTCAACTCTTGCTTGGGGCTTCCTGGACCGCTTGGTAGCTTTAGTTTGAGGAGCGGTTGTAGGATCTCTGAGCTCATAAGGTTCCTTCAAGGGATAGGTGTCTGCATCATACAAAGATTTGTATAATGCATCTCCATTTGCATATCTGAAGGTGTGGCAAGCAAGCAGTCCTAGGCAATCATCTGAGCAGTCCACCATAAGTTCTGGATTCTTGGTGACCATATCATCTAGATGCTCATAGTCCATCAGAAGAGCGGTTATGATCCTGCAGAATGGTCTCCACCTTTGATCTTCACCTTTGACCTTGGACTGATAGGTCTCAATGCTATCCTTAATTTCCATGTAGAGGATTTTAGGCCAATGCAGTTGAATCTCCATAAATATAGCAGAACTATACATCCATTGTTGGGATGTAAAGTTGTTGTGATTTCCTGTCTTCCCACAGATGGATCTCCCCACTAGATGACCTATAAAGTTCATCAGCTCACCAAAATTCTTTCTGGGGATCTTCTTGTACTTCTTAGACAAGGTGTCTACTTTGGCGGTTTGGAAAGCAGCATTGTCTTGAATGACTTGATCAACCTCTAAGGGAGCTCCACCAACAGTAAATCTGAAAAGCCTTCTGATGTCAATGTAGTCTATGGAGAGCTTCATGCCTTCAACAACAGCGGTCAGGCAGGCAACTCTTTGACCTTGATCTAGAACTCTTGATCTTTTCTTTGCAGTTGCAAAGAACTGGTCCACAAACGAAGGCACAATGAAATCCTGCTTCTTGGTGAAAAGCGGTAGGATGCCAGAAACTCTCAGCTTCCTCAGCAACTCCCTTCCAAGAGCATCAGTTTTGAGCTCTTCCTCATTTACTTCCCAACCTGGTAGGAAGGTAGTTGGATCCTACAAAATAAAATTTCAAGTGTTAGATCCATTTGTGTATTCATATTTCACAAGCGGTTTGAGCACCAAGCGGTTGAGCAATGGTGCGGTTTTGAAAATGTCAAACCCCAAGTGAAACCATGAATACTTAAACAAATAATGAGGACTTGAGAATAAAATTACTTAAGTACGTGGCATTGTAATCCAAACTTATCCCACACTGCAAGCGGTGATTAGAGAGGAATTTCTTGGTTTCCAGTCTATATACTTAGTAAAATCTCAAAAGCAATGAAGGGAGGAATTTAACCAGCATGCGGTTTCAAAATATTTGAAAATGCGGTTTAGAACATGCGGTTTAGGTTGAATAGGTGAGGAGCGGTTTGAAACAAAAATTCCTAAGCGGTTGCATACAAGCGGTTTCAAACCAAAATGAAATCCAGAATTTCTGAAAAAGTTAAAAAAAATTCTAAGTGTTGGAAAAACACTTTTCAGAATCAAGGCATCCAAAATATATGATTTTTCAAGAACAGTTCATGGGTTTTGTGAAGAACACCAAGAACATTCAAGAACACCAAGAACAGAGATACATGAAACTTAACCAAAATAAGCAAATAACATATCAAAATGATCACATTGGGAAGGGGATCAATAATATATCAATAAAAATCCAATCTTTACCCAGAATCATCAAGAATCACTAAAAATGCAAAGTGGGTTTTCGAAGGTTATGAACTGAAAATCACAAAATCAGTGTTCTAAACATGGATGGATCATGAAATAAACCACATATATGTAATCCATGTGCAAAAGCGAGCAAAACCCAACAATTCTTAAGCAAAATGGTCAACAAACAAGATCAAAATCAACCATAATGAAGAACATGAGGGATACGAACAGTTTCTAAGTTATCCATGGCAGATTCTGAGAAATGGAAAGAATTAGAGTTAGAAATTGATTACCATTTCCAGAACTGGTTTCTTTGCCCTAGCAACAGTTGAGGCCCTTTGTCTTTTAGAAGTAGGTTTTGATGTTGTTGCCATTTCAGAAAATGTTTGAAAATGGAGGTTTTGTAAAAAGTTTTAGAGAGAGAGAGAGAGAGTTGGTGAAGAAGAGAGTACGAATGACAGAGATGGGCAGTGAAAAGTTTTTGGTTTCACCAAACAGGGTATATATAGGGTGAAGGGGTGGAGGCAGTTGGTCAGAAAGAATGATTGAATTAAACCAACTGTTACACCCTTTCACCTCCTGCACCTCTCTCAATGACGGCTGACATGAGGGTTTTTAATGCTCATGTCCCCTTAGCATTAAATGCTCTTAATTTTGAAATAAACGAGGGAAAACATTTGCAAAAATACCCTTATGTCAAAAATAAGGACTAAAAAATAAATAAAGGAATTTGAACAGTTTTTTTTTTTAAAATAAATATAAGCAATAAAATAGACAGAGTTTACTTCTTATTGAAACGCGGTTTTGATCCAAGCGGTCAGACTGCATGAAGCGGTTGGAAACTGGCGGTTGGATCTCTTGCGGTTTTGGCACAGGCGGTTCAACAGAAGCGGTTTGATTCCAAAAGGAATTTCAACCTAGACTTAACAAACAAGTTAGCAAATAAAAAGTATGGAATTTATTTAAGTTCAAGCATACCCATTTCTCCTCTGAGAAAAGAAAATCTCTTGGAGTCAAGAGCCTTTGTGAGGATATCAGCAATCTGGTTGTCTGTCCCCACGTACTCTAAATGGATATTCCTCTTCTCCACATGATCTTTGAGGAAATGATACTTGATATCTATGTGCTTGGTCTTGGAATGCATGACAGGGTTGTTGGAGACTGAAATTGTTGAAGTGTTGTCACACATGATAGGGCAATTCCCTTCATGGATTCCATAGTCCACCAACTGCTGCTTCATCCAAAGGATTTGACAGCAACAACTACCAGCAGCAATGTACTCAGCCTCTGTAGTTGACACTGAAACTGATGCTTGCTTCTTGTTGGCCCAAGCAACTAGTCTATTCCCGAGGAAATGACAAGTACCACTAGTGCTTTTCCTGTCAATAGTGCAAGCTGCATAATCTGCATCTGAATAACCTACAAGATCGAAGTTTGAATCTTTGGAATACCAAAGTCCAAGGTTAGTAGTTCCAGATAAATAGCGGATTATACGCTTGACTGCAATAAGATGTGCTTCTCTAGGATCTGCTTGATAGCGTGCACATACACAGACACTAAACATAATATCGGGCCTACTAGCAGTTAAATAAAGTAATGAGCCGATCATACCTCGATATAAAGTTTGATCAACTTTCTTACCTTTGAGATCCTTATCTAGTTTATTGCCGGTGGCCATAGGAGTATCATATGCTTTAGCATTTTCTAATCCAAACTTCTTTATTAGCTCCTTGGTATATTTGGCTTGGCTGAGAAAAATACCTTCTTCGCATTGCTTGATTTGAAGCCCGAGGAAGAATGTTAATTCTCCCATCATGCTCATCTCAAACTTGCTTTTCATTAGCTTCTCGAAACGCTTACAAAGTAACTAATTAGTAGAACCAAAAATAATATCATCGACATAAATTTGAACAAGTAAAGTATGCTCATTATATTTGGCAATAAAAAGAGTTGTATCAATTTTACCACGTTTAAATCCTTTTTCTAGTAAAAATTTAGAAAGAGTCTCATACCATGCCCTTGGAGCTTGCTTAAGTCCATACAAAGCTTTCTGGAGTTTGTAGACATGATTAGGAAATTTGGAGTCTTCAAATCCAGGCGGTTGGGCAACATACACGGTCTCTTGCAGTTCGCCGTTGAGGAAAGCACTCTTTACGTCCATTTGATATAACTTGAAATGCTTGAAAGAGGCGTAGGCTAAGAAAATTCTGATAGCTTCCAATCTTGCAACTGGAGCAAAGGTTTCATCATAATCAATTCCTTCTTCTTGCCTATATCCTTGTGCAACCAACCTTGCTTTATTCCTAGTGATGCTTCCATTCTCGTCCATCTTATTCCTAAATACCCACTTAGTTCCTATCACTCCTTGATCCTGAGGTCTAGGCACCAAAGTCCAGACCTTGCATCTTTCAAACTGGTTGAGTTCTTCTTGCATAGCAACGACCCAACTGGAATCTTGGAGTGCTTCATCAATCTTCTTGGGCTCAACTTGAGATAAAAGTGAAGTATGCTCATCATAGTTCGATCTCTTTGTTTGAACACCGGAAAACAGATCACCAATCACATTTATGAGGGGGTGACTGCTGACTTCACGAACCTCCGGGGGTAAGTCTGGTTGGACTGAGGTTTGCTGAAGATCTTCAATTGGAACGTCGTTAGATCCTTCAGCAAAGTCATGGAAGGTAAGTTGACGAAGAGGTTCTATAAGCTGGATAGGGGAATTCTCAACTTCTTATTCCCTAGGAGTTGCATCTGGAGTAGGAACTTCAGGTGCAGTTTCAAAGGTGCGGTTTGAGGGAATTTTAGTTGAGGGTGCTGGATTTTGCGGTTGAGGTTCAGGTGCGGTTTGAGATGGTTCACCTGTTTCATTATGCTCAACAAAATCATCAGCAACATTTGGAGCCAAATGTGGCTCAAGGAGAGAATGCTCATCGAAAGTAACATGGACAGACTCAACTATTTTTAAACTAGTTTTATTGAAAACATGAAAAGCTTTTGAATGTTTAGCATACCCAACAAAAATACCTTCGTCGGCTTTAGCTCCGAATTTACCTCTATTTTCTCTTCCGTTGTAGAGGACAAAACATTTGCAGCCAAAGATCTTGAAGAATGCAATGTTGGGGGTTCTTCCTTGCCAAAGCTCATAGGGAATCTTGTTATAGGTTTTGTTGATGAGGGAGCGGTTCTGAGTGAAGCATGCGGTATTGATTGCTTCAGCCCAAAAATACTGAGGTAGCTTCGCTTCAGATATCATTGTCTTTCCAGCCTCAATCAACGTCCTATTCTTCCTTTCCACAACCCCATTTTGTTGTGGAACACCAGCGGTTGAAAAATTGTGATCAATCCCATGGTCATCACAATACTGAGAAACACCGTTGTTCTTAAATTCTGTTCCATTATCTGATCGAACACTAACGATGTCGTCTTCTTTTTGAGTTTGGAGCCGTCTAAAAAGTGCGGTGAGAATCTCATAATAGTCATCTTTGGAAATCATCATCTCAACCCACGTATATCTTGAATAATCATCCACCACTACTAAAGTATATCTATTTCCTCCAATGCTGGCAGTGGTTACGGGTCCAAACAGATCTATGTGAAGCAGTTGTAAGCATCTTGAAGTTGATGGAGCGGTCTTGCTGGTGAAAGACGACGCGGACTGCTTACCAAGCTGGCATGCACTGCATTTCTCTGGATGGTGGTCAGCCACTTTAGGTAAACCACGAACGAGGTTTTCCCTACCAATCTTTGCAAGATACTTGAAGTTCAAGTGGCTCAACCTCTTGTGCCATAGCCAACTATTTTTGCTCACATTCTTAGCTACAAAACAGAGATTAGTAATACTACATGCAGAATTTAGATCAATAATGTAAATATTACTCTTACGAATCCCTGTGAGTAGGGTGACGCCGGAAATGCTATCTTTGATAAAGCAATTTGATGATGTGAAGTTGCAAAACATTCCTTTGTCGCAAAATTGAGAAATTGAAAGGAGGTTGTGCTTGAGTCCTTCAACAAGAGAAACCTTCTCAATGGTTAGGTTTCCTTTCCTTATAATACCATATCCAATGGTCTTGCCTTTGTTGTTGTCACCAAAGGTTACAGACGGACCACTTGCTTCAACGACATCTTCAAGTAATGATCTATCTCCAGTCATATGTCTTGAGCAGCCACTGTCAAGATACCATTCATTATCCTTGGAGTGACCAGCCATGAAGCAGAGGACCTGAAATGTAAACATTAAGAACGAGGTCCCCCTTTATTCCTTGGGTCCTGAAGTTAGCAACCCTTTACGACCCACACCTGCTTGACAGAAGGAGGTTTACTCTTCCTGGCATTGGATGTGAACCGCAAAAGGCATTCTGCAGCCTTGTGACCTAAACCATCACACACAGAACATTTATAATAGCTACAAGCTTCATGAGGTTTTACTAACTCCTTACTCTTCTTAGGAGTTGCATGCGGTTTGAGAAACGCGGTTTCACCCTTAACAAAAGAAACTGGCTTTGGTTTGACCACGTATTTTCTAGGAACGCTATTCCTGCTTTTGAAGGCAGGAGGAGCGGTCGAAGAAGAGGCGCGGTCAGACCTGCGGTTGCCAGCATCTCTAGTTCCACCAGAGGCGGTTTTAGGGATGCGGCCAACTCCATAAGCCATTTCTTCTGACGCTACACTCTCAGAATCCTTTGGCTTCATCTGAGAGTTCTTCCCATATTGCTTCCCTTTAGGGTAGACATAATTTATTTGTTGTCCTTTACCCTTGCCTTTAGCATGCTTCCCCTTAGGAATTTCTTTAGTTAGTTCCAAAATTTCCTCATCCTTTTCACTCGAGGATGCACACTTCTCCTCTTCCTCAGATCCAAAACCTAGACCTTCCTTAATTCCAGGAGGAACTTGGGAGTCCATGATTTTATCCTTGGTGGATTGAGACTTGAGCCACGAATCAATAATCTTTTGGAGATCGTTGATTTGGGTTACCAAGTCATCATTGTGGAGTTGAAGTGCAGCAACCTTAGTTTCAAGGATGCGGTTCTGATCAGCAAGAGGAGTCATACTTCTGATTTGGTCCTTAAGATTTGAAATTTTGGACTTCATCACAGTTTTCTCCGTCTTGTACAGATTAAGTTCATCATGAGCTAAGCTTAAGGCTTTCTTAAGATTAGAGAATTGATGGATCACCGTTTCAGCTTCCTTGAACATCCTTTCATGTTCCATGGGAGAAACCTCTTCCACCACCTTTTTCAAAATTTTCTTCTTTGGAATTGTTTTTGAAGGTGGAGCATTTGTAGGAGGAAAAATGGGACGTGAATACGAGCAATTTCCTATCTTAATGCTAGGAGTAAGTTTGATATTTTCATCCAACGTAAAATTTGGAAGTTTTGTAGAAACCTCTTTTTCTTCCATATCTTGCGACTCGATTGACTCAGAATCTGACTCATCGGAAGCGTCTGCAATTAAGCAGAGATTAACCTCTTCGGTTTCATCATCACTTCCATCATCAGAATCTGTTTCAATCCAAGTAGCCAATTCCTTGGAATTCTCTTCCTCCTCAGCAACCATTCCCTTGCGACGAGAAAATTTCACAGGAGAGGTTTTCTTTTCATGTATTCATATTTAGGCTGTGGACACTCAGATGCGAAGTGACCAGGTTTTCTACAATTGTAGCAAACTAGATCACTCTTTTTCTTTGTATCTCCAGCCTTAGAAAACATTGCAGGAGGTTTGCCTTTTGAAAATGATTTTGTGAAAGGTTTTGAGGATTTTCTAAATTTTTGGAATCTTTTCACAAACATGGCAAAATCATCATCATCCATCTCGATGAGTGATGAGGTTGATATGGAAGGATCTGCAGTTTGATTGGATGTAGATGGTTTCTCCTCATGTTCCACGACGGACATGGATAGCGATTTGGTTTTTCCTTCAATCTCTTCAATATGATTTAATTTTAATTCATAGACTCTAAGATTGGCGTACAAGTTACTTAACGACCAAGTACCCAAAACTTTGGAGTCTTCTAAAGAGGTAGCCTTATTTACCCATTTAGAACCTAAAGCAGATAGGAAAGTCATATTGATTTCCTTATCGGTTAAAGTTTTGCCAAGAGATCTACAAGCATTAACTACCTCAACATATCGGTCGTAGGTTTGACGCAAGGTTTCGTTGGATTTTCTGTTGAAGTTGTTGTATGATCTTTCAACAGCATATAATTTGCTTTCCTTGCATTCGTCATCACCTTCGAGGTAGCTCTCAATGGCATCCCACATCTGCTTTGCGGTTTTGAGGTACATCACTTTCTGTAGAGTTGATACGGGGAGGGTTCCAGAAATGATGTGCCTAGCCTTGCTGTCCAAGGCAACCAATCTCTTCTCTTCATCCGACCACTCATCTTTTGGCTTTTTGACTTCTGGAGTTTCAGCATTGGTGGTTGCATCAGTGTTAGCCTTCATTGGAATTAGAGGTCCATTGATCACGCACTCCACCAGCATTTCATCTATAGTTTCCAAATGAATAAGCATTCGGCACTTCCAGATGTCAAAGTGGTCTTCGTCCAAGATTGGAATGTGTGAATAGTTAACAGTAGTCATTGTCTTTGTATTTGCCATATCGAATCGGCACACAAGCTGTTAAGCTTGAAAAACAGTGGTTTTAAAATGTGTTAGCTCTGATACCACTTGTTGGTCCCAAAGGTGGCAACAAGGGTGAAAATACAGCTAGAGGGGGGGGTGAATAGCTATTTCAAATTTTTCGCCCTCTTTAAAAACTAAACCTCTAAGCTTACAAAACCTCTTGCAGTGTGTAAGAAACTGCAAGTAGCGTTGTAAAATGCACAGCGGAATATATGAGTTATAAAGCGGTTTTGGGAGAGGCGGTTTTGCAAAGCGGTTTGATAGTGCGGTTGTCAGAAGGTGCAGTTTGCAAAAAGTGAGGCTTTGACAATGTTAACTCCAAACACTATTTCACAATAAAGGATAACTATATAAAGATCAAACAGAGACAGAGATAAATAATTAGCAAGCACAGAAAATATAAATGCAGTAAAGTATATGAACAAGCTATTTGGAGTGGTTCAATCGATAAACGATCTACGTCCACTACCAAGATGGTTAGTCTTGGATTTCTAAGAGAGATTTTATATTGAGTATTTGAGATTACAAAGTACAATAAAATCTTTTCTATGAAGAACAAATCCTAGACTATAACCAGTGTATCTCAAATGAATAAACTATGTGTTTAAACAAGTGAGGTGTGTGTGTGTTCAAGATCAAGGCTCTTTAAATCTGAGAGATGTAGAGCTCAATGATTCTTGAATGTGTTAAGGCTTGATTTCTGGGCTGGGGAATATTTCTTGAAGTATGAAGATGAAGATTCAAAGGACTTAGAATTTCTGGGCAGAACTTCAACTTTTTATGAACACAGTAATTTCTCAAGATTCAAGCAATCTTCAAATGGTGAAGATTAGGGGTATTTATACCCAAGCATCAAGAAACTAGCCGTTGGATACAGCTGTTGTAAGGACAGTCCTTGATGCAATCCTATTGGTCCACAGCAACAACTTTTGTCCTTTGGAACTGTTGATGCAGGAAAAGCTGATCAGGCTTCAGCTGCAATCAAGGTGGTTAGGACATCTGTCACTTTTTTAAGATCCTTGCAGATCTTGTCTGAAAAGTAGTCACGTGACAAGATATGGTAGTTGACTTTTGATATTGCTGACGTGGATTCCAACGGTCAAAAGAGTTCACTTCAAGTAGCCAATCATTGGGGCGGTTCTGGGGTCAAGCGGTTTTGACAAGAAAGCGGTTCCACCAGAAGAAGGATTTCCAAGAGTGCGGTTTGCACTTTGGTAATCAAGCGGTTTCAGATGAAGGGAATCACAAGGAAAAAAGGCGGTTCTGCCAAGCGGTTCTAGAAGGGCGGTTCTGAAACCCTTGAAACTGCAATCCTAAGATCTAATGATTCTAGAGCCAGTCTTCAAGCCTAAATTTAACCTATTCTATAAAATGGACTTAGCTAAAAAAATTGAAGTCTAAGCTTCATTACATAGGGTCCTAAAGTCCTTAAAATAAATAGGAGGTTATGGTATCAATCAAATCTAATACAAAATAGGAGGGTTAAAATATGCATACCCAACACTTCACTATTCACCTAAGAGAAGTAGTTTGTAACACCACTTACCGAACCAAGGCTCTTTGCCACAGGAAGCTCAGCAAGGATAAGGTGGTCTGGGCAGGCAACTGTGACAGTTTCCCCACCCTGGATTGCCTACGAAGCTCAAACTCAAGTTGGATTGCCTTTGTGTAACCAGCATCAGACAGGTCATTTTCTAGCTCTTGGGCTCTTAAAACACCTTCCTCCTGCATCAAAAATACAAGAATCATCAGCAACCAAGTCAAAGAAATTGAAACTGATAGAAATAAGTCTCAAACTACTAAAACCATGTCCTCATGCTGATCATATGTAGCAATATATTCATTACTCTGAACAGTCCACATCTTTACCAAACCTACCACTCAATTTCCAATCTAACCCCGTTTTGCAATTTGCGGTAGTTTTAGCCCAATCTTTAAGCGACTCGATTTGCTCTCTCCCATCTTTTCTTTTTCCGGTGAATCAAACCTCATCTCCCCCAAACCTACCACTCAATTTCCAATCTAATCCCGTTTTGCAATTTGCGGTAGTTTTAGCCCAATCTTTAAGCGACGACAGTGCAATTTGCGGTGGTTTTAGCAGTTTTCAGAGGTTCCAGCAGTGGCAATTTAAGAGAAGGTCACTCAATCTCCTCTCCACCTGAAGTGAAGGGAGTTATTCGATCATCCTTTTCTCTGTTATAAGGTAGGAGAATTCCCCTACTGCTTTTTATATTTTTACTATTACTCCATTTATGTAGTAGCTATATATAAGGTTGTAGTAATCATAAGTAGATCTTTAAGGTTTAAGTTGTTTTGTTTCTGTAGAAATTTTTCTTTGGAAACTTATTGAAATGAGGAGGTATGATATGGGGTTTCACAATTTTCTATAGGATTATATTTATTAAAATGACAATAGATGGATTTCCAGAAACTATAGTTTGAGTGAAGCTTTAGATATGATTATTTTGAATTTGAGAACATTGAAGTTGGAAATTGATAGTCACAAATAGCTCCAGCAGTAGCCCGTCTTCGTCTTAGGCAAGTACCAGACTACCTTTGTCACGTTCACTATTCCCTCTTCTTCTTGCATTGCTTCTTAACTCAGAAAATGGAACGGATGGGGTATTAATTTTATTCTCCTCATCTTCTTGAATTGTATATTAACTCAAATAGATAGCAACTTTTAAGTTAGCTTCATCAAGTAAATTTCAAAAATATCTCCTCCATAAAAATAGTTATTTATTATTCTGTGCAGAAACCTTATTTTTGATACAGAAAATGATGTTTGAGGGGAGGGAGGGAGTGGTTTGAAGCCAGCCAATGCTTATGAGATGAAATCTATTAGTTTGAACTTGGAAGTGCCATATGAGGTCTCATGGTATGTAAGTTTTATTGCAGATTTTTTTAAGTGAAAAGCTTGGATGATAGAAATGTGAGTTCTAATATGGGGGTGGGGATGATTTGGGAGTGGTGGGATGATATGTTAAGAAGATTTGATTTATTTGATGAGGAATGTGAATTAGATCGCATCAGGTTCTCTTCTATGTTATGGCATATCTCATGCTTTTATGTTTTGCTCGCTCATTGCAGTTGAAGAAGTATTCGAACGGATTAATGTTTTATTGTTAACAAATATCGAAAGTTGTTTCTAGATTATTTCTCTAAATAATTTATAATTTATGATTGTTTGTCTTTGAATAATTGAAGCCTGCTTTTAGTTTCAGTGCCTCTTTTGAGAATGCTCTTAGTCATTTTCGTTTATTTTTCAAGTTTTTAAACTGTCATAGATTTCTACGTAAAGGGTAACCAAGGATGTAAGGCATAATTGATGTACATTGATAGTCAGGCATAAGACAACTCATGGAGAAGCTGTTTTATTCTACTTATCATTTTTTCCACTGCTTACCTTTTTGTACTGACCCGTGCCATTGGCACGGGCTTTTGAGTACTAGTTATATAGTTAAAGTAAAGAATTACAAAACCAATTCTACACCAATTCGAAACTATGAAGAAATTTTTTTAGGTCGCTGGTTCCTCGTCTCCATCTTCCCCAAACCCACCTCACATCAATCACCCCTACCCCATTCCCATCACCACCCCACCCCCAACCCCCCCTCGAGTAAAAAAAAAAATAATTTTAAATTTATTTTTAACAACTCCTACCCAACTCCACTCACCTCCCCTTGCCACCCTACCCCCACCCCACCCCACCCCCTCCCCCCCCCTTCGTCGGGTAAAAAAAATTAATTATTTTAATTTTTTTTAACAACTCCTCCCCCCTCCCCCCGGTCGGGTCAAAAAAATATAAACATTTTAAATTTATTTTAACAACTCCCCACCCCTACCCCGCCCCCCCCCCCCATCGAGTAAAAAAAATAATCATTTTAATTTATTTTTTAACAACTCCCCACCCCCACCCCCACCTCCACCCATTTTAATTTATTTTTTTTAACAAACCCCCCACCCCCCCCCGGTCGAGTAAAAAAAAATTAATCATTTTAATTTATTTTTTAACAACTCCCCACCCACACCTCTGCCCATGCCCCCTACCCACCCACTATTGTAACCATCTAACATATACAAATTCGAAGTTGTGTTCAATTGCAATGTTTAATTCCCTCGCCACACTCTAACATATACGAATTCTAAGTTATGTTCAACCGTAACAATTCTCTTGCCACACCCTAACTTATACTAAATCAACCTTTAATGAAACCAAGGTTGATTCGTAATCAAACGGGTGCAAGTAAAATGATGAGAGATTTCCTCTTCCCACTCCGACCAAAAAATATAAATTTAAAATGATTTTTTTTACCCGACAGGGGGGGGGGGGTAGTAGGGCAGGGGTGGGGTGGGGAGTTGTTAAAATAAATTTAAAATGATTTTTTTACCCGACGGGGTGGTGGTGGTGGGGGGTGGGAAGTTGTTAAAATAAATTTAAAATGACAAATTCATTTCCGTTAGACTCTATGAGTATCCAAACAATAGAATTGGAATCGTAAAATCAATTCTAATGAAATTCTATAAATTAGCCAAACAATAGAATTGAAGCTCTATGGAATTCGAATATGTTGAAATTCAATTCCATAAAATTGTGATTCCAATTCAATTCTAATTATGTGTATCCAAACGAACCCTTAAGAAAAATAAAATGAACACTCATTTATAAACAAAAGGAATTATAATACTTTATCGAACCAAAAGTGCTTTCGGGTCAGTCTAATCGGATCGAATATATAGATTTGCCTGGATTAAGCATGAAAAGATTAACAAACAATGAAACTAAGCAAGGGCTTAATAGGCGAAGGCCCCCCAGCGTGATAATCAGTATTTGAAGAGAAAGAAAGAGAAAAAAATAAAGAGAAGAATATACCTGATATTGGAGTTATAATCTCTAATTTATAGGTAGGCGGTTGAATAATCCTAAAGAATAGGGACTAGCAGTTGAGTTGTATTAGGAAAGTAAATATTGGCTAGGATTAGACCACTAAAAATACTAGAATCCTCGATGGAGTAAGACTGTGAGCATAATCCTCGGTTAAATAGTTTCATGCTCGGCTTGGAACGAGGATCAAGGTTCCCTGGGGTTCTAAGTTCCTAAAGAAAATGAGCAAAGAGCTCCCTTCATGAAACGGGCTCGTGCTCGGTTAACCCAATGGGCTCACAGTTGCACCGATATAGTCTTAGTGTACCGTATGTCCATATAGCCCTTGAGGGAACCGAGTCTGAGTTCATGCTCGTTATGTGGGGCCTCCATGTGATTACACCCGAGCAGGTATTTGGGCCTCTATATGCTTGGACCCGAGGAGGTACTTGAGTTATTCATTTTAGTGGCCTCCTACTTTCTACTAGAGTGAGGAGAGAGTATGAAGCATAGAAATTGACGTCGTGCTCGTTTGTTCGTTTGGATGCGATCAAATGGTCAAAGGTGGAAAGGTGGAATGCTAAGAGCCCTTGTGAAGGTAAAACACGTGGGGGAAAACTAGCGCCTACTTTGGAGCATTTTGAATTTTAAAGGGCGCTGTCATATCTTTTCATCATTATTGAGCGGGAAACGTGGCTTGACATTCCGCCTTGTGAAGGAGCACAACATTAAAGGCTAGCGCGTGTGATTAGGATCTTAACTTGTAGACCCAAATATTGACCCGCGAACTATGAAATGGGTTGGGGTATAAAGCCTAGGGTCTTTACCCTTACTCCCTTTTTACGCTTCCAAACTGTTGAGTGAAGAGCAAGAGCATTTTCCAGGCAAATTCCGCCCACCGCGTCCTTCCTTTCCAGTTACGCTTTTGATTGCAATCAATTGTTTTCACCAATTCAAGTACGTAAGTGCAGGTATTCCCCCTTTGCCCTTTTATTCCAAACTCCTTTCATAGTTTAATTTGCCTTTGTTAAGCGTAGTGATTAGCTACAGTGAGGTATTCGCCTGAGAAGATGAATTTTTCAACCACCTGGAGAGGGTTTTGAGTCTTGCCTTGTTTCTTTTCCAAAAAATAACGCCCGAATTCATGAACGCAATGGGAGATTCCTTCTATTGCCAAGCTCATCAAAATTTCCAAATTCTTGGCCAACCTCTTGGTGATGTAATTAAACCTTCTCACTCCCCTTCTAACATCTTCAATAGTTTTTCTTGGTTTGCCCTTGGTGGAAGATTTTCTACAGGACATCTTGAACCGCTTCTTTGGAGTCTCCCCCTGAATCTCAGTCTCAACATACGGTTCAGCAGAAGATTGAGGTCTGGGTGAGGACTGCGATTTGGGAGAAAGTTGAGGTTCAGAATAAGCCAAGGGTTCTTTCCCTTTTGCAGCTTTGGCTGCCAATCTTTCTTCCTTTCTTTTTTCAAGTCTCTCCAACTCTTCTCTATGAAACCTTAAGAGGGCTTCATCATATGTAATTTTCTCTAAGGCAATCATTGCAGCAGTTGCCATATTAGGAATCTCAACCTGTTCATAATCATCTTCATCAGCCATTTCTTCAACTTCTTCTTCAACAATTGGTTCATCTTCAAGAATCAATTTATTCTTTAGCTATTTGGCCCAGCAACAGAAATACCACACGGCTTGGGAGGTGGTGCGGTCTTGGTCTTCTTCAATGGAGGTCCCCCCTTGTCTTTTACCTTTCTGGCTTTCTTCACTACTTTGCCAATAGTTGCATCAGCAGTTTCTGGATTTTTGGCAATGTAGGGCTCCTTGGTTGGTAAGGAATCTCTATCCCAGATTTCCTTATATGTGTCATCCCCATTTTTGTACATGAATGCAATGACATACTGTTAGTCAAATATATGTTTAAATTTAGAATTGCTTAATCCCAATCATAACAAGCATTATTGAGGACCCCTAATTTTAATTAGACTAAATAGAGTTTTTCTATGTATGATAGGTCTCCTTAGTGCTAGTGCCCAGTGTTTTTAATATGTAATTTTCTCAAAATTTGAAGACTTGAAGACCTGAAGATTTCCCTATCAGCTGACGTGTGTACTTGGTAAAGAAGCTTCCCTAACCGGTTAAGCACTCAACCGGTAAGGCATGCCTAATCGGTCATCTACCTGGCCGATATATCTCTCACCGGTCATGATCCTTACTCTCTAACCGGTCCAGGCTTATCCTGCAAGCTTCCCTCAGCTAGCCGAAGCATTTATTGATCCCAACTACTCAGCCACCAACTTTAGCTGAAGTTGGTAAAGCAGCATGCTGAAAAGACATTTCTGCTACTGTCAGAATCTCAAAGTGGAATGTCAAAGTTACCAGTACTCACATCGCCTCAACTACTCAATGGAAATCCTCTCTATCCAATCTCAAGCATTAAATGCAAAGATACTCCCATTCAATGCTATGCCAGTCCAAGTCATCATTACAACCTCTTTAAAGACAACGACTCCTTTTTAAAGCTCACTATAAATAGCTTCCTCAAAGCATTGAAGATGGTTGGTGCATTTAAGATCCTTGAGAGTGAGCTACCAAGAACTACCAACCTGCAAATCCTCTAGTTCAAGGCATTCAATACAAGTCCCCTCATTCACTAGACATCTATGTAGGACATACACTGAGCACCTTCAATCAATTCTACTGTGTTCCTCAACAAGACTACATATGGAACACATTGATTGAATCACACACACACCCTAGAGAAATCAGCTCAACTTGTGAGCACATCTCTAGAAAACACTGGGTCTTTATTGTAGCACGATCCATTAGTGGTCACTTTACTTTTAGCAGCCTTCAATCATTGGGCTTGCAACTTGTAATAGGTAGGAACCATTAATTGCAGTGCACTTTCACAAATCCAAGTTCTGACCAAACTTGGTAGAGGACATAGCAGTAACTTAACACTGTGAACCTCTTCAAACAATGTGTCATTTCTTGTGTGTTTGTTATTTCTTGTGTGGTTGTAACTGGTTGATAATCTCTCAACTAGTCACAACCTATTGACTCTTACTACTGCTTATTGTTTGTCTTACCGGAATGAGTTTTACCCTTGTTGCATGAAATTTTAACTTACCTTTTGAAACTCCTTACCTTACCGATTTAAGTACTTCTCTAACCGACATCTTCTTTTCGCTGTGCAAACTTATCTCACCTGTTAGCAAAAGTGTGACTTATGTTCCAAAACCCCGCGAATAATGGACTGAGGAAGACAAGATTTATGCTTCCATGGACAGAAAAGCCATGCACATTCTTACCTCAGGCCTGGATGATAGACTATACAAACAAGTACAATGCTATGAGACTGCTCAACAAGTGTGGCAAAGCCTGCTCATATATTTTGAAGGAGATCAAGTGGCTAAGGAAAACAGACTCTACAAAAGTGTTGCTGAGTTCGAGTCCTTCAAGAAGAACCCAAGTGAAACGTTAAAGAAAACGTACGACCGTTTCTGCGAGGTAAGTAATTCTTGTGCTTCTTTAGGTAGAGTTTACACTATGAAAGACCTAAACATGAGATTCCTCAACTCTCTTGGAGATTTGTGGCATGTCAAGGTCGCTATTTTGAAAGAATGCCGAGATTTGAACACTACTCATATTCAGAACATTGTGTCAACTTTGTTTCTATATGAGGAAGAGCTCAACCGGCTGAGTGGAGTTCAAAAACAATTTAAAAATTTATCTCTGCCAGCTCAGACCGAGATCTTCCCTGGTTCTTCTATGCTAAACAGCCAATCTACCAATGACTCTCCCTCAACCTCTCAGCCTCAACCAGTTCAAGCCAATACCTCATCTAGTATGCCTTTTGAGGAAGAAGATGAATTTGCTGCCTTTGCTAGAAACTATAGAAAGTTCAAGGATTTTAAGAGATCCCAATAATCCCACAACAAACCCTTCCAACCCAAATCCTCATCATTCCAAAGATCTAGGAACTTTCAAAGACAAGGCCAAACCTCAACCTCAACCGTTGGTAAAAATGCCCATGGTGAGCGTGTGTGTTATAACTGTAGAAAAACCCGGCCATTTTGCTTCCAAATATCCTCAACCAAAATATGAATTTCTGAGGAAGAAACCGTTCAAGAAAAACCCTAAATCTAAGAGCTTAGTTGTCGAGGAAGGAACTGAAAAGGCTATGCCATTCTGGTTTGAGACTGACTCTGAAAATGAGAATGCTGACTCAGATGAAGATGCTGATGTTAGTTTTGTTGCTATTGATGGAGCCGATGATTAACCCATCTCCTCGCAGTCACCTATCTTTAGACACCCCAACTTCAATGAACAATCATCTTACAATGACCAGACCCTACCTATGAGATCTCCTTTGACTTACTTTGATGATCCTATTCCCAAGGCAGATAACCCTTACAATTTCAAAATTCAAAACATAGGTGGAGCTATCTACGGTCAATGTAAAACCTTGCCCACTCTCAGACCTCTGATGCAACCAATTCAACAAACCTACCAAGCTCAAGCCTTACCGATCTCTTCTCATCAACCGATACTTGAGCTGCGACTGATTCAATTTTTAAAAACCCTAACCGAGCCAAGTCCTCAATCGATATCATCCCTACCTAATTTTGATCCTAACTTTGAACCATCATTCTCAACCTCTCAGCCTATCATTGACCCTATGCCCAACATGTCAAATTCTGAAATGGCAGAGGTGATAATTGAGCTCTTCTCTGATTTTGAAAAATTAAATGAAGCTCACAAAGTTATGGCTGTTAATCTTAAAAAGGTCACGACTGAAAATGACTCTTTAAAAGTTGAAATAAAAGTTTTGAAAGAAAGTAAGCTAGAGTATGATCAGTTGAGGAAAGAAAATCAAGGACTCACTGAGAGACTAAATATCTGTGTTAGTCAAGTTGTTGATCTATTGTCAAGGAATAACTATCTTTCAAAAACTATTGACACCTTTTCAAAACCCCGAGCTGGTGTGGAGACTATCATACAAGACCAGATGCTCTTAACAGAGATCTATCAGGTATAGGCTTTACCTCTAGCAGTAATGACAGTAAAGACAAACCAGTTACTAAGTCTGTTACTGAGAACTTGATGGACAAATTTGATGATGCTCAATCCAACCTGCTTAAGAAAGGTTCACCTAGACCTTTTGGTGCTGTCTCTCACACCTATCCCAAGGTGAAGGAACAGATGAAGGTCACGATTAACAAGAACAAATCCCAATGGACCGAGGTAGCTGATCCTGAGCTAGGATAATATGTCCTACTCAGTGATGGTAACATCAAAGATAGAATTAAACTTGCTGGCCAAGTTGCAGGTCAGGAAACCTCAACTGGTAAGGCAGCCGTAACCGGTCAGGGAGTGACCGATCAGACAACTATCACCAGTCATCCAACCAGTAAGGGCTCCTCAACCGGTAAAGGAATTCCTAAGCCTATGCAACCGGCCAACAAAGGTAAATCCATCACCTTTGTCCCCAAAGGCTTTATTCCTGTTCAATCATTGAACCCTTCTGAAGCATTGGCCAACTTGAATATCAACTCATCTAAATCCTCACAGCCATCTTCTATTAAATGTACAAATTGTGGTTTTATCGGTCACAAGGCTTATGAATGCCTCTTGAAGCACCTATCTGGACCCACTGAGTCTAAAAGCTCAGGTGGTAGCCAGGTATGGCTGCCAAAGAGGAACTAACTCTTTGGATCCAAAAGAATAAGGGGGACCATAAGCTTATTGTTTTATTACAGGAATGCTTTTTGGCCTCAACCGATGCCGGTAAGGATGTTTGGATTATGGACAGTGGATGCTCTAGGCATATGACTGGCCATGCCGATCTCCTAACCGATCTTGAAGAAGCGTCTGGTCCTCCAGTTGTCTTTGATGACAACGCAAAGGGTAAAATTATTGGTCGTGGATCCATCAAAAGAGGTACAGTTACTGTACAGAAGGTATTTTTGGTGGATGGTCTGAAACACAACCTTCTCTCCATATCACAATTTTGTGATAAAGGTATGCATTGTATTTTCAATTCTTCCAACTGTTATGTGAAAAACATTGCTACAGGAGAAACTTTACTCACTGGATATCGAAAAGGTAACGTTTATGCTATAGATTTAAATACTATTTCGAGTGTTACTAATGTTTGTTTTATAGCTAAGAACATCAGTGAGAACTCATGGCTATGGCACAAGAGACTCAGTCACTTGAATTTCAAATACCTATCTAAGCTGGCTAACAAAAATCTAGTTGCCGGTCTACCTCAAGTGTCTGCTGATCATGGAAGGAAATGCAGAGCCTGTCAGTTAGGAAAGCAACATAAAGAATCATTCCATAGCAAGCCCTGCATGTCCACTTCTAGGTGCCTCCAGTTTCTTCATATGGATCTATTTGGCCCCACAACAACTGCCAGTTTAGGGGGAAGCAGATATGCCTTGGTTGTTGTAGACGATTTCTCAAGATATACCTGGGTGGAAACCTTTGCTTCAAAAGATGATACCTATGAAGTTGCCACCAGATTATTCCGTCTACTTCAAACCCAAAAGGAGTGTGACATCATCAGTATGAGATCAGATAAGGGAACGGAGTTCAAAAATAATGGAATAGCTCAGTACTGTGATGATCACGAAATAGATCATGATTTCTCAGCTGCTGGAAAACCCTTATGCTAGCAAGATAAAACAATCTAAGACCCTATGATGCCTGACTGACTGACTTTTCACATGGGGAAACTTTGAAATTGCTGATGAGGATTATCAGCCACTTTAGGAGGAGCTTTCTCAATTCTACCTTCATCAACCATCCTTTGAATCAACATCTTCAGGGGGACGCAGTCGTTGGTGGCATGACCAGGGTATTGATGATAGTAACAATACTTGCTGCGGTCCAAACTTGGATTGGGTTTGAGAGGATGGTAGTTATCAAGCGGTTTTATCATTCCTCTTCGCATCAATCCATTTAAAGCTTCTTCAGTTGTTATTCCAAGGTCATCGAATTCCCGCTTCTTGCGAGGTGGAAACTGACGGAGATCCCAAATATTGCTTCCTTCATGGGAACCTATTTCGATCTTCCCCTCATCAATGAGTTCCTGGATGATCACCCTCAACTGTATGCATGAATGAGTGATATGTCCTGAATATTGGTGATAATCACAATATTTGCTCGGATCTAGGTTTTCGTTGTGATGAAGAGGGATATAATTAACTAATGGCTAAACCAAACCTCCGCTCACCAAAACCTTGAGAAATTGATTCATAGGCATCCCTACCTTTTCCCCAATATGCTTTCTTTCTTCCTTTCTGAACTTTCTTTGGAGGGGACTCGGGTATTGTCGTCCCTTGATGGATAGGGTTCACAGCTGGAGTAAAAGACATCTGATTCACAGTCACATATGAGGTCGGTCCTGAATGCTGATCATGCGGGGATGATAAGTTGAAACCATATGAACTCATTGGTGATAGAGAAACACTTCCTTGAAGGGGAACTTGGTCAGAGTGAAATGGCAGTGATCCTTTCTGGTTGGGCTGGCCGTTCACAAAATGGCACGATCCTTGGGAATCGGGCTGATACTAACTCTTCAAATCCAGTTGATTAGGAAAACTGAAAGCCTCAAGGATCGGTTCTTCATTTTTAATCTGAGTTTGAACCACATGAGGTGTTGGGGAAAGAATCTTATCTTGCTCATCTTCAATCACCCCCTTCATTATATTTCCATTCTCGTGATCAACACTGCTAGCATTGATGATTTCCTCGTATGACCCATCTTCGTGGCGAATTACCGTAACCCCTCGGATGCGCATCGCTTCAAAAAATCTAGCGTGCGTTTCTTCCTCTCTGGCTCTGGCAACTTGGGCAAGCAATTGAGCTTTGCATTCACGAACCATGGCGGCTTCAAGAGCAGCTCGCAACTCTGCTATCGACAGATCATTCATGTCCAGCTGGCCTGAAGTAGGAAGAATTCCAGACTGAGCGGATGGCATACCTCTTGCACCAGACATCTCGGATAGCGGAACAGATAAAAGCTTTGCGGGAAATGCTTCGAAGATAGGAACCCAAAGACCACAGAATATCAGAACACGTTCCCAACTTGTCACCGCTACAGAGGGTAGATATGGGTTTATAAGGTAGGGAAAGAAGAGGAAATACGGAAGAGGGAGAAGAAAAAGGAGAGAACAGACTCGCGCAAATAATTTATTTATCTTCAAGTATAAATCGGTGATTTAAATCCTAGGAACGGTTGGGAAAGGCTAACCCTTTATTTACGCACACTACACCTTGGGGAAGCCTAGGGACGCAACGTTCAAATTACACTAGATGCTTTGCATTTGAAATTAATAATAAGTAATGATACCTAACCAAGACCTAACACGACGTGGGACGAACGAGTGATCCAAATTTCTAGGGAAATTTGGGCAGCATAACGGGTATTCTCGGAGAATTTCCAAGAAAAATCCGACATGACCTCTCCTCGATGCATGGTGACAATGCGGCATGATCTCTCGTTTAGGACATGCCACGGAAGTGACATGTCCTCATGTGAAACCATGTTGCATTGGCAACATGCCTACAAGGTGCAAGGTTTTGGGGAGGGTATAAGGACTTATTGGAAATTTCAAAAACAATTCATTTTGGTGTAATTAAAATGTTGTATTAAAAACCAACCGTGGGTAAGGTTTAAGTGTGGTGCCACCTATAACGCGCTAGGGGAATGGGTTTGACATTAGGCGCTCAAGCGTAGGCGAAATTCATGGCCGTCCGCGATGCCGTCAATAGCACCCGAGGGTTCTAAATCTATGTGGTGTAGTGTGCGGATGACTATATTCTTTTATTTACAAAAAAAAAATCAAAAGAAAATTTTTATTTATTATTATTTTTTATTATTTATTTTTTTTTAAAGAAGAAAGAAAGAGAAAACACACACAATCGCACAAGAAAAAAACAACAATCAACTGAGCCATCTTTTGATTCAAGGGACTGCCCTCAAACCAGAACCTGAAACCTATCCAGTGACCATTCATGTCGCGTGACACAGAACAACATGGAACAAAGCTGTCGCACGACCAGGAGAGCCACTGAACCAGAACTCCTGCAAAACTGGGATTAGACCCTGCCTCTCCTTGGCAAGGGACAAGACAAACGAAATATAGCAATAAACAAAGCCACAAGAAGCATACAAGTTGTAAGATCCCATAAAATGCATGTATCGCACAAGATTATCAAGAATGCACATAGGATGAATACATTGGATGTCTAAGTGAACGAAAACATGACCCTCTTAGTTTTGAAAAAATAGTTTTTCAAAAAGTTATTCCCCAGCAGAGTCGCCACTGAATGTGCGCTCGCCCGAAAATGAAATTTCGGTTTAGAATAGAAAAATGAAGGATTCGCCACGCCATGCTTTTGGAGGTTCACTTTGAAAAACCTTTTGGAAGAGAACGGGTTCGGGGGTCAGGGTACGTGTTGGGAAGAACCGAGAGTTCACCCAACACGCCTCATCCGTAGATGAGTTTTTCTAATTTAGACATCCAAATTATTCAGAAAAATGTGCAAACAACAATAATAAACAAGTGCGAGAAACATGAATTTTATTAAAGAAGATAGATCATTACAATTTGTAGACCAATTGTTCAGGGAGGTCACATCCCATTACAGCAATAAGAACAGATTACAACTGAAAACAAGTCCTCTGCAAGGGACCACTTATGTCGCATGACACATGACTCCTCATGTCTAAATGTGTCGCGTGACACCAATAGTCACCTTGCAGAGACTCACAACAAACAGATTACAGAATCTCTAGATAAAAACACAATTATAAACTAGATCTGAGCATTTAAACAAACTAACTACAACTAAATGCTAAGCTAACGAGATGAATCAACTTACAACTGAAACATGGTCCCTGCAGATGGTCACGACATGTCGCGTGACACAGGACTCCTCATGTCCAAATGTGTCGCGTGACACAGGTTTACCATCTGCAGGTACCTCACAAACTGAGAAGCAGATTCAACAGATGCACAATCAAATCAAACAATTATACCAGAATCAATAAGAACAACATGAATTAGATACGAATCAATCAAAGGAGTGTGGATATGGGAGATCCACACTCCCTTGACATCCAAATTGCAAATCTAAGTAGATTACATCATAAGCATGCAATTGGACTCAAGCATATACGATTTAAACAGAGAGATTGTAGTTTCCACTTGATAATCTGAGGCAGATGGAGCCTGATTATCAAGTGGAGGAGAAGGAAGAACAATTAGACAAATAGATGAGAGAGAGAGAGAGAGAGAGAGAGAGAGATGTGTTACCCTTGTAGTCCTCAACTTCTACACCAAGTTAGGTGCAAAAGCCTTCGATTCAACTTCTGGAATAGAGATCTAGGCACATACTGAGAGCTGAATTGGAGGATCTAAGGTGTTTGAGGAAGTAGGAGAGTAATTGGGTTGAAGATGTGTGAAGGGTTAGGGAATTTGAGGGGAATTGGTTAATTTTGGTGAGGGAGGAGGAGAGAGAGAGGTTCTGAGACAATTTGTGCAGAGTGACGTTAGGGGACTGGAATTGGGATCCAAAACTGAGAGGGGTAGGGTCTTATTTATAGCTGCAGTTCATGGTAACCTTATGTCGCACGGCATAACGTAACCACTTTCCATGCTTCGACTTGTCGCGTGACACAAGGTGACCATAACCGTTTTTGGCGCCAAATCTGATTCTGGAACCTTCTTGGATAATACCTAAAAAGTCCAAAACAGATTTATTCCTTTTAGGTCCCTTGGCATGAGCAAAGTACAAAAAAGTACTTCCTTCGCGAGAAACTTATGAAATGTTTCCGGAAGTATCGGGATGGATCGGGAATTTACCAAAATGCCCCTAAATGCAATTTTATCATATTAAAATGCATCTGAAAAGGTCGCGAATTGGATTGGCGTACTTACAAACACCGCAACAGAATGGTGTAGTTGAGAGAATGAGCAGAACATTGATCGAAGCTGGAAAAACAATGATATCCAAAGCTAGGCTTCCCAAGTATTTTTGGGCTGAAGCTATCCATACAGCATGCTTCACCCAGAATCGATCTTTGATCAACAAATTTCACAACAAGACCCCTTATGAGCTTTGGCGTGGCTGAATTCCCAACATTGGTTTCTTCAAAAAATTTGGCTGGAAGTGTTATGTTCTTTACAACGGTAAAGAGCGCCGAGGTAAATTTGATGAAAAAGCCGATGAAGGCATTTTTCTTGGCTACGCCAAGCATAGTAAGGCATTTAGATTTTTTAATAAACATCTGTTGAAAATTTTTGAATATGTTCATGTTACTTTTGATGAATTTGATTTGCTAGAGTCTGACAAGGCTCCAAATAGTACTGATAATTCTGGTGTGTTTGAGACAGGTGAATACAGCAATCAAAACTCCAATCAAATCACCAGTACCAATGCAAATCAATCTCCAGCTCAGCCTTCAGCCTCAAGTGGTGTAACCTGTAGAGACCTAGTTGATGACTCCTTCTTTCCTCAATCGGTTAGACAACCTACTGTTCAAACTCCTTTAACCAATCCATTACCAGCTAGCCCCTCTACTACTGTTCCTTTTACACCACCTGAAGCCGAACCAATTTCAAACATCAACTTACCATTTCCTTCCCCACTAACCGATCACCATCAGTCAGCCTCACCTTTCTCTAACCGATCTCTTCAACCGGTCACACCTCCCTCAGCCGATTCCACTCCTCCATTAGAAACCATAAGACAAGAATTGGTCAGGCAAGACTTTCCTAGGGAAGTGAGAACAGTTAGAGATCATCCATTGGAAAATGTGATTGGTGATGTCTTTGGTCCAAGAATGACTAAAGGCCAGTTAAGAAGCATGGAGGAACAACATGGATTATTTTCCTCTGCTATGGTCTCAAATATAGAACCAAAGAAGACTGAAGAAGCTCTTAATGACTCCATTTGGGTAGAAGCTATGCAAGAAGAGCTTAACTAGTTTGATAGATGCAAAGTATGGGAGTTAGTGCCTAGACCTAGTGATCAAACAGTGATTGAAACGAAATGGGTTTATAGAAATAAATTGGATGAGTCTGGAAAGATTACAAGGAACAAGGCTAGATTAGTGGCAAAAGGATATAAAAAGGAAGAAGGCATAGATTATGATGAGACATTTGCCCCCGTAGCTAGATTAGAATCCATTAGGTTATTTCTTGCCTTTGCAGCCTACAAAGAATTCAAGTTATATCAAATGGACGTGAAAAGTGCATTTCTTAATGGGGAACTTCAAGAGCTTATATATGTAGAACAACCTCCAGGATTTGAAGATTCCAAGAAGCCTGATCATGTCTACAAATTGAATAAAGCTTTGTATGGCTTCAAGCAAGCACCTCGATCATGGTATGAAAATCTCTCCAAATTTCTACTTAGTGAGAAGTTTGAACGAGGTAAAATCGATACCACCTTATTTATTGCGAAGCATATTGGTCATTCATTGTTAGTTCAAATATATGTTGATAACATTATTTTTGGATCTACTAACGAAAAATTGTGCAAAAGATTTGAGAAACTTATGCAGAGCAAGTTTGAGATGAGCATGATGGGTGAGATAACATATTTCCTTGGACTTCAAGTCAAGCAAACCCAAGAAGATATATTCATCAATCAAGCCAAATACACCAAAGATCTCATCAAGAAATTTGGTCTTGATTCTGCTCATACTCAAAGCACTCCAATGGCCACCAATGTACACCTTGACAAAGATGAGTCCGGTAAGAAAGTAGATATGACACTCTATCGAGGTATGATAGGATCTCTACTTTCCTTAACCACCAGTAGGCCAGATATCATGTTTGTCGTATGTGTATGTGCTAGATTTCAAGCTGACCCGAGAGAATCTCATTTACAAGCTGTTAAAAGAATTATTAGATATCTTGTGGGAACTGCTAACTTAGGTTTGTGGTATCCAAAAGATTCATCATTTACACTGATTGGCTATTCAGATGCTGATTTTGCAGCTTGTAGGGTCACCAGGAAAAGTACTAGTGGAACTTGTCAATTCCTAGGTAACCGATTGGTTTCCTGGTCGTGCAAGAAGCAAGCATCAATTTCCACTTCTACAACTGAGGCTGAGTACATAGCTGCTGAGAGTTTCTACTCACAAATCCTATGGATGAAGCAACAACTAGTGGACTATGAAATTCCCCAAGAAGTGTGTCCCATTTACTGTGATGCATTCAAAGACTAAGCACACAGACATCAAATACCACTTCCTCAAGGATCACGTTGAAAAGGGTAATATCATTCTTTTAAAAGTACATACTGATTATCAATTAGCTGATATTTTGACAAAACCCTTGGATATTAAAAGATTTGAATTCCTTATAGGAGAACTAGGCATGATTGATATTCATTAATATATTGTGCTAACTTTGCTATATGTGTAAGCTATCAACTGAGATCAAGGTGGTCCCTCATATACTGTTGCTAACCGGTGCCCCTAACTGGTTCATCTAACCGGTGTGCAAGAATACCTAACTGACACCTCTAACCGGCATACATAACTGGTATCCCTAACCGGTAAGAGATGTCCCTAACCGATGGCCCCTAACCGATGCAAAGTTCTCTCTAACGGGTCATTGCACCTGACCAGTTAGCCATCTAAGCGTCTATTTGCCTTACTGACGAACTGCGCCCAGATCGAAATTGCCAATCCGTTTTTAACTGGCTCGTTGTCATCATTTCCCTGCTGTCACATCAGTCTTCTCAGCCATTTCAGTCTGACGGCCTCCTGACCTGTCTCCTATCCTTCTTTTTCAAGATAGATCAATTTCAAATAATTGATCAAAAAGGTAATCTCTGTATCATTCTTATTTATCGAAAATGTTATCTTTTTGTTCTTTATTACATTTTAGTATAACTGCTGCACACACGTCCCCTATTTTCATGTCTCATATTTAAAATCGTGAATTAAATGTGTTAATTTATGTGCATGACAGTTAAAAACGTTTGAACTGCCTCTGATTTAACCAACACACCTTTTCGTCTTTCCTCCTTCTCTCACCCTATAAAAGGATTTCAAGAGAAAACTCTCAAACTTTCCTAGTTTTTCTCTCTCTATCTCTCTGCAAACAAAAGCAACCGGCAAAGGATTTTTGGTTTTCGTCTTCATCTGTGTTCGATCTCTCAATTCTCAAGATCTCGAATAACTCTTCGTAAATTCAAAGTCTTTTTAAAACTTGAAGATACCCAGATTTCTCAAACTCTAAGTTATTAACATCACCTAAAATGTACAATGTTCAGTCTCTTCAATTCTAACTTAAAATGTTGGTTTGATGTTTATTTGTTTCACAGATGGCTCCTAAACCTTCGTCCATCAAGAAAGACATTTATGGAGGTTACATTCTCCCCAGTTTCTTTGACTCCGAAGAAGGCAAGACTCTTCAAGCTTTGTTTGTTGCTGCCGGAGTTATCCCGTTCTTGATGCCGGAGGGGAATAAAGATATTTTCTATGAGTTGGTCAATGAGCTGTTCGATAATGGAGTTCTGGATGAGAATGACAATATCATTTCAACCGCTGCCGGAGTTACCATTACATTTAGCCCAGCAACCATTGCTGCAGCCTTCCCTGACCTTACCTCCACTAGTTCGTCTTCCATTTTGATGAAAGACATGATTGTTGCTTGGTCTAGGGTTCGTGGATCTGATCCCTTTGTTACCGGTGAGGCAAACAAGAAAGCTAACTTTGAATCCGTTTACTATGCTGAAATTACCCGGATTTCGCGCGGACGCGAAAGGCGGTTGTCTTTCGCGGAGGGTTGGTGTCTGAGACCTCGCTTTCGGGAAGGAGAGGAGTCGCCACGCGGTTTTTTTATTTTGAGCCCAAACGTTGAGAAATGGCTATTGGTGGTTGAAAATGGTGTCGTTTTTATTGGTAGCAAAAACTTAGAAAAAGGCTTTGAAAATGGGGAGTCATTTTTATTGGTAGCAAAAATGAGTAAAAAGCTTTTAGTACCAGAGATTGTTAGGTTCGGAGGTCACGTTACGTTTCGGGAAGAGTATATTGAGATCACCCGAAACGCCTCGTATGACGAGTCTTTCTACCTTTCTCGAAAATGTGTGTGTGTGTGTGTGTTTGCATTTTGAAATGGGGGCTTAAATGACAAGCTTAATCTTGGTTTGAATGTCAAACGTTGATTAGGTTATTCCTTTTGAAAAAGACGAGCGTTTGAATGACAAACGTCGGTTTTGGAAGTTTTTAGGAAAAGTGGCGCGAATGCTGATTTTAACCATTTGTCTTAAGTGTCAAATGTTGACTTTTAAGAAAAGAGAGTTTGAATGTCAAACGTCGGATTTTGAGTTTGAAGATGAGCGTTTGGATGCCAAACGTCATTTCGCGCGTTTTAAAAGAGAGTTCGAATGTCGAACTCCGGTTTTGAACCGAGCATGTCATTGTTAACGATTTTACGGAAAAACGTATTAATGATTTTGAATGTCAAATGGCGGCTTTTAAGTTTGAAGATGAGCGTTTGGATGCCAAACGTCATTTCGCGCATTTTGAAAGAGAGTTCTGAATGTGCGCTCGCCGAAAAATAATAATGAAAATAGGGAGTCGCCACGCCGTTTTTAAGGAAACATTGAAAACCTTTTGAAAGAGAAAATGGGTTCGGGGTTAGATTACGTGTTGGGAAGAACCGAGAGTTCACCCAACACGCCTCGTCCGTAGACGAGTCTTTCTATGTTCAACATCCAATTCATTCAAACGTGTGTACGAAATGTGTATGACAAGATATGTATAAAATGCATAAGAATGCTTCATTTTATTGCTCAAGGAAGGGGAATACAGCTTGTGAGCCATTGACTCTGGGAGGCCACATCCCATTTACAACGAGGAACAAGATAGATTACAACTGAAACTGAACCTTCTGCACAAGGCTTGTTGTGTCGCGTGACACAGGACTTGATGGGTCAATTGTGTCGCGTGACACTACAAGACGCTATGCAGGGGTTTTACAAATACTCAATCCACAGCAACAGACTCACCTCAGATGAGTGCAGATATTGAGGATATACACTCTGTTCTGAGTGACAAGCAAACAATATCAACAAATTACAACTAAAATGATGATTCTTTGCAGATGGTCACGATATGTCGCGTGACACAGGACTCCTAATGTCCAAATGTTTCGTGTGACACATGTTTACCATCTGCAGGAATCTTACAGCTGAGAGACAGATTCAACAGATGTCTAACCAAATCAAGCAATTATACTAAGGCAAATTCATACAACATGAATCAATAATAGATCGGCCAAAGGAGTGTGGATATGGGAGATCCACACTCCCTTGACAACCAAATTGCAATTACAAATAAGATCACATTATGAACATGCAATTGGATCAAGCAAATCGAATTTAAACAGAGAGATGGCAGTTGCCACTTGATAATCTGAGGCGGATGGAGCCTGATTATCAAGTTGAGGGGAAGGAATTGCAATTAAGCAAGTAGTAAGAGAGAGAGAGAGAGAGGTGGACTTGTTACCCTTGTAGATCCACCACCGACACACCAAGTTAGGTGTATTGGCCTTCAATTCAGCTTCTGGACATGGAATTGAGCACAGGTGCGGTGCTAGCCTTCAGAACCTCAGTCGGCAAGGGTTGTAAGAAGGTGGATGGTTGAAGTGTGTAGGAGGGAGGTTGAATTGGTAAGGGTTAATAGGTGTTGTGTGTGGAAGGAGGAGAGAGAGAGAGAGGTTTTCGGTGCGAATTGGGTAGAGTGACTTTAGGAGGGGAAATTGGGATCCTAAAATGAGAGGCAGAGGGCTCTATTTATAGCTGCTGATAATGGGCATGAAGTGTCGCACGACTTCACGTATCCACTTTCCATGCTTCGATCTGTCGCACGACTTAAGCAAGCAATAACTGTTTTTGGCGCCAAATGCTGCTTCTGGAACATTCCGAGTTAATTCTTGAAAAGTCCAAAGCATTTAATTCCCTGTAGGTCCTTTTGTTCGGGAAAAATACTAAAAAATACTTCCTTCGCGAGAAACTCATGAAATGTTTCCGGAAGTCTCGGAACGGACCGGGAATTTACCAAGATGCCCCTTAGTGTAATTTTATCATATTAAAATGCACCTAAAAGGGTCGCGAATTGGATTGGCGTAGTTACAGAGCCCCTCGACAACGTCACTTTTGGAAAAAGTGAGGTTGTCGATAAAATAAGACCCAATCCCAATGAGCGGCAAGGGATAAGGTGGAGGGATGGACGGTGATCTGGGAGATCGGATGGCTGGACCTTTTGAGAAAGGATTCCTACGTATCCCTAGAGGGAATCAAGCCGGTCGTAGTTCAAGACGAAACTGATTGAAGGAGTCTGAACGTAGGGGAAGCTATTTGAAGGTCTCTTGACCTAAATGGAACTATTTGAAGGTCTCTTGACCTAGAAGGGATCATTTGAGGGTCTCTTGACCTAAAAGGAACTATTTGAAGGTCTCTTGACCTAGAAGGGAAAATTTGAAGGTCTTTTGATCTAAAAGGAACTATTTGAAGGTCTCTTGACCTAGAAGGGATAATTTGAAGGTCTCTTGACCTAAAAGGAATCATTTGAAGGTATCGCTACCTAGAACAGGATTATTTGAAGGCATCCAACCTGGAACGGGATTATTTGAAGGCATCCAACCTGGAAGGGAATTTTTAAGGTCTCTTGACCTAAAAGGGATTATTTGAAGGTCTCTTGACCTAAAAAGGGATCATTTGAAGGCATCCAACCTGGAACAGAATTATTTGAAGGCATCCAACCTGGAACGGGATTATTTGAAGGTGTCCAATTTGGAACGGGATTATTTGAAGGCATCCAACCTGGAGCAGATTTTTTAAGGTCTCTTGACCTAAAAGGGATTATTTGAAGGTCTCTTGACCTAAAAAGGATCATTTGAAGGCATCCAACCTAGAACGGGGTTATTTGAAGGTCTCTTGACCTAAAAAGGGATCATTTGAAGGCATCCGACCTGGGAATGAGATTAATGCTTCTAGCAAAGTAATTGAATGAGATATGCTTTCATACCTATGTTGTGCTCACCTGTAGCTGCTGGAGGGTCTTAGACTATCGTTGTTGTTGGTGATGGAGAGTTGTAGCTGCCGGAGGGTCTCGTGCTACTGCTTGATGGGAGGTAGCTGTTAAGGGTTTCATGTTACTATTGATTCTGCTGGGGATAGGTGTAGCTTTCGGGGGGTCTCATGCTACTGCTTGATGACCGTGGTTGACGGGGGGACCTGTACCACTTGTCGATGCTTGCTGGATGGCCGTTCACGGGACGGTCTTTGCAAAATAGGCTTTTGAATTCGCCGAGACTGGTGAGCATTATTGCTTGGATATTGGGGCAGCTGGAGCTCTTTTTCTTTGACAAGCATTGCTTGGGGATGAGGCAGCTAAGGCTCTTTCAGATGATGCTGATGAGTCCGGGCCTTACGAAGATAATAAAGGCGGGGTCTGCCACCAGCTGGGCACCTTGCATTTTATTTAACCTTTTGCTTATGCATTATTAATCTTTTGCTGCAAAAGTCCATCTCAGCTGGGGATGGAAAGGAAGTGAGGTTTTTGCACGGCTTGATGAGCAGATGTGTCTGTATCAGTTGCACTATGAGGGATCGTGTATAGAACAAAAGTGTTTATGATGGGGTGGACCCTCTCCCGTTATAGGGGAAACGTATAAGTGATGGATGATACGGTGCAGCTTAGGCAAGTCGGGGATGCTCCCGGGAGTACTGGTTGCAGCAGGTCCATTGCTAGTGAGGACAAAGTGTATCGCGCGTCTGAGACAGCAAGCAGTAGAGAATGTGCAGAGAACGATCCTGGCTTTGCGAAGCCCCAGTTGACAGTGCAAAGCAAACCTGGAGGGAAATCTGGTAAAGAGAGCCTGAGGGATACCTTAACCAAAGCCCCAGCTTGAGGAGATTCCATACAGCTTCATCGCAGACAGAGTCATCTTGTGGCCAAAGAGGCAACTCACCATTTCAAAACCGTAGTCAATCAGTCACTGGACAAGACTCGGAAATGTTTATGTGCAGGGACACATCCTTCGAGGGTGGGAATGGATCCTGAATTTGTGTATGACACTCTCGCTTTTGGGTTTGACTCTTTTGGGAGAGTATAAGCATCACAAGGTGTGGAAAGGTGTATGGAAGCCCCTGCTGACCGAAACAGTGTTTGGCTCTATCTTCCTATGATGTAGAAAGAGAAGACTTGTCGAGACACTTGAAAACTTGTCCTATTTGTGATGATCACAAAGCTGCTTAAAACCCTTTATTGATGTTCGGGATATTCAACCACCAAAGCTGATATGAACGAATATTTCAATTAATCCCGAGGAGAAAACCAACTGATATCGAGAATTAAATTCGGACAGATAGACAGTGTATGGGAATGGTCCTTGAGGAGACCGTATCTTCTGAGATCTGTTTGTGATTTCGACCGGACCAGTTATGGTTGCCTACGTTCCCCTCCATGGGAGGATCTCAGGTCGCCGTGGTTTGGGCTTATCCCGAATGAATAGAATGAACATTGGAATTCGCGGATCTGAGGACCTTTGAGGATTTTGGGAATTTAAAAAATATGTCCTCTTGGAGTGTCGATGGGAGACACGGATGTGAAGCCCCAGTGGGACGTCCACGGCAAGTATTTGTGGAGAAGAAATGAAATATGCTCACATGCAACATCGAATGAACAGATGGAATTTGCACAATCTTCGCTTGACGGTCCTTTGAGCCGGGGTAGATTTGGCTCCGCTTTAAGTAATAATCTGTTTTAGATCTTGACGATATTGGAATGAAACTGCTATCCAGTAGGAACTGTAGCTGGGTTTCAGGGCTTCGATCGGCTATCGGGTGATTCGAAATATCATGACCTCTTAAGACGAGAGGTCGGCTAGGCTTTTTGTTGACTGAAACCTCTAAAGATGAGAGGTTGGCTTGCAGGGATGTGTTTGGGGTTTCTAAGGTGAGGGAATCCATGATTACATCTTCATTGCCTCTAAGAATGAGAGGTCAATCTTGGCTTCGGCCAAAGGCAAGGGTAACGGTAATGGGAATGTCCTCTAAAATCGAGAGGACGGCTTGGGATCGGTTAGAGGTAGTGGTGAGGGGACATCTGTGCTGTCTCTTTATTCACTCTGAGACTCCTCTTGAGTAACGACCGGATCCTTTGACTTTTGCTTTTTGAGAGGATCACTAGGGACTAGGCTCTCTTTCTTTTCTTCTCTCTTTTTCTTTTATTCTTTTTTTATTTTTGTCTCTCTCTTTTTTTCGATTTTTTTTTGAGAGAAGAATTTCAGCTAGTCCCTAGGATGGATCATTGCTTTCCGTCGTTCTTGAGCTTGGAACCAGTCGATCTTTTTTTTGAATCACGGGAGTCTCGAGGATAGTCCCTCTTCTTCTGGCTATGGCCAAATGGGTTTCAAAACATGCCGATCTTGAACCGAAGGGGTGAAAGGTTTCAACCGCAGTCCCTACCGGATGATCCGAACGAGATTGAGTCTTCATTGCTTGCTTAGGCTTACTTCGAGGAAGATCCATGCAAATTCATCGAGCAACGAGATGGTGAGGACGAAGGAAGATATGTGAGCACAGGAGACGCGAGATGGGGAGTTGGCAAGCCCCAATTTGGGAAGGATATCAGTCGATTTTCTCGCTCCGATCAATTTAAACATTAGTCATTTCAAAGCATTAGTCAGTGAGCAGCACAAGTGATCATTTGGAATAAGACCATTTCAACTGAGTGTAACGCAGGTTTGCTAGTTATGTCTCGAGTCTAGCAAGAAGAGAAACAAAGATTTTTATCACTGCAAAGAAAAAACTGGTCCAACGTGGACTCGACAGACTCATGTCCGATAGCAGACATTCTAGACCCTACGAGGACTGATTGACTGCATCAACTTCGGATGGGAGGAAAAGCATTGTTGACAGTGATGGGGCGAGGACCCTTCTCCATTTTTTTGTCATTCACAAGTTGTCCTCCTTAGCTTTAGTAATCTGAGCAAGCAACCGGGCCTCCCGCTCGCGAGGAAAAACGGCTTCAAGGGTAGCCCGTAACTTTCCAATGGACACACCATTTGCACTCTGCTGACCCATGGGATGTGAACTTCCAGGCTGGTGGGCCATAAGCTTCTCTGCACCGAGCATTTTGGATTCCGAATCAGATGGACGACCACTCGGGTACTTGAACTGCTTTCACCTCGGGAATATAGACAAATGAGCGCCGGGAACGGGAGCACACACCCAACTTGCCGTAGCCTTGCAGAGGTGAAGAGGGTGTATAGACGGAGGATAGAGAACTTTGAGATGGTATGGGAGAGGGAAGAGCGGGAAAGGAGACGGACTCATGCAACGCTTATTAGTGTTCAAGTAAAAATCGGTGTCTTTTAAGTCCTATGAACGGTTGGGAAAGGCTAATCCTTTATTTCACGCAATCTAAAACCTCGGGGGAACCTAGGACACATCATTCAAAAATACACCAAATGCGTTGAGTCAAAATTAACAATAGGCAATGGTACCTAATCAAAACCGAAGCATTTATGGGACGGACGAGCAACCCCAATTTCTGGAGAAATTTGGGCAGCATAACGGGTATTCCTGAAGAATTTCAAGAAAAAATCCGGCATGACCTCTCGTCAGTGCATGTTGACAAAGCGATATGATCTCTCGTTAGAACACGCCGTGGGGACGACATGTCTTTTCGTGAAATCATGTTGCAATGGCAACATGCCCACACATGCTAGGTTTTGGGATAGGTACGAAAGCTTATTGTAAATTTTGAAACAACCCATTTTAGTGTATTTGAAAATGTCGTGTCAAAAACCAACCGTTTGGGTAAGGTTAAAAGTGTGGTGCCACCTATAACGCGCTAGGGGATAGGTTTGATATTAGGCGCTCAAACGTAGGCGAAATACATCACCGTCCGCGATGCCGTCAATCGCACCCGAGGGTTCTAGATTTACGTGAAGTAGTGTGCGGCTGACTGTGTTCCTTTATTTTGCGAAAAATGATTTTTTTATTTATTATTTTTTATTTGAAAAGAGGGTGATAAAAGAAAATAACACACACACACACACTCCCACAGAGATACAATAATTAAGGATCATGCAATTTGATCACGGGGCAGCCCCACAATCACAACCTGTACAAAGAAATCAAATCCTGCAACTTGGCCACTTCTGTCGCGTGACACAGAAAAGCTAAGGCACATTCTGTCGCGTGACAGAAGAAGCCATTTCCAGAATCCTGAACAACAAGCCAAAACCAGCCCCAGTCTCCAAGCTCAACGCAATAGCTCAGCCCCAAGCACACCAAACAGGAACCAAGAAAAGGGAGGGAATAAAGCAAAGCACCAAATGCATCTACACACATAAAATGTCACACCACAAGGCACACACAAATGAATGAAATTAATGTTGAACATGTAACGAAAGTTTGACCCACTTTTTGAAAACCAAGTTTCAAAAGTCCCCAGCAGAATCGCCACTGAATGTGCGCTCGTGGAAAAATAATAATGAAAATAGGGAGTCGCCACGCCGTTTTTAAGGAAACATTGAAAACCTTTTGAAAGAGAAAATGGGTTCGGGGGTCAGATTACATGTTGGGAAGAACCGAGAGTTCACCCAACACCCCTCGTCCATAGACGAGTCTTTCTATGTTCAACATCCAATTCATTCAAACGTCTGTGCGAAATGTGTATGACAAGATATGTATAAAATGCATAAGAATGCTTCATTTTATTGCTCAAGGAAGGGGAATACAGCTTGTGAGCCATTGACTCTGGGAGGCCACATCCCATTTACAACGAGGAACAAGATAGATTACAACTAAAACTGAACCTTCTGCACAAGGCTTGTTGTGTCGCGTGACACAGGACCTGATGGGTCAATTGTGTCACGTGACACTACAAGATGCTATGCAGGGGTTTTACAAATTCTCAATCCACAGCAACAGAATCACCTCAGATGAGTGCAGATATTAAGGATATACACTCTGTTCTGAGTGACAAGCAAACAATATCAACAAATTACAACTGAAATGATGATTCTCTGCAGATGGTCACGATATGTCGTGTGACATAGGACTCCTAATGTCTAAATGTGTCGCGTGACACATGTTTACCATCTGCAGGAATCTTACAGCTGAGAGACAGATTCAACAGATGTCTAGCAGATCAAGCAATTATACTAAGGCAAATTCATACAACACGAATCAATAATAGATCGGCCAAAGGAGTGTGGATATGGGAGATCCACACTCCCTTGACAACCAAATTGCAATTACAAATAAGATCACATTATGAACATGCAATTGGATCAAGCAAATCGAATTTAAACAGAGAGATGGCAGTTGCCACTTGATAATCTGAGGTGGATGGAGCCTGATTATCAAGTAGAGGGGAAGGAATTGCAATTAAGCAAGTAGTAAGAGAGAGAGAGAGAGAGAGAGAGAGAGAGAGAGAGAGGTGGACTTGTTACCCTTGTAGATCCACCACCAACATATCAAGTTAGGTGTATTGGCCTTCAATTCAGCTTCTGGACGTGGAATTGAGCACAGGTGGGGTGCTAGCCTTCAGAACCTCGGTCGGCAAGGGTTGTATGAAGGTGGATGGTTAAAGTGTGTACGAGGGAGGTTGAATTGGTAAGGGTTAATAGGTGTTGTGTGTGGAAGGAGGAGAGAGAGAGAGGTTTCCGGTGCGAATTGGGTAGAGTGACTTTAGGAGGGGAAATTGGTATCCTAAAATGAGAGGCAGAAAGCTCTATTTATAGCTGCTGCTAATGGGCATGAAGTGTCGCACGACTTCACGTATCCACTTTCCATGCTTCGATCTGTCGCACGACTTAAACAAGCAATAATTGTTTTTGGCGCCAAATGCTGCTTCTGGAACATTCCGAGTTAATTCTTGAAAAGTCCAAAGCATTTAATTCCCTGTAGGTCCTTTTGTTCGGGAAAAATACTAAAAAATACTTCCTTCGCGAGAAACTCATGAAATGTTTCCGGAAGTCTCGGAACGGACCGGGAATTTACCAAAACGCCCCTTAGTACAATTTTGTCACATTAAAATGCACCTAAAAGGGTCGCAAATTGGATTGGCGTACTTACAAGTTCGAATGTTGAACTCCAATTTTGAAACGGGCATTACATTGTTAACGATTTTACGGGAAAAACGTATTAAATGATATGCGATCAACGAATCGGGTTGCGACTCGGACTTTGATAATTAAATACTATCACGATCCAAATGGCTCGGACTTATAAATGACAGTATTTAAAATGCGGTATCGACGGAATCAAACGATTCGAAATTGTAAAGTACGATCGACGAGCCAAACGGCTCGGAATTGTAAATTTGCGTAAATGTAAATGACGTTCGACGGATCAAACGGTCCGGAATTGTAAACAACATGAAATTAAATGATGATCGACGGATCAAACGATCCGAAATTGGTATATGACATAAAAGTAAACGGAACGGGGTCGAAACGCCGTTTTAACCCGAGATTACATCTCTTACGGGAAGAGAAGAGGATCTAGGGGCTAAAACGTATCGGACCCCGTTAGACGGAGCCGTCTACATTTCAACAACGTCGTTCAAAACGGTTGTAGCGACTGGCGCATAAACCGAGATGGAACGAGAGTTTAGAGAGAGAGGGAGCTACCTATGGCTAGGGTCGGCTCCTTTGGCTCGGGGGACGTATACGGGATACAGAAAAGTGTTTGGAACGGTGTTTTGAGGTGGCGGGAGTTGTATTTGATCGAAATATGAAGTTTTCATGCAAAACGAAGTAAAATGGGGCTTGGGAGGGGGGAGAACCAGTTTAGGCCGTGGCTTTTGGGTGAAAGGGAGTGATTTTTGTTGTTGTAAATGGCTTTGACAGCCTCTGTATTTATAGGTGAAATTTCAGCATGAGTTCGGACGGACTGAGGTTGAAAACCAGGGGGTTTTGTGAAACTTTGGAAATTGGAGGGGCTTGCTGGCAATTCTGGATTGCCTGCAAATGAGTCCGGCTGGACTGAGACTGTATACCAGGGGTATTTTAGTCTTTTCTCATTGATTTTTGATTGATGTTGATGAGGGAGCTGTGGCATGCATACCACGTGTCCCTGTGACTCACCAGGTTGTGGGAGTTCGTGCCATTATCCCCGGTTTTGTCCATTTTTAAAATAACTGTCCGGAAAAGGTCCGAAATGCCCCAGAAAGTGCCGAAAATGCGTTTTTCAGGGAAAGCTGCACTTTTACGTGCAATGACGTGTGTTGAGTACGCTTTGACGTTGGGATGCATGGGGCTGTCCCGGGACATCTCGTTGGCTTGGGAACGGGAGCTTAACGGGTTCCGGTTAACCTGGAGCGAGCCAGTTAACGGATTCCGGTTAACTTTCTAATGGATTTTGACGATCCGGATTTGGGTACTTACAGTTAGACCCTCAGCGACGTCACTTCCGAAGGAGGTGGGGTCGTTGAAAAAATATAAGGATCCAAATCGGGATGCCTTACTTTGAAAGACCTGGGCGGTCAGCTAGCTGGACCCTTAGCGAAAGGATTTCTACGTATTCCGAGCGGGAATCAAGCCGATCGTAGTTCGTAGGTGCAAGGAGCCGCGCGTGGGGACCTTGACCTGAGCGAGACTGTTGGGAGGCATCTAAACCTGAATGAGACTATTGTGAGGCGTCTGAACCTGGGATTTTTGAAACCTTCGAGGGCGTGTGGCACCTCAAACTAGATTTACCGAAACATATGAGGGCGTGTGGCTCCTCGGACCGGAGTCGCTGATACTTACGAGGGCGTGTGGCACCTCAGACCGGGATGGTGGAACATACGAGGGCGTGTGGCACCTTCGACCGAAGTTACTGGAACATGTGAGGGCGTGTGGCACCTCAGACCGGAGTTACTGGAACATACGAGGGCGTGTGACGCCTCAGACCGGGGTTGCGAGGATGCATTTATCCTGAGATGAAGGCGTTCGTGCCTTGAGTCCTGGACTCATGATGACTGCCAGGTTTATCCGCCGGGGATAGGGTGGCAATGATGGGAATGGTTACATTAAACTGGCGTTATTAACAACACGGAAGGATTGACGTTCTAACGACGGGGTTAGGAACGGGATGTGGTCTCAGGAGAGACTGACACATTGCTGAGGAAAAGCATCCACAGTTCTGACGGGGTCAGTTAGGAACTGAGGGGGTTGATTGACGTTTTCTTCCTTAGACGGATGGTCTTAGGATCCTGCTAGGGAGGAATGTTCGGGCTGACGGCGATGGCCGAAGAGGGATTGTTGTGCGGGCTTACTTTGATGGCCGCTGAGGTGGGACGATCGGGCTTACGACTGGCGGCCAGGAAAGTAAACAATGGTGAAAACCAATAGAAATTTTGACGTCGGGAGACGGAAGTGTGACTTGAATGTCCGAAGACATGATTGAGCGTTTGAATGTCAAACGTCAGTTTGGGGCTGGAATGAGCGTTTGAATGTCAAACGTTAGCTGGGGATTGAGAATTTAACGTCTGGAGTCGAGCGTTAGTGAAAACTAACTGGGAATTTAACGCCTGGAGACGAACGTTAGTAAAAACTAGCTGGGAATTTAACGTCTGGAGACGAGCGTTAGTGAAAACTAACTGGGAATTTAACGTCTGGAAACGAGCGTTAGTGAAAACTAACTGGGAATTTAACGTCTGGAGATGAGCGTTAGTGAAAACTAACTGGGAATTGATCCTCGGGGGATGGGGTGTTAGGAAGGTCTAACATGGGGGAAATTTTACACTTTAGGGGGCCAAAAGGGGTAAAATTGAAACTGCGAGAAGTTGAGGGGCCAAAGTGGCCAGGAATCTTTTCAGCTGCAAAAAGAGTCCGACCGGACTGAACCTGAAGTTGACCAGGTTCATTTCAGCGCCGAGGCAGACGTGAAATTGGCCATTTTCTTCCATTTTTCCAGGCGAGAAAGAGAGAAAAGAGAGAAGAAACTCTTCCCAAATTGTGAGGTTTGCTCAAATTTGTAAGGGAAAATCAACATGGAAGGTGATTTAGGACCAATGGCTTGTCATGGAAGGACCGATAACGAGAGAACGAGGTTGGTGCGGACCATTCAAACCACCGTTCTTCCATTGAATCCGACGGAGTTCTACCCGGCTCGGGAGACTCACAAATCCAAAGGAGGGATCGAATGACAGGTAAACTTCCTTCAAATTCCTTTAATTTTAAGAATGTGCATTCTTTAAATGTTAGGAATTTGACTAGAAATGAGTTAGGGATTTTGGTGCCCGGATTGGGGCTTTTGACTTTGCTATGCGCCTTTGTCGAAATTGACTAGAGTGTAGTTCAATTGACACTATGGGTAGATGACATAAAAATTTTGGTTGCAAAGTTCCATGCCTAGATGTGTTTTCCAAATTTAAAGTAAGTTTAAATCGGGACGGAGTAAATTTTTGAAATGTTCGAAATGATTTGAAAGTTCCGAATTCGACGGATTTTTCGAAAGGTTTTGAAAGTTCCGAATTCGACGGAGTTTTCGAGATGTTTTGAAAGTTCCGGATTCGACGGAGTTTTCGAAATGTTTTGAAAGTTCCGGATTCGACGGAGTTTTCGAAATGTCTTGAAAGTTCCGGATTCGATGGAGTTTTCGAAATGTTTTGAAAGTTCCGGATTCGACGGAGTTTTCGAAATGTCGTGAAAGTTCCGGATTCGACGGAGTTTTCGAAATGTTTTGAAAGTTCCAGGTTCGATGGAGTTTTCGAAATGTTTTGAAATCTTGGACCATTAATACTCCAATCGGGATGGAAGTATTTTAGGAAGAAATGAGAACTATATCTGCGTTGCATCATTTTGACATGCGTTCGTGCAATCTGTTGATGTCGCTTCTGTATTTTAATGTATTCTTGCCGTGTTCACCTGCAGGGGCGAGGGACAGTTGACGTTCACAACTTGAAGAGCCGGGGAGCCTTCGAGGCAGTTCGAGCGCTTTGGGAGATACTCTCGGACGAGGCTCGGGATGGAGAGAGGAGTCCATGGCAGCTGGTGATTAACTCCGGTTTGGCTGGATTTATCAGCATGGTAGCCGCGGTGGCTGTGACGCAGAGGGCGAGGTCCATGTACGTAGCTCTGAGCGAGTACTGGTGGGATACGACCCACACTTTTCATTTCAGGTGGGGGGAGGCGACTGTGACTCCCACTGACTTTGCAGCTATCACTGGGTTGCCAACCTGGGGCAACACGCTGGTGTGGGTGGATGGTTATACCCCAGGGCAGTTGTCGGAGCTGCTGGGTTTCAGTATTACCGATGCTAGGGGCTTAGGTATTTGGTACAGGCCGATGGAGACTGTTGGTCCCAAAGGTGGCAACAAGGGTGAAAATACAGCTAGAGGGGGGGGTGAATAGCTGTTTAAAATTTTTCGCCCTCGTTTAAAGACTGAACCTCTTGCTTACAAAATCCTCTTGCAGTTGATAATAGACTGCAAGTGATAGTGTAAAATGCACAGAGGAATAATAGAGTGTAAAGCGGTTTTGAGAGGCGGTTTGTAAAATGCGGTTTTGGTGGTGCGGTTTTGGGAAGTGCAGTTTTACAAACACGTGTGGTTTTGACTTTGTTAACTCCAAACACTATTTCACAATAATGGATAGCTAAATAAAGATCAAACAGAGACAAAGATAGATAATTAGCAAGCACAGTAAATATAAATGCAGAAAGTAAGAACACGCTATTTGGAGTGGTTCAATCGATAAACGATCTACGTCCACTACCAAGATGGTTAGTCTTGGATTTCTAAGAGAGATTTTATATTAAGTATTGTGAGATTACAAAGTACAATAAAATCTTTTCTATGAAGAACAAATCCAAAACTATAACCGAGTGTATCTCAAATGAATAAACTATGTGTTTAGACAAGAGAGGTGTGCGTGTGAGAAACAAGATCAAGGCTCTTTAAATCTGTGAGATGTAGAGCTCAATGATTCTTGAATGTGTTAAGGCTTGATTTTTGGGCTAGGAATATTTCTTGAAGTATGAAGATGAAGATTCAAAGGGTTGAATAATTTAAGGCGAGCTTCAGCTTCAATGAACACAGCAATTTCTCAATTTTTCAAGCAATCTTCAAATGGTGAAGATTGGGGGTATTTATACCCAAGCATTAAGAAACTAGCCGTTGGATACGGTGTTGAAGGACGAGTACTTGATGCAATCCTATTGGTCCACAAAGCAACCACTTTTGTCCTTTGGTACAGTACTTTGCGAGTAAAGGCGTCGAGCTCAGTGCAAGCAATGAGGTTAGGACACTGTCACCTTTTCAAGATCCTTGCGGATCTTTTCGACATTGAATCACGTGACAAGATATGGTGGTTGACTTTTGATATTGCGACGTGGATTCCAACGGATAAAAAGTTGTTCACTCCAAGTAGCCAATCATTGGATGCGGTTGGTGAGACGCGGTTAGGAATGTGCGGTTTTGCTACACCGGGAGGTTGCAAGGATGCGGTCGCACATGAACTGCACGGGTGCGGTTCAAGGGCGGTTGCATGCGGTTGGTTCAAGAAGCAAGTTCAAGACTTGAGCTGCACTTGCGGTTTGCATGGTGCGGTTTTGAATACTTCAGAACTACAACCTTGCTTCCAATGAAACTTGTGCCGATCTTCAAGCCTAAGATTAACCTATTCTATAAAATGGACTTAGCTAAAAAATTGAAGTCTAAGCTTCATTACATAGGGTCCTAAAGTCCTTAAAATAGACGAGGAGGTTATGGTATCAATCAAATCAAATACAAAATAGGAGGGTTAAAACATGCATACCCAACAATCTCCCTATTTGATTGATGCCATTACCTACTATAACAAAAAGCAAACATTGTACTTGGTAAGAACATGTCCATAAGAATTAACATGGTAATTCATGTCCCAAGTCAATGCACACACTTTAGCTTAAGCTATAGATTTCTATACTTTCTAAAAGATGAAAACTTACAATGTGGAAAGTATAGAAATGCATTCATGCACTTAAGAAATTGTGAGTTTAAGTTCAAAGTGCGGTTCAAGGCTGAATGTTTAAACATCAATTCAAAATAGTGATTTTAAGTTAGAAAATATTTGAATGAGTTTATAAACCATAAGAGATTTCATTGTTCTACAAACAAGTAGTTTGATATGAACAAGGTTTTGGAACCAATGATGCATTTTCATTACTACCAATGCGGTTACACTTACAATGGTAGAGAAGCAAAATACAAAGGTTTCAAAAACAAAAGAAAGTTGGACAAAAATTACATGGAGTGTGGTCCAACAAATCAAAAAGGAGTTCGGCAAAAAAAGGATAAAGGAATTACAAAATGAGAAATCCTAATCTTGACGCGGTTGATGATGGCGCGGTTGATGTTGATGGCGTGCTTGCTCTCTTGGTTGATTGACTTCTTCTTTGAGGTAACTGAGGTTACGAAGGTCCGAAGGCTGAGCTTTCACCTACGATATTTCTTCGAGGGCTCTTAGATCTTGGCTGTCTGGCAAGGGTAGTCTCAACGGTTCGTAGTGCGGTCACAGATTCAGCGGCGGCGGTTGCAACGGCATCAAGCGATGGGAGTTGGCATCAACACTATCTTTGATTTGAGTAGAAAAAGCTTGACGGCCTTCAAAGAGTTGAAAAAGGTGAAGATTTCATCTTGAATGGTCACTGTTTGATTGGATAAAGTATCTTTCAATGGATCCAAATCAACGGTTATATTCGGGTTTGATTTCGGCTCCTTTATAGAATTGTCCGGCTTGAGGTTAAAACACCTTGAGGTTTTCAAACACGAAAGAGATATCTCCATCAAAGGTGGTTACTGCTCTTTGATCTTGTTTCCCACTATGTTGAGATCAACATTTATTACATCTTTAAGGGAGTCCAGTTCATTGAAAATTTTGAGCCGCAAGGTATCCGAGGCGGTTTGAGAAGGGCGGGCGAGGTGGAGGCTTGCTTTGCGGTTGAGATTGCGGTTGCGGTTGGGAATTTTCAATGGATTTCATAAAGGAGGTAAGAGCAACATTGGTTGAAGAAACAAACTCATCGAGATAGCTTGGAGAGCATTTCTTGGAGTTGAGTCTTAGAAACCGCATCACCCATAGCTTTGAGCACTCCTCTTGCTAAATCTTCTTTAAACGCTTGAAAGCACTCGGTAGGCTGCGGTTTTGACGGCTTACGTGGAAACTCTCTCCCCTTAATGGCATCAATCATTTGTGCTTTCATGATTGCCGGTTCGGTGGCTTGAGAGTCCACTTTGGAAAGAAGGATGCGGTTGGAGGCTTCAAGGTTGGCATTGGATGCGGTTAAGGCCATGTTAGATTCGGTGAGTTTAAGCATATGACCTTGGTTTACAACCAAGCTGTGATTGAATCGGTTGGAGGGTGGAAAGAATTTGGAGGTAGTCAGAAGGAGCGGTTTGAATGATTGGGATTTGGGTAATTGATGGAGGAGGTTGAGATTGGGTTGGAGGTGCGGTTTGGGAAATGGGGTGGAGGAGGGTTTGGAAAAGGCGGCTGGCAGGGACTATAAAAGGTGAAGCGGTTGAGGAAGGAATTGGTTGTGTTTGGGGTAAGGGGATAGAAGCGGTTGGGATAGGTATGGAGGGATTGGTGCGGTTGAGAGAGGTGCGGTTGAGGGTGGAATGTTGGTTGTTGGAATCCCAGAAGTTATAGGGTTAGAATCAGAGGAGGAACTTGTATGGGCTGTATGGACAGAAACAGGAGGGGTTCTTTGTTTGGATGGTGAGGTTTGAGGAGGTGGAGTAGGAAGGCGGTCAGGAGTAGGTGATTTATGAGGAGGTGAATTTTCAGGAGGAGGAGGGGTATTGACGCGGTTTGGGGAAGGAGTTACGTCGCGGTTAAGATTGGAAATTGAGATAGCTGGGGTGTGATGTGAGTAAGGTGGTGATTGGGCGCGGTTTGAATTTTGTTTAGAAGGGGAGCGGTTTGAATTTTGAGGTGAGGAGGTTTGAGAATTGTATTGGCTTGAGGAAGAGTTGGATTTGGTAGAGGAGTCAGAGGATGAATGAGCAGATGAAGGTGAAGAGGAATGGGAAGAAGGTGGTGAAGGAGTTTTTTGTCTTGAAAGGCGGTGCAAAAAGCGTTTGGGGCCTTTCACAGGGGTTCTCCTTTTGGCAATCTATTTGACTCTAGGTTGCTTCTCCCCACTGAGCGGTTGCGGCTCTTTGTGGTTGGGGAGGAGAATGCGGTTCAGTGTTGGGGCTTTGGTAGGTGCTTTTTCGAGGTGATGGGTGAAGGGAATGAATGGGAGATTGAGGAGGGGTTTGAACAAGCGGTTGGGTTAGGGCGCTTGAGACGGAGGCGGTTGGGGAATGGGTTCTTTGGATTTACCTTTGTGAGATACCTTCTCGGCTCTTGCTTTATCAATTCTCTCAATCTCAGCTCTATAAAAATTGGACAACTCCTCATCAGTCATCTTTGCCAATTGAGCTTGAGTTTCCTTGGCCTTCTTGGCTCTAGCAATCAAAGGAGGGATAGTTGCAATTTCTTGTTCTTCTTCTTCTTCAATGACTTCATCTCGAAGGGTCATCTTCTCCTTTTCCTTCCTTGGCTTTTTTCGACTTGGGCTGCACCACGGTGAACCACGCGGTTGGGTTGGCGCGGTTGAAGTTGGCTTAAGAAGGGGTTACGTAGGTGTTTTTCTTTTCCTTGAGACCTTTTGATAGCTTTGCCAATGGCTTTTGATGCGGTCACGGAGTCATCTCCACATAATGTTCCTTGGGTTGAAAGGTATCAAAGATCATACGTAGCTTTGTAGTCTTCATTGCCAAAAGAGAATCCAAGGAGTGGCAAGCCTTGAGCCCAAAGATTCTTCAACCCCCAATGATAGCGAATATCGGGAGTGGTTGTCTTCATATCTTCCAAGTGCGATAGTTGCCAAAGATGGCGGTTAGCAGCCTACCAAACGGTCTCCACTGGCATGCACATCCTTGGTCTTCAACCGGTAGGCATCAATACCGCCGCCAGCTCTTTCATCAAGATTTTGGGCCAATGGAGCTTCATTCCATTGTATATGGCACAGCAATATCACGCCATCGAGAAGAGGTGAAGTTGAGCTGCGGTTTCTGTCTTCCCACACACGTACTTCCCTACTAAGTAACATAAATGACTCATCATCTCTCCAAACTCTTTCCTAGCTATCTTCTTGTAGTTGCCGCAAAGAAGCCAGGTTCCAAAGAAGAGTTGAGCAGTAGCATCCTCGAACCTCTTGGGACACTTCAACTGAGCACTGCATACATGGAAATCGAAGGTGCTTCGATGTCCAAGTAGTCAATTGAGACCTTAAACCCTTCAACAATTCCCACTAAGCTGGGTATCTTGGTTCCATCTGAAAGCTCAGTCACTCCCTTGACTGCGGTCTGATAGAATTGATCAATGAATAATGGGATGGTATAGGTTCGGGTTCTTGTTGAAGAGGGGAAGGATTCCGAGGCTTGCATCTTCCTAATCATCTCTCTTCCCGAGCATCGTACCGCAACTCAGTTCATTGATTTCCCAACCTGGTAGAAAGTACTTGGTATTCTACAAAGAAAACACACAAGTTAGAATACTTTAGGAAAATCACAGTTAACAAGCGGTTGGGGGCACACATGCGGTCAGTAATAGTGCGGTTTTGGAAATGAAAATTTCCAACCACAAGGAAACTGTGAACACAGGTAGGAAAACAAATAAGAAAAATACAAAAGTATATACTTAGCACGTGGCATTGTAATCCAAAATTATCCCACACTGCAAGAGGTGCTTAGAGAGGAAGGTTACGGTGTCCAAATTCTATATACTTAGTAAAACTTAAGTAATTTTCTAGCATGCGGTTTGAAAATGTATATGCGGTTTTGAAAACATGTCATGCGGTTCTGAGATTGCGGTTGAAGAACCAAAACACATGCGGTTTTAAGAATGCGGTTTTGAAACAAACATAAGTAATTATATGTTCGGTTTCATAACATGCGGTTCTATGAATGATGCGGTTCAAAGGCATGCGGTTCAAACATGCAACAAGGTAAAATTTTCAGAAATTTTCTAAGTATGGAAAAACAAGTTTGAAAATTAGGTCAATCCAAAACATAAGAACTTTTCTGAAAATGAAGATGAACAGTCACTTGAGTGCATGAAGAACACGAAGAACACGAAGAACACCAAGAACAAGGTTTTGAAAAATGTTAACCAAAATGATCAAATAACATGTCAAAATGATCACATTGAGCAGTAGATTCATAATATAACAATAAAAACATCTACTTTACTCAAAATCATCCAGAAAATGGAAAAATCTAAAAGTGGGTTTCGAAACTTAGAAAGTTTAAAGTTCAAAATCAGTGTTCAAGATGTTGATTGATCATAAAACAAAGTATATAATCAAACAAATAACTATAATCCGAACATAACCTAACAATTATCATGCAAAATGATCAAGAAATGAAGCATCTATGAACAGAAATTAGGTTAAGTGGTTCGAAGCTAGAAGCTTTTCAACAATGGCAGATTATGAACATGAACGTGTAATGATTTGCAGAAGATATAAGAAGATTAAGTTTAAGAAATCATACCATGTCTTCAATGGGTTTGGGTGCCATTGATGAAGAAAGACTTAGAATTTTAAGAGGATATGAAGGTTAGAGAGAGAAAATAAGTTGGTAGAAAGACTGACAGAGGTACGGCAGAGAGAGAGAGAAGACAGTAAAAGTTTTAAAAGGTGACTTATGTCTTCTATATATAGGAAAAAGTTAGGGTTTGGCAGTTGAAAGGACAAACTGGTTCACCAACTCAGTGAATCATTGCAAAGCATGCACCCTTTCAGCTTCAACACGTCAAACAATGACGGCTGACATGAAGGCCATTTAATGCTAATGTTCCCTTTGCATTGAATGCTCTTAAAATTTAAATTTTCGTGGGAAAACATTTGCAAATAAACCCTTAAAGAAAAAATAAGGACTGAAAAATAAATAAAAAGGAATTTGAACAGCTTTTTTTTTTTTTTTTTTTTTTTTTTTTTTTTTTTTTTTTTTTAAAAAAAAACTATAAGTAAAAGTAAAGATAGAAAATACTTTCAAGTTGAAGCTGCGGTTGAGATCAAGCGGTTGAACTACGGCATGCGGTTTTAAGTGAAGCGGTTGGGCTGATGCGGTTTGAGAATCTTTGCGGTTTGGTACACGCGGTTCAACAGTGGAATTGAAACTATACTTAACACCCAAGTTAGCTAATAAAAAGAATGGAATTTATTTAAGTTCAAGCATACCCATTTCTCCTCTGAGGAAAGAAAACCTCTTGGAGTCAAGAGCCTTTGTGAGGATGTCAGCAATCTGGTTGTCTGTCCCCACGTACTCTAAATGGATATTCCTCTTCTCCACATGGTCTTTGAGGAAATGATACTTGATATCAATATGCTTGGTCTTGGAATGCATGACAGGGTTGTTGGAGACTGAAATAGTTGAAGTGTTGTCACACATGATAGGGCAATTCCCTTCATGGATTCCATAGTCTACCAACCGCCGCTTCATCCAAAGGATTTGACAAAGAACAACTACCAAGAAGAATATACTCGGCCTCCGTGGTTGACATTGAAACCGAAGCTTGCTTTTGCCGGCCCAAGCAACTAGTCTATTCCCGAGGAAATGACAAGTACCACTAGTGCTTTTCCTGTCAATAGTACAAGGCTGCATGTCTATGTCTGAATAACCTACAAGATCGAAGTTCGAATCTTTGGAATACCAAAGTCCAAGGTTAGTGGTTCCCGGATAAATAGCGGATTATACGCTGATCGCAATAAGATGTGCTTCTCTAGGATCTCGCGATAGCGAGCACATACACAGACACTAAACATAATATACGGCCTACTAGCAGTTAAGTAAAGTAATGAGCCGATCATACCTCGATATAAAGTCTGATCAACTTTCTTACCTTTGAGATCCTTATCTAGCTTATTGCCGGTGGCCATAGGGGTATCATATGCTTTAGCATTTTCTAATCCAAACTTCTTTATTAGCTCCTTGGTGTACTTGGCTTGGCTGATGAAGATACCTTCTTCGCATTGCTTGATTTGATGCCCGAGGAAGAAAGTTAATTCTCCCATCATGCTCATCTCAAACTTGCTTTTCATTAGCTTCTCGAAACGCTTACAAAGTAACTCATTAGTAGAACCAAAAATAATATCATCGACATAAATTTGAACAAGTAAAGTATGCTCATTATATTTGGCAATAAAAAGAGTTGTATCAATTTTACCACGTTTAAATCCTTTTTCTAGTAAAAATTTAGAAAGAGTCTCATACCATGCCCTTGGAGCTTGCTTAAGTCCATACAAAGCTTTTTGGAGTTTGTAGACATGATTGGGAAATTTGGAGTCTTCAAATCCAGGAGGTTGGGCAACATACACGGTCTCTTTGCGGTTCGCGTTGAGGAATGCACTCTTTACGTCCATTTGATATAACTTGAAACGCTTAAAAGAGGCGTAGGCTAAGAAGATTCTGATAGCTTCCAATCTTGCAACTGGAGCAAAGGTTTCATCATAATCAATTCCTTCTTCTTGCCTATATCCTTGTGCAACCAACCTTGCTTTATTCCTAGTGATGCTTCCATTCTCATCCATCTTATTCCTAAATACCCACTTAGTTCCTATCACTCCTTGATCCTGAGGTCTAGGCACCAAAGTCCAGACCTTGCATCTTTCAAACCGGTTGAGTTCTTCTTGCATAGCAACGACCCAACTTGAATCTTGGAGAGCTTCATCAATCTTCTTGGGTTCAACTTGAGATAAAAGAGAAGTATGCTCGTCATAATTTGATCTCCTTGTTTGAACACCGAAAAACAGATCACCAATCACATTAGTGAGGGGGTGACTGCTGACTTCACGAACCTCCAGGGGTAAGTCTGGTTGGGTCGAGGTTTGTCAAGATCTTCAATTGGAACATCGTTAGATCCTTCGGCGAAGTCATGAAAGGTAAGTTGACGAAGAGGTTCTATAAGCCGGATAGGGAATTCTCAACTTCATCTTCCCTTGCGGTTGCATCCGGGAGAGGGTTCTTCAGGTGCGGTTTGAAAGGTGTGGTTTGAGGGAATGTCAGTTGAGGGTGCTGGATTTTGCGGTTGAGGTTCAGGTGTGGTTTGAGATGGTTCACCTGGTTCATTATGCTCAACAAAATCATCAGCAACATTTGGAGCCAAATGTGGCTCAAGGAGAGAATGCTCATCAAAAGTAACATGGACAGACTCTACTATTTTTAAACTAGTTTTATTGAAAACGCGAAAAGCTTTAGAATGTTTAGCATACCCAACAAAAATACCTTCGTCGGCCTTGGCTCCGAATTTACCTCTATTTTCTCTTCCGTTGTAGAGGACAAAGCATTTGCAGCCAAAGATCTTGAAGAATGCAATGTTGGGGGTTCTTCCTCGCCAAAGCTCATAGGGAGTCTTATTATAGGTTTTGTTGATGAGGGAGCGGTTCTGAGTGAAGCATGCAGTATTGATTGCTTCAGCCCAAAAATGCGAGGTAGCTTCGCTTCAGATATCATTGTCTTTCCGGCCTCAATCAACGTCCTATTCTTCCTTTCCACAACCCCATTTTGTTGTGGAACACCACAATGGAAAAATTGTGATCAATCCCATGGTCATCACAATACTGCGCAACACCGTTGTTCTTGCATTCTGTTCCATTATCTGATCGAACACTAACGATGTCATCTTCTTTTTGAGTTTGGAGCCATCAGAATAGTGCGGTGAGAATCTCATAGCAGTCATCTTTGGAAATCATCATCTCAACCAACGTATATCTTGAGTAATCATCCACCACCACTAAAGTATATCTATTTCCTCCAATCTTTGGCGGTGGTTACGGGTCCAAACAAATCTATGTGAAGCGGTTGTAAGCATCTTGAAGTTGATGGAGCGGTCTTGCTTTGGTGAAAGACGACGCGGATCGCTACCAAGCCGGCATGCACCGCATTTCTCTGGATGGTGGTCAGCCACTTTGGGTAAACCACGAACGAGGTTTTCCCTACCAATCTTTGCAAGATACTTGAAGTTCAAGTGGCTCAACCTCTTGTGCCATAGCCAACTATTTTCGCTCACATTCTTAGCTACAAAAGCAGAGATTAGTAATACTACATGCGTAATTTAGATCAATAATGTAAATATTACTCTTACGAATCCCTGTGAGTAGGGTGACGCCGGAAATGCTATCTTTGATAAAGCGGTTTGATGACGTGAAGTTGCAAAGCATTCCTTTGTCGCAAAATTGAGAAATTGAAAGGAGGTTGTGCTTGAGTCCATCGATAAGAGAAACCTTCTCAATAGTTAGAGTTTCCTCTCCTTATCACACCATATCCAATGGTCTTGCCTTTGTTGTTATCACCAAAGGTTACGGATGGACCACTTGCTTCAACGACATCTTCAAGTAATGATCTATCTCCAGTCATATGTCTTGAGCGACCACTGTCAAGATACCATTCATTATCCTTGGAGTGACCGGCCATGAAGCGAGAGGACCTGAAATGTAAACATTAAGAACGAGGTCCCCCTTTATTCCTTGGGTCCTGAAGTTAGCAACCCTTTACGACCCACACCGTTTGACGAGAAGAAGGTTTGCTCTTCCCTGGCATTGGATGTGAACCGCAAAAGGCATTCTGCGGCCTTGTGACCTAAACCATCACACACGTAACATTTGTAATAGCTCACATGCTTCATGAGGTTTTACTAACTCCTTACTCTTCTTAGGAGTTGCATGCGGTTTTGGACAAGGAAGCGGTTTGGGAGGAGCGATTCCGGCTAACATTCCAGTGATACAAAGGGAACGAGGCTTTGGTTTGACCACGTATTTTCTGGGAACGCTATTCACACTTTTGAAAGAGCGGGAGGAGCGGTCGAAGAAGAAGCGCGGTCGACACTGGAGTTAGCAGAACCGCCTTTTCCACTAGAAGCGGTTGGAGCAGGATTTTACCAATTCCATAAGCCATTTCCTCTTCAGGTGCTTCCACAGAATTCTTAGGTTTTAACACAGAATTCTTCCCATATTGCTTTCCTTTAGGGTAGACATAGTTTACCTGTCTTCCTTTACCCTTTCCTTTAGCATGCTTCCCCTTGGGAATTTCTTTAGTTAGTTCTGGAAATTCCTCATCCTTTTCACTCGAGGATGCACACTTCTCCTCTTCCTCAGATCCAAACCCTAGACCATCCTTAGTTCCAGGAGGAACTTGAAAGTCCAAGATTTTATCCTTGGTGGATTGAGACTTGAGCCACGAATCAATAATCTTTTGACGATCGTCGATTTGGGTTACCAAGTCATCATTCCTGAGTTGAAGTGCAGCAACCTTAGTTTCAAGGATGCGGTTTTGATCAGCAAGAGGAGTCATCTGTTTGATTTGGTCCTTAAGATTTGAAATTTCAGACCTCATCACAGTTTTCTCCGTCTTGTACAGATTAAGTTCATCATGAGCTAAGCTTAAGGCTTTCTTAAGATTTGAGAATTGATGGATCACCATTTCAGCTTCCTTGAACATCTTTTCATGTTCCATGGGAGAAACCTCTTCCACCACTTTTCTTAAAATTTTCTTTGGAATAGCTTTTGAAGGTGAAGCAGTTTTAGATGAGAAAATGGGACGTGAATACGAACAATTTCCTATCTTAACGCTAGGAGTAAGTTTAATATCATCATCCAATTTATAATTTGGAAGTTTTGCAAAAACCTCCTTTTCCTCCATATCATGCAACTCAAATGATTCGAATGCGAGTCATCGAAGCGTACGCAACTAAGCGAGAGGTTAACCTCTTCGGTTTCACCGTCACTTCCATCCTCGTAATCTGCGTTTCAATCCAAGTTGCTAATTCCTTGGAATTCTCTTCCTCCTCAAAGCAACCATTCCCTTACGATGAGAAAATTTCGAAGGAAAAGTTTTCTTTTCATATATTCATATTTAGGCCGTGGACACTTTCGGATGCAAAGTGGCCAGTTTCCTACGGTTGTAGCATACCAAGTCACTCTTCTTCTTTGTATCTGCAGACCCTAGAAAATGTTGCAGGAGGTTTGCCTTTTGAAAATGATTTTGTGAAAGGTTTTGAGGATTTTCTAAATTTTTGAAATCTTTTCACAAACATGGCAAAATCATCATCATCCATCTCGATGAGTGATGAGGTTGATATGGAAGGATCGGTGGTTTGATTGGATGTGGATGGTTTCTCTTCATGTTCCACTACGGACATAGAAAGTGATTTGGTTTTTCCTTCTATCTCTTCAATATGATTTAGTTTAAGTTCATAGACTCTAAGATTGGCATACAAGTTACTTAATGACCAAGTACCCAATACTTTGGAGTCTTCTAGAGAGGTAGCCTTATTTACCCATCTAGAACCTAAAGCGAGATAGGAAAGTCATATTGATTTCCTTATCGGTTAAAGTTTTACCAAGAGATCTACAAGCATTAACTACCTCAACATAGCGATCGTAGGTTTGACGCAAGGTTTCGTTGGGTTTTACGTTGAAGTTGTTGTAGGATCTTTCAATGATGTATAATTTGTTTTCCTTGCACTCATCATCACCTTCGAGGTAGCTCTCTATGGCATCCCACATCTCGCTGCGGTTTTGAGGTACATCACTTTCTGTAGAGTTGATACGGGGAGGGTTCCGAAATGATGAACCTCGCCTTCTTTGTCCAAGGCAACTATTCTCTTCTCTTCATCGACCACTCATCTTTTGGCTTTTTGACCTCTGGAGTTTCGGCATTGGTGGTTGCATCGGTGTTAGCCTTCATTGGAATTAGAGGGCCATTGATCACGCACTCCACCAGCATTTCATCTATGGTTTCCAAATGAATAAGCATTCGGCACTTCCGGATGTCAAAGTGGTCTTCGTCCAACATTGGAATGTGTGAATAGTTAACGGTAGTCATTGTCTTTGAGGTTGCCATATCGAATCGGCACACAAGTGTTAAGCTTGAAAAACGATGGTTTTAAAATGTGTTAGCTTTGATACCACTTGTTGGTCCCAAAGGTGGCAACAAGGGTGAAAATACGGCTAGAGGGGAAGTGAATAGGCCGTTTAAAATTTTTCGCCCTCGTTTAAAGATCGAACCTCTTGCTTACAAAATCCTCTTGCGGTTGATAATAGACTGCAAGTGATAGTGTAAAATGCACGAATAATAGAGTGTAAAGCGGCTTTGAGAGGCGGTTTGTAAAATGCGGTTTTGGTGGTGCGGTTTTGGGAAGTGCGGTTTACAAACACGTGTGGTTTTGACTTTGTTAACTCCAAACACTATTTCACAATAATGGATAGCTAAATAAAGATCAAACGAGAGACAAAGATAGATAATTAGCAAGCACGGTAAATATACATGCGTAAAGTAAGAACACGCTATTTGGAGTGGTTCAATCGATAAACGATCTACGTCCACTACCAAGATGGTTAGTCTTGGATTTCTAAGAGAGATTTTATATTAAGTATTGTGAGATTACAAAGTACAATAAAATCTTTTCTATGAAGAACAAATCCAAAACTATAACCAGTGTATCTCAAATGAATAAACTATGTGTTTAGACAAGAGAGGTGTGTGTGTGAGAAACAAGATCAAGGCTCTTTAAATGCTGTGAGATGTAGAGCTCAATGATTCTTGAATGTGTTAAGGCTTGATTTACGGGCTAGGAATATTTCTTGAAGTATGAAGATGAAGATTCAAAGGGTTGAATAATTTACAAGCGAGCTTCAGCTTCAATGAACACAGCAATTTCTCAATTTTTCAAGCAATCTTCAAATGGTGAAGATTGGGGGTATTTATACCCAAGCATCAAGAAACTAGCCGTTGGATACAGCTGTTGAAGGACAGTACTTGATGCAATCCTATTGGTCCACAAAGAACCACTTTTGTCCTTTGGTACACTGCCGCAGTAAAGCCGATCGAGCTCAGTGCAAGCAATGAGGTTAGGACACCATGTCACTTTTTAAAGATCCTTGCAGATCTTTTCTGACATTGAATCACGTGACAAGATATGGTGGTTGACTTTTGATATTGCTGACGTGGATTCCAACGGATAAAAAGTTGTTCACTCCAAGTAGCCAATCATTGGATGCGGTTGGTGAGACGCGGTTAGGAATGTGCGGTTTTGCTACACCAGGAGGTTGCAAGGATGCGGTCGCACATGAACTGCACAGGTGCGGTTCAAGGGCGGTTGCATGCGGTTGGTTCAAGAAGCAAGTTCAAGACTTGAACTGCACTTGCGGTTTGCATGGTGCGGTTTTGAATACTTCAGGAACTACAACCTTGCTTCCAATGAAACTTGTGCCAGTCTTCAAGCCTAAGATTAACCTATTCTATAAAATGGACTTAGCTAAAAAATTGAAGTCTAAGCTTCATTACATAGGGTCCTAAAGTCCTTAAAATAGACAGGAGGTTATGGTATCAATCAAATCAAATACAAAATAGGAGGGTTAAAACATGCATACCCAACAGAGACCTATCTGAGGAGGGGTATTGATGCATATGGGGAGGGGTCCCCGAGGATGACCGCTGAGCGTCTGGCTCGAGGGTTCCTATGGTTGCGCCGCCGCCGACTACATTTCGACTTCCACGACACATCCTGTCACTTCCCTTTGCTTGGCTCGCTGATTGATCTGGACGCCGTGGGGGGGGTTAGCATGGGGGGAGGCTGGACTGGCCGAGCTCTACCACGCCTTGGACAGGTTCTCGTGGGGAGAGGAGAACACCTTGTGTTGCTTCTCATTTGCTTTGGATGCAAGTTCCCATCTTTTTCTCTTCCTTGTCTCATTTCTGTACTCGTATGTATCTGCTTTGTAGCTGACATTACTTTCCATTTGCTTGATAGGTCTGGTGCTTTGAGGTGTTCAGCCCGCAGCGGTGGGAGATTAAGGAGGCGTACCAGTCCTTGTTCCCTGCCATGCTATCTTGGCAGAAGGATGCGAAGAAGGCGGTGTCATCGAGAGAGGGTACTCGGCTGACGTACGAGGAGGTGTCTCAGGCCCTGAGCCGAGAGTTCTCCGAGCGGATTCAGCTGACTTGGTGGAGCCGGATTGATGCTTTTGCAGTGCATGCCACTAGGGATGTTACACGTCGGCGGAAGCTTCTGGTGTGGCTTCACTGCGATGCGATGTATCTGGGGGAGAGGGTGACCCGTCAGCAGGTCCAGGGTCCCTTCCTATGGTGTCGGTGGACCTGCCTCTACACATGCATCATCATTCGTCGATACCGGTGGAGGAGTTGAAGCGGTATAGACAGGGCGTGTTCTATACCGAGTATGTCATAGAGGGTGCCGACTATGACATCTTCTTGAGGACGAGGCTAAGGAGCCCGCAGGTGCAGCACAGGGAGGGCAAGGGCCCTGGATATCCCCGAGACTACCCGCTCCCACGCGCTAGGTTGGCATACGAGGGGCTATATGGTTCGCGTAGGCAGTTGGTGATCCCTATTCCGGAGGAGCTGAGACCTCAGTACAGAGTGGGCCCCAACGCTTCGGTGAGTGATTTTGATTTCCTGCATTTGATAGTAGTATTCTGCAAATGTTGCATCTGTACTGTCTGTTTGTCTCTTGACGACTTTCCTGGTTTGCAGGTGTCTGGCCGTACGTACAATCAGGCCATGAGACAGTTGGACGAGTGGGCCAACTACGCTAGGAGGCTCGTGGTGTTCCTGCGGTGTAGTTCCCGGAGGAGTGTGGCTGTTCATGAGCCGAGGCCGTCTAGGCCAAGAGGTTCGTCTGGTTCCACGGCTGGTGGAGCGGACTTTGCGCAGGGATTTGGCCAGTTCTCAGGCGGAACGGCGGGGTTTGGAGCTCGTCCTTCTTCGCACTCGGGGCACGAACAGGGAGAGTCCTCGAGTTCACAGGCGCAGAGGCGGCCTTTCGCGTATTCCCGCCTGGAGGAATTCGGAGATTATCTGTTCTCGACAGATCCGACTGCTGCGGGGCATTACATCGAGTGCTTGGATGACGAGCAGGACTCTGAGTAGTCCTCTTTTATCGCTTTTTTAAGACAAAATGTGTGTATTGTCTAGAACAAATTGACTTGTATTTGAAAAGGCGCCCTTGAGGCGGAACCTGTATTTTGCACATCTATTTAGCGATTACCTTCTTTTATTTTCGGCAAATAAGCAAGTAGGTTGATCAAAAAATAAATAAAATGAAACATGCACAAAAAATTGAACTGGCCAAAATTTATCCCTATATGCACTGATATTTAATTAATTGCACTGTTGCACGAGCCCGGGGCGAAAGTGGTGTTGGCAGTGGTTGATTGAAACCATGGGAGCACGCAGATTCAAGAAAGCATGAACAGGGCTTGGTTTGGAATTGTTTCCAATTTGAGAGCAAATGGTAGCTGCGAGTTGACCCAGCTCAATCATAGAAAGAGTCTGGTCGGACTGAGAATGAGTTTCCAGAATCTTTTAAATTGCAGTTTCAGCTTTGCAATTTGTAAGAACTGCGCGTTTTCTTTGATCAATCAGCTGAATTCTCTCAAATTCCTGAAGGTTTTCTTTCACTTTTTCCATGGCTCCATTTCCTAAGCTATCGTCTCGGATGCAAGAGCGATACTTGGAAAATTTCCAGTCGTGGGTACGGAACTGTTAGTACCCGGTCCGAAAAAAGTGTTTTAATGAGTACAGGGACTGAAGCGCAATTCGGGAAAATTTGGGACTAAATTGGCATTTGGAAGCTTTTTGGACCAAGTTGGAATTTATTGGAAATTCAGGGACTAAAACGGAAATATGGAAATTTTGGACGAATTTGATATATAAAAATTCCTGGGATTAAATGAAAGATAAAATTCCAAAGAGCGAAGTGCAAAAGAAGTCATTTCAGTGGCCAAAGTGGACTTGGAAATAGCGGAGACGAAACGAATATTTATTGAATACAAAACTAGGCCACAGCATTGGTATTTAGAGAAATGGTGGCCGGCCAGGAGGGAAACAATTTGGGGCCACTTCTTGTGCAATGGCCGGCCAAGGAGAAAGAGTTAGGGCCATTTGGGCCAAGGCTGGGGCAATGCAATTTGGGCCAAGCTCAAAAAGGATTTGGCCAATCGACCCTTTCGCTTCCCACATCACTTTAAATGCAGTTCCTCCCCCAATTCCTTTCACTATATAAACCCCACTCCGCCTCACACTTTAAACACGGAATCATTCTACGGAAAACTCAAGACAAAACTTGAGACTTCCTCCATAGAAAACTTGAGACTAAACTCGAGTTTTCTAAGTCTAAATATTTTATCAAGAACGTTCTTCGAATCTCCATAGATTCGATCCAAAAGCCTTGCCATCATTAGGTAAGTCTTCTGTTTATTTTTCTGTCTTTATTATTATTGTCTTTATTATTATGTTAGATTTATTGTTTGCATGCTTAGTATATTTTAATTGCTTTATTTCTTGCTTATGTCATATATGCTAGACTTAGGGTTGTTTTAATATATTTAAGTATGCATAGCCGAGGATGATCTAAGGTTTCGCCCAAGAAATCCAATGGATCTAGGAACTATTTCTTTCCTTCCACCTTAGTTATAATTATCCCATGATCAACAATCCCCCAAGGATGAACGTTGATTAGTGCACCTTCCGAGGGCCTAACTCAAAGGTTCTAGGGTGTGATCATTAATTAATTCTTTCTCTCCCCTCCTCCTTATGCATGATCCCGTTTCTTCTATCTATTCCTGTAAACACCGCACACAACCAACACCCCACATGCTAGAAAGACCGATCCGTCGGGCAATAGGAGTGATAGCGTTTCTTCTTCTGTTGTAACTTGACCCCCGAACCCAATTAACTGTTTAGCCTTTTTTCAAAGCTTTGGGCTATATCAAAGTGGCGTGGCGACTCTCAAAATTAAACTAATATTTTAATATGGTTTAAAAGCGAGTGTCACTAAATGAATATCCCATTTCGGTCCGACATTACATAATTAATTATTTCAAACCTCCGAATGCGCGTTGCATCGGGACGGGGTATTCACAGTGGCGACTCACTGGGATTGTTTTGAAATTTTTTCAAACTAAGTTGGTCAGCCTTTCGTTTTCTTGTATGGTGTTGTATTTTACTTCCTTTTTCTTTTTCTCCTATTCTTAATCATTTGCATTGCATGCATGCATCTCATAAAAAAATCTTTCTCTTTTTTTCCTTAAAAAAAAGAATTAGACTTTACCTCACACTACCACTAGAGTCCGTGTCACCTTTGCACAGGACACCCTTTAACCCATCGGAGAAGCCAAAAGTGCGGGAAGCGTGGTGATCATGTCGCCTCCCTTCCGAGTCTCACTTGGTCATCCACTCATCGGTGCGCTTGGCCGCACGGTGGGAGCTCTGAAATCTAACCCTTATGTCACCCACTTTGTTAAGAGTACACTCCTGTGACCGGTTGGTTTGACTAGCTTTTATATAGACAATTAATAAGGTCTTTGTGTTAAGTCACTACGAATCAATAATAGGTCAAGATCTATAGAGAGAATAAAGGGCACTAAAAATTGATTTCCTTTTAAAGGACGTGCCATGTAAAGTTGAATGCTTGATCTTGTCCTATCATGGGTCTGTAGTACTCTCCATAAATATCATATTAAATGTCTATATGAGACGGTTAATCGTTAGGATCCACCACTTTAGGACCTTTAGTTAAGTTGCGAAAAAGGGGTATCCCTTCCAACCAAGAGTAGGTTCTATAAAAAAAATAGAGGGCTTTTTTGTAAATAAAATGCTTAACCGCTCTTCATTTCTAGGACCCTCCGAGGTCCGCTCTTCATTTCTAGGACCCTCCGAGGTCTGCTCTTCATTTCTAGGACCCTCCGAGGTCCGCTCCTCATTTCTAGGACCCTCTGAGGTCCACTCCTCATTTCTAGGACCCTCCGAGGTCCACTCTTCATTTTTAGGACCCTCCGAGGTCCACTCTTCATTTTTTAGGACCTTCCGAGGTCCACTCTTCATTTTTTAGGACCTTCCGAGGTCCACTCTTCATTTCTAGGACCCTCCGAGGTCCGCTCCTCATTTCTAGGACCCTCCGAGGTCCGCTCTTCATTTCTAGGACCCTTCGAGGTCCGCTCTTCATTTCTAGGACCCTCCGAGGTCCACTCTCCATTTCTAAGACCCTTCGAGGTCCGCTCTTCATTTCTAGGACCCTCCGAGGTCCACTCTCCACTCTCCATTTCTAGGACCCTCCGAGGTCCACTCTCCATTTCTAGGACCCTCCGAGGTCCACTCTCCATTGCTAGGACCCTCCGAGGTCCACTCCTCATCTCTTGGACCCTTCAAGGTCCACACCCTCTACTGCGGACCGCCCTAGGTCCAGTCTCTTTATCTTGGACCGTTCAAGGTCCACTCTTTGACCCTTCGTGGTGCTCTTCCTATACTAAGTCCACTCTCCCAATCTTAGAACATTCAAGGTCCACTTCTCATCTTTTGGACCCTTCTAGGTCCACTTCTTCTACTTTGTACCATTCAAGGTCCACTCCTCAATTTAGGACCCTTCGAGGTCCACTTTCTCTATCTAGGACCATTAAAGGTCCACCCTTCCACCTGAGACTCTTCGAGGTCCACCCTCGTCTCTTGGACCATCCATGGTCCACTCCTCTACCTTAGACCCCCATGGTCTACAAGTTAGGACCCTTCAAAGTTCTACCTCTCATCTCTTGAACCTTGCAGAGTCTGCTCCCTTAGCCTTAAAACCATCCATAGTTTAGATCCTTTATCTCTAGCACCCTTCAGCCAAAGACCAACCAAGGCCAATCCTCACCCAAGACCAAATTAACTCACCTAGATCACCCTCATTTGACCAAGGATCGAGTCATCTTCCTCTCCCTTTTTCACCAAACGGACTCTTTTACATTCATCCTCTCTCTTTCTCTAAACTTAACCCTGGTTGTATCATCAATCGGGGCCCCCTCGAACTACGGTGACCTGAGACTCGTAAGGGTTACGTAGGCAACTTCAGCCCGGTCAAACTCAAAATTGTGGAGGTCAAATATTTTCTCAAGGATGCCTTAAGATTAATTATGAATCTAATTCAACTCATTGGTTTGACTCCGCCATATGTTCTTACAGAATTCCACATCATGTCTCTGGAGAAAAGCATTGAAGCCCTCAAAGAAGTCTCAAACATGAGGTTGTGAGTGATCAACCTCCTCAAAGACATGCATGAAATTGAGCAGCACCATTTGTCTTACATTCAGGAATACTTGAGAAGAGTTCCTCCTCCTATTCAATTCCGGGGTCCCTATCATCCACATGCTTATGGTTCCCCTTATGGTCCTACACATCAGAATTTCTCATTCAGGATGCCTGCTGTGGCCACCAGCCAACTAAAGGCATCAATACCCGAGAAGAAGATCAACAAGGAACATTGTGATGACTTAGGAATGCCTGTGGGTGAGTTCTTCGACATTTTGGTGGGAAAGAATTTGATCAAGCCGCTCGAGAACTACAAGCCTATTAACCCAAGGGAAGACTTAGATACATCCAAGTTTTGCAAATACCACAAGTACGCTGGGCATACCACTGACAAATGTGTGCAACTGAAACGCTCAATTCAAAGATTGATCAACCAAGGGAAGACCCAAGGCCTCATTGATGAAGGAACCCTCACCCTTCGAGGGAAGATTTAGATTTATTCAGTCTTGTAGGTTCTAGTGCGTCTTTTTTACGTCCATTTTGGGCATTGATATGTCCACTTTGAACTAGTTACTTCAATAATAAAAAAAGGTCTTTCTTTCTTTTCTCTCTAGACTTGAGACATAATCTCGCATTACTTTCAAGAAGATTGTTTTATTTATAATTATCACTTGGTTGCTAATCTCACTGATAAACTCACCGGCTAATAAAGTAAACAATGAATGAATGCTTTGATTGGAGTAAACAACTCACCGTTCCTTCTTCATATACACCATCCCTATACACCCTTCTCTCATACACTCTCTACATACTCAACCATATACTTTTCGTACACTATCTCCAGACCCTCTCCTTATACACACCCTCTATGCTCCCTCGAGCATACACTTCCCCAAATACACTCTCCCCCACTTAAACATCCTTTTCATATGATCAAGATAAGCAAAGACCGTTGTTGCTCATCATCAGAAAATAGCTGCTCACGCCACTGCAATTTAAAGAAGATGCAAGGAGTTGTTCCTATCCTTCACAAGTGCTGCATGAATATCAACTTGGGGCTCACCAACCCCCCAATCTCGCGTCTCCTCTGATTTTCCATTCGATCGATAAGCTTTCATTGAATATGCTCACATATCTTTCTTATGGTCCGAATATATTCTGCCTTACTTAATAAGTCGGTTAAATGAGTTTGCATTTATTTTAAATACTCTTTTGAGAATGCTATCCAGTAGCAATTGAAGCTTAAACCTCTCACCATAGGAAGCCATAACCTTATCCTCACTAAATAATACCCTTTCATTTCAAGATCGACAAGTTTTGAAACCCTAAGGAAGAAGCCCATACTAGGAGCTCCCCTGACTCACAAAGGAAGCAATCACAAGGACCTCACTCGACTCACAAAAGAAGGGACCACCTCCAAGCCCAAGAGGGAAAAGGTAAACGCATCCTAAGGCATACGCTAGGGGTTATCGCAAGCAAACGAATCCGAAGGCTTTTCTCGAAAAGAGGGCGTCAAAAAAAAAAAAAAAAAAAAAAAACAAAAAAAAAAATCCCTCACTCCGAAGTGAACCTCCCATCTCAAAGATTGTGAAAATGAGACATCAAGTGAAGGTCCTATCGTGATCAAGTTACCTGCTGAAATCACAAAAAAAAGCTTGCGAGAAGAAGCAACAAAGGTTCCCTCTTGGACAAATCACGTAAACCAATTCCAAGTCCATCCTCTCACTTTTAGAGGATTCCATCACCACCCTTGACCTTGTCAAAATCAAAGTTAACCTCACTCTTAGAGGTTCTGAAGAAGCGACAACAAGAAAATCCCTTCACCTTAGAGATCCCAAACACATCCCGCAAACCAACCTCTCAGCAAATGACCCAGCCGACCTCTCACTTTAAGAGGTCATGTTAAGCATCACCCAATGATCGATCGCAACCCAGAGCCCAGCTACAACCACTACCGGATGGCATTCTCATTCTGAGTCACTTGTTATCCTACGTGAGCATATTGCATACTCTCGCCAAGTTTAGGAACTCGTCCTATTCTTGAAATTCGTTCATTCGACTCCTCAAACACCGCTCGCAAAAGTCCCACCGGCCGCATCCGTGCCTCTCAACGGCACTTCGGTAAAAGAAGGAGACGCACGCCGTGGACTACTCCCTCGGCTTATGAGAACAAAGGAGCAACAAATCTCAACTTGAAAGACGAGAGAAAAATAGAAGGGGCTATAATCGGTCAAATCTCAATTTTTCTTCCGCTCCGAGTCTTATTTCTTCCACTCCGTCTTGTTTCTTCCACTCCAGTCTTTTTTATTTTTCATTCTTTCCCATAAAGAAGATCAATGCAGTGGCAGCTGCACGAAAATTACCACCAAATGACCCAGAAGCGGCCAAGCAACAACGGAACATCCTTCTCCTTCCAAAAGTCAAGCCCATTTCCAACTTCTAATCAAAGCGGTCATTATTTGTTTACTTATATAATTGGAATTTGACAAACCAATCAAGAAGGTCCATTCTCAAGCAATCAAGACATAATTCGAACAAAACAAGTCTTCAAATGTCTTGACAAGTCTTCTTTTCTACAATCTAGGAAGAGCCAAACACTTGTCTTTACGTCGGCGGGGGCTTCCATACACTTTTCTACACCTAGTGATACTTATACTCTCCCAAAAGAGTCAAACCCAAAAGCGACAGTGTCATACACGAAATCGGGATCCATTCCCACCTTCAAAAATGTGCCCCTGCACATATACATTTCCGAGTCTTGTCCACGATCGATTGTTGTTCGAAACAATGGGTCGCCTCCGTGGCCGCAAGATGACTCTGTCTGCAATAGGGATACATTGAATCTCTCCAAGCTGGGGCTTTTATTAAGCTGTTCTCTCAGGCTCTCTTTACCAGATTCCCTTCGGGTTTACTTTGCATCATCGACTGGGGCTACGCCATGGTCACTTCGTCAAATGTTGAGGCTCCCCTCAACAGAAATAGGTCGACTATGTGGTTCTTCAGAAGAGGTCAGGGGCTCTAATCGAGGCTCCGACAAAGTCATATCTAGCAAGAAGGGCATCCCTTGTCATCAAGATCAGCATGTGGCAAACGCTTTGAGTTAGTTAGAAATATAATTAATCATGAGGCCTCTTTATCAAATAAACATGCTTTCAAAATACCGTCCTCCTTGGTACCTTGTTTACAAAAATCACTCTTTGGTCTCCACAAATTTTTAAACTCTTCAAAGACGTATCTCTGTGACTCTCAAGATGACTCGGTCCTTATCTCTGGACATCAAACTTACCTAATCCCACCTTCTACCATAGACACTTACTCGGCCTCGCCTAGTTTAAACCATAACCTTTCTGCTCAAACTGCCTTGTTTAGACTACCTTTCTAAACCCTAGCCTCAAGCCTAGGTGACAAATACCTTTCTAAATCCTAGCTCCAAGCCTAGGTAACAAATCTCCTCTCTAAACCCTAGCCTTAAGCCTAGGTGACAAATACCTCTCTAAACCCTAGCCTTAAGCCTAGGTGACAAATACCTTTCTAAGCCCTAGCCTTAAGCCTAGATGACAAATACCTTTCTAAGCCCTAGCCTTAAGCCTAGATGACAAATCTCCTCTCTAAACCCTAGCCTTAAGCCTAGGTGACAAATACCTTTCTAAATCCTAGCTCCAAGCCTAGGTAACAAATCTCCTCTCTAAACCCTAGCCTTAAGCCTAGGAGACAAGACTCCTCTCTAAGCCTTAGCAATGATCATCCCAAACTTTTAATCGCTTGGTTCTTCGGCTCGGGAAGCCATAGTCCTTTGGCAGCTACAGTTTTCATCATTAGTGGCCTAAGTCCTTTGGCAGCCACCATTCTTCATCAGTAAAGCAGTAGCCTAAGTCCTTTGGCAGCAACAGCTACCTGTTTTCATCATTAGTGGCCTAAGTCCTCCGGCAGCCACGAATCCTTATTTTCCGGGGTGACTGCCACACAGTCAAATTCATATTTTCTTGGATGACAACCTCACCAGTCAGATTCTGGGGTGACTCCCGCAGAAGTCAAAATTTTCACAAGGGGTGACTCCCGCAGAAGTCAAATTTTCACAAGGGGTGACTCCCGCAGAAGTCAAATTTTCACAAGGGGTGACTCCCGCAGAAGTCAAATTTTTCACAAGGGGTGACTCCCGCAGAAGTCAAAATTTTCACAAGGGGTGACTCCCGCAGAAGTCAAATTTTCACAAGGGGTGACTCCCGCAGAAGTCAAATTTTCACAAGGGGTGACTCCCGCAGAAGTCAAAATTTTCACAAGGGGTGACTCCCGCAGAAGTCAAATTTTCACAAGGGGTGACTCCCGCAGAAGTCAAATTTTTCACAAGGGGTGACTCCCGCAGAAGTCAAATTTTCACAAGGGGTGACTCCCGCAGGAGTCAAATTTTCACAAAGGGGTGACTCCCACAGAAGTCAAACTCTCACAAAAACTTTTGGGTGATTCCCGCACAGTTACATTCCAGTGACTTTCGCGCAGTCACGTCTTCACATTTCAGTGACTTTCATATAGTCACATATTTCCGGGTGATTCCCACACAAATCGCGTCTTTGGCTTGAGACGCTGCACGTCCGCCACTCTCGGGTACTAAACGCCCACTCTTTCGAACTACGACTTGGCTTGATTCCTCTTGGGATACGTAGGTCGCCCGACGTGGGTTCAGCCGCTCGACCTACCTGGTCATCTTCCGTTTGCAACTCAGCTCGAGTCCAAACTTCACATCCGCAAGCTCACCATTTCACCTCCTGAAATCCCTTTTTTCAGGACGGATCCTATTTTTTATCGTCGACCCTACTTGTCTTACAAGAAGCGTCGCCGAGGGGCTACTGTTAGTACCCGGTCCGAAAAAAGTGTTTTAATGAGTACAGGGACTGAAGCGCAATTCGGGAAAATTTGGGACTAAATTGGCATTTGGAAGCTTTTTGGACCAAGTTGGAATTTATTGGAAATTCAGGGACTAAAACGGAAATATGGAAATTTTGGACGAATTTGATATATAAAAATTCCTGGGATTAAATGAAAGATAAAATTCCAAAGAGCGAAGTGCAAAAGAAGTCATTTCAGTGGCCAAAGTGGACTTGGAAATAGCGGAGACGAAACGAATATTTATTGAATACAAAACTAGGCCACAAAAGATTGGTATTTAGAGAAATGGTGGCCGGCCAGGAGGGAAACAATTTGGGGCCACTTCTTGTGCAATGGCCGGCCAAGGAGAAAGAGTTAGGGCCATTTGGGCCAAGTCTGGGGCAATGCAATTTGGGCCAAGCTCAAAAAGGATTTGGCCGATCGACCCTTTCAGTTTTCCCACATCACTTTCGTAACCGTTCCTCCCCAATTCCTTTCACTATATAAACCCCACTCCGCCTCACACTTTAAACACGGAATCATTCTACGGAAAACTCAAGACAAAACTTGAGACTTCCTCCATAGAAAACTTGAGACTAAACTCGAGTTTTCTAAGTCTAAATATTTTATCAAGAACGTTCTTCGAATCTCCATAGATTCGATCCAAAAGCCTTGCCATCATTAGGTAAGTCTTCTGTTTATTTTTCTGTCTTTATTATTATTGTCTTTATTATTATGTTAGATTTATTGTTTGCATGCTTAGTATATTTTAATTGCTTTATTTCTTGCTTATGTCATATATGCTAGACTTAGGGTTGTTTTAATATATTTAAGTATGCATAGCCGAGATGATCTAAGGTTTCGCCAAGAAATCCAATGGATCTAGGAACTATTTCTTTCCTTCCACCTTAGTTATAATTATCCCATGATCAACAATCCCCCAAGGATGAACGTTGATTAGTGCACCTTCCGAGGGCCTAACTCAAAGGTTCTAGGGTGTGATCATTAATTAATTCTTTCTCTCCCCTCCTCCTTATGCATGATCCCGTTTCTTCTATCTATTCCTGTAAACACCGCACACAACCAACACCCCACATGCTAGAAAGACCGATCCGTCGGGCAATAGGAGTGATAGCGTTTCTTCTTCTGTTGTAACTTGACCCCCGAACCCAATTAACTGTTTAGCCTTTTTTCAAAGCTTTGGGCTATATCAAAGTGGCGTGGCGACTCTCAAAATTAAACTAATATTTTAATATGGTTTAAAGCGAGTGTCACTAAATGAATATCCCATTTCGGTCCGACATTATATAATTAATTATTTCAAACCTCCGAATGCGCGTTGCATCGGGACGGGGTATTCACAGGAACCACACGAGGCAAAACAAGGGTTTTTTCGAGGGTTGTTACGGGATGAAATCTGTTTGGGCTTTGAAGGATCTCATGCCAGATTGGGATCTTTTGAGAGCCGCGGTTCGTTTCTGGGATGTACGGAGGAATGTGTACAACTTCTCGTACAATGAAATCACTCCCACGTTCGAAGATTTTCGGGCCATTCTAGGAGGACCTGAGACGGAATAGCTAGTTCTTCCCTACGCGGGTGGCATGACCACTGTTGAGAAGTTAGTGTTTCTGCTTGGTATCTCGGCTGAAGAAGCATACGGGATGCTGATATTGAACACAGACTATGTCGACATTTCAGGGCTGCCCGATAGATTTGCTGGTGTTGAGGGGAGCATTTTCGCGTGGGACGCGTTTGCTCTGTGCGCGATTGCTACTTTGTTCACGTTTACATCCCTGGGTGTGTGCCATCACAGCGTACTGGACCTGGTGAGGCAGTGCCGGAACGGGGGAGACATCGTGCCTTTGGTCCTGGGCGAGACGTTCCTGGGCATAGGTCGGATGGCGACCGGCATCCGATACATGTGGGGAGGGAGTCCCGCTATGCTCACCATTTGGTTGAGGGAGAGGTTGCAGATGATGCCCGAGGTGCCAATGTCTTGTGACGCTTGGTCTTGTTCTCGACGTCCTCTGGTGATAGGGGGCAATCAGGCTGAACTGGAGCTCTGGATGGCCAGACTCTGCACGCATCACTTGCGATGGTGGGTTCCTCACTGGAAGCTACAGACTTGTCGGACCGCTCAGGAGGGTCTTCTGGTTGTCAGAGTACTGGGTTTGTCCCAGACATCTTTCTACATTCCATCCTTGGTGCTGCGATAGTACGGGCTGGAGCAGGTGCCACTGACGGGTTTGAGTTATGCTGCTACCTTCGAGGTGGGATCTCTGCTGATGGAAGATCCTTCGACGCTATTTCTGCTCACGCAATTGTGGCAATACACGTCCTTTCCTGCCAGGGTTCTCTTTCACCGGAGAGGGGGCACTGTTCTGTCTACGCAGTATCTGAACTGGTACGAAGAGTGTATAGGGGAGACACAGATGGCCATCTCGTGGAGACGGAGTGAGCTGTTGGGTGTTAATTACCTTGACAGCTCGACTTTGAGGAGGGCCGAAGCGGGAGCTAACCCTTAGAATCATACTGGAGATGACATGGCTGACTATGAGGTCAATGTTGATCGGGAGGCCGATCAAAGCACAGTTATGATGGCTCGAAGAGAGGCAGCTCAAGATAGAGCTAGGGAAAGGGCTGCGTTGGCAGCTACAGGTTTGACGGAGCGTCGGGAAGGGTCCCTGAGCCAGGTAGGAGGACTACGGGAATATTCCCTGTGAAGGTGAAGAATACTTGCCGTGGAAAAGGGAAGGGGAAGAAGGATGAAGGACCAAGTACGGGAAACTAGGTTGACCTTACTGTCCAGAGTATCCACCCACTGTCATTGCAGACACATTAACTGATTAATGTTTTATTGTAGTTTTGCTAGCGTGTAGCGAGTCAAGAGTTGACCGTGCTTGAACTCATAAAAGATTGTTTTAACCGTAATGAATTTGTAGGTTAATTGAAAAGAGTTTTTCGAAACACAAGCAATTGATGCTTATTTGTTTTTTTTTTTTTTTGAGACCGAACCAATGATGGCTGCCTACGTTCCCCTTTTACAATTGGACTAAGGGGCTCAGGTCACCGTAGTTCGACACTTTAGGTGAACTTGAGAAAAAAAAAAAGACAAAAGAAGTGCGACCCTATTTTTTACCTGGATCATTGTTGGGAATGTATCCAGTTTGGTATTACTCTTTTAGAACTTTAATTTTACTGAGGGGTGGTGTATGGGGAAGGAGAGTTGACTCATGCTCTTCCTCAAATGAAGTATCAGCGGAGCTTGCTTCCGTTCAGGGGGTTAACTAAAGGGTTTTCGTCCAAATCTGCTAACTTCATGGCTCCTCCGGAGAAGATTCTTTGTACCACGAATGGTCCTATCCAGGTAGGCTCCCACTTTCCGAGGGGATTGGTCTGCGTAGGAGTCTTTTCCTTAAGCAACAAGTCGCCTTCTCTGATGTCTCGGATCTTGACTTTCTTATCAAATGCTCGGGCCATTCTGCCTTGGTAGGCTCGAGTATGCTCCATGGCTTTCAATCTGCGCTCGTCGAGTAGAGCAAGTTCGTCGTGACGGCTCTGTAGCCATTCGACCTCATTGATCCCGTTTTCCAAGAGGACTCGGAGGGATGGAATTTCCAATTCCACGGGTAACATTGCTTCCATTCCGTAGGTAAGTGCGAACATAGTCTCCCCTGTGGCGGTTCTGACTGATGTTCTGTATCCCCAGAGGGCTAGATGTAGCTTTTCGGGCCAGTCCCGACCTCTGGTGGTCATCTTTCTGATTATCATTGCTAGAGTCTTATTTGCTGCCTCTACTGCACCATTGATTTGTGGTCTGTAGGGAGAAGACTTGTGACATGTGACTCTGAATTCGGTCAGCAGTTGGTCACAATCTCCTTCGAAGTGGGTTCCATTATCGGATATGATCTCGTTGGGCATTCTGTATCGGCACATGATGTTCTCTTTGATGAACTCGGCCACCTTCTTAGAATTCAGTACCTTGTACGATCTGGCTTCTACCCATTTGGTGAAGTAGTCAACTGCGACTAGAATGAACTCGTGACCGTTGCTCCCTGGTGGAGTGATTTTGCCGATGACGTCGATTCCCCATGTGGCGAAAGGCCATGGTGTAGTCATGTAATAGAGTTCATGAGGAGGGATGTGATTGAGGTTAGAGAACCGTTGACATTTGTCGCAGCTTCAGACGAACTGGATGCAGTCTGTTTCCATTGATATCCAATAGTATCCCATACGGAGGATGATCTGTGTCAATGCTCGGGCGTTCATGTGCGGACCACAGGTTCCGTTGTGAACTTCGTTCATTAGCTCGCTGGCTTTTTCTTTATTTACACACCGAAGGAGTGGCCCTTGGTGGCGCTTCTTGTACAACATACCCCCCAGAATGACGAAATGGGATGCCAGGCATTTTAATGCCATCATGTTTTTGGCTTTGATCCCTTCTTTATATTTTCCATCTTCATTTGTGAAGGAAGCTTCTCCATTTTGGAGGTACTGGTATATTTGATTATACCAGGGTTCGTTGATCGTTTCATTTTTTATTTCGATCTCACAGCAATAAGCGGGTGTTTCCCGTCTGCCTATTCTGAGGGGTTTTACTGATTTCCCATCGGGAATTTCGACAAGAGAGGCGAGGGTTGCCAGGGCATCTGCGAAGCGATTCCTGTCTCTTGGCAAATAATGGAAAGAGATGTTCTTGAACTGAGCAATGAGCTCCTCCATGTACATGTGGTACTTCTGGAGGCTAGAATCTACCGTCTTCCATTTGTTGGACACTTGATTGATGATCAATGTTGAGTCTCCGTATACTTCTAGTTCTGAGATGTTGCGCTCGAGAGCAGCTTCCAGACCGGCTGCACAGGCTTCATATTCTGCTGCATTGTTGGTTGTTTCAAAATTCAGCTTGATGGCTATGGGAGTATGCTCGTCATTGGGATCGACAAGGAGCATTCCGATACCATTTCCCTTCTTGTTGGCCACCCCATCGAAGAAGAGTTTCCAGCGGTTTGCGCTGTCCAGTGAAAAGATTCCATCGTCCGGGAACTGCGGATCAGGACCCTTGGGTTCACTGCTTGGGAAGTCTGCCAACTGATCTGCCATTACTCTTCCCTTTGTTGATTTTCTGACCATGTATTTGATGTCGAACTCAGCCAGGAAGAATGACCACTTGGCTAGGCTCAGACATTTTGATCTAATTGTATCCAGCAAACCCATCCACGAAGGACTTTACCTCGAAATTTGCCGTGGTATCGACTAGCATGTCGATGTTAGGCAGTGGGAAATCATCTTTAGGGCTGGCCTTGTTGAGATCTCGGAAATCCACACAGCATCTGACCTTTCCATTGGCCTTGGTGACCGTCACGATGTTGGAGAGCCAGGTCGGGTACTCAATCACTCTTATGAAACCAACTCAGAGCATTTTCTCAATCTCTTCTTTCACTTGCAAGGACCACTCTGGCTTGATCTTGCATAACCTCTGTTTGAGAGGCTTGGATTCGGGATCCAGGGGAATTCTGTGCTCCACGATCGAGGGATCGAGTCCTGGCATGTCCTGGTATGACCAGGCAAACACGTCAACATACTCCCGAAGGAGGTTTATCAGGGCTTCCTTTTCTGCATCGGCGAAGAAACTGCCCACTTGTGTCTCTTTAGGCTCTTGCACTGACCCCAGGTTCACTTTGGTCATAACCTCTTCGGCAGCTTGGGCCCGATTGTCCTCTTGGTCAACTACACGCTTGAGAACTTCTTTAATGTATTGTTCATTTAATGTGTCTGCTTCTTTATCAAGTGATTCGTTATTAACGTCTTTTAAGTTGTTTGTTAACTTATCAGTTGTTAAAGTGGCAATGAGGGGATACTCCGAAAGGTTAGACTTTTCATTAGATGCGAACGAGAATACATGGTTGGCTACATTATCATAGTCTTCCGGCGTAAGGCCTTTGGACGACTCAGAGGACTGGACTTTAACAAGGACTGACTCAGAGGGTTTGAGACCGGGTTTAGGGAGATGTGGGTGCAGGCCCAGCTTGTCTTCTAATTCTGCCTGGCTTGCCCTTGGTCCGGTGAAAGTTACCCAGTTCTTCAGTGGCATTGCTGGATGCTTGATGAGGGTTCGAGGATCGAGAGGCAGCCTGGCTTTGTCCCAATCATGGCGATCATGCTATTTTCGGAGCCCATATCAATCAGGTTTGGCACCTCCATGACTTCTTCAAAAAGACTCTGTAGAGCGGGTCCACTGAGAGCGTCTACTATGAATTCTGGTTCCTTCTGCTTCGGAGTTACTGTCTCGAATGTGGCCTCGGTGGCTGATCCGAACAGTATGTTTCCCATAGAGAGTGCCTCGAGCTGCTCTTCCAAGTCTGGGATTCCCTTGAATGTGTACTCATGCTGGACTGTGGTGGCAATTGGTCCAGGTAGAGTTGTGATGTCGAGGAATGCTCCCCTTATCGGATTAGCCTTAAGTCCTCTGAAACGCTTGAGGTCCCGTGCTAGCTGTTCCATCCTTTCTGTAGTTTTTGTGCTGACTATCCCTGCTTCTTTCTCATCTTCTTTAGTTCCACCTTCGGTCCCCTCAGTGTCGGTTCCCTTGTTGGTCCCCTCAGTTCTGCTGTCGGTTCCCTTGGTGAAGTAATGAGCGAGGTCGAAACTGTAAGGCCGGAGGTTGGGTGTGCCGTCGGAGGTTCCCCTTTTGCGGGCTGCTGCCTTGGTGCGGGCGGGCCTTTTATTTTCCCTGATGTCAGCCGGTATTGGCACATAATCAAGCCCCTGGACCGTGGTGTGGTCCTTGACTTCGATGACTTGGTACTGGCCCTGTAACCTTTTGCCGAGCCCCAGTCCTGGGATGAAGTTCATGAGTTTCATCATCTTCATGGCGGGAGGAATCTTGTCTTGAAACAGTGGAAGGTCCACGCTACATATTTGGATTTTGGAGGTCTCCAGAGTGAATCCACTTAATTCCATGTCGTCATTATGCTTGATTTCTAACACAGGAATGTCGTTGGTGCTGGTCCTCTCGGTGGTGACGCTGTCGCCGTAGACTGTGGTTAGCTCATTGCCTTGCATGAACTTGATGCACTGGTGAAGGGTGGATGCCACGCCATTGATTTGATGTAGCCAGGGTCGCCCCAGGATGGCTGTGAAAGTGATTGGAATGTCCAACACTTGGAATTCGGTGGGGATCATCCGCTTGCCAAACCAGATGTTTAGAGTAGCAACCCCGAGAACTGTACGGGAAGTAGAGTCATAGGCCTTGACAGTGTGGACTGAAGGCTTCAGATCTGTGGGCTTGATGTCAAGCAGGTCCATCATCTTGGCGGGCAAGACATTCATTCCGGACGCTCCGTCTACCGACACGCGGGAAAGGCGACGCTCGTCCAGTTGGACTGTGATGTAGAGTGGCTCATTGTGATCAGCCCCAAATTTTGGAAGGTCCAAATCTGTGAAGGTGATAATGTTGTCATAGTGGATGTTGTCGATCATCTGGATGACTTTGTCTGGGGTTGCGTCCACGGGGACCATGGTACGGGCCAGACTTTCCTCTAGCTTGAGCTTGTGAGGATACGAGGATGTGAGAAGGGGCCAAAGGGAAATGTTTGCCTGGGTTTGCTTGAGCTGAGTGAGGATCGGGTCCTCTTTCAGGGAACTTGTGTCATCGGGCAGGCCGGGTTGCGGTTCTGGCTCCGTCGGCTTTTTGGTGGCCTTAGGTGGTAATGCATGGATTTGACCCGATCGGGTCAGGACGCTGACATCATGCTTGGTTCCTTCTGAACAGGCCGCTCTGAGCTGAGCCATAGTCAGAGGAGGATTCCTTGTAGCGTAGGGCCATATGTCTTCCCTCAATTCATTGATTGTAGATGTGTTCCCGGGAGCTTCGGCAGCTTTCCGGATTCTGTCCCAGGATACTGGCTTGGGTGCCTCCGTGGGGAGGTAGTTTATGGATTTCCGTAGCTGTTCGAACGTCAATGTGCAATAGTGGTTGCCAGGACTGAACTGTGTGTTGCTGACCCTCCGGGGGAGGCTGGAGAGTTCTTGGTTCATGCGAACTGTCTCCTTGATCTCTTCGCGATATACCGCACTCCTTTCCTTCTTGCTGAGCATGCTCAAGGCATTCTGGAGTTGGGTTTGGCGATATTCATGGTTTGCTAATTTTCCTCCACTCTTGGCCCAGATCAACTTCCTTGCAGCAGAGCATGCGTCGAGAGTTAGTGCCTGCGTTTCTTCCCACATGAGAATAGCCCGTGCTTCTTTGAACTGCGTGCGGCAGTCTAGGTAGAACTCCATCGGGGAGAGCTTTCCTTTCTGCTTTATCTGAGTGGCGGGTATGTCAGAAGGTGAGTACACGGCTTCCCAAACATCGCCCCGTATGGCGGTTCTTTGTCCCGGTTGATCGTTTTACGTAAACGAATGCCGTAGTCTGTGGAATCTCCCTGAGCAGTTGCTGGAGATGTATTTCCATCTTTCTATTCCTTTTGAATAGACCTTCCTCCCTCAGTTGGCCTTTTAGTTTGAGAGCGGAAATGATCCGTCCCCATCCTCCCAGGACCCTTGGGATTCCGATTTTGTTGACTTCATGTCTGGCATGGAAGAGAATGGTTTCATCATCTTCGTTGTCACTTTCATAGAGAACTTGCTTTCCTCGGGGAGATAAGCGCTGGTACTCGTTCTGCTGTGCCATTCCATCTCCTAGGTCGTCGGGACCGTTGACCGCCCTCCTTTGGCAGAGGGGGTTGGATGAGAACAGACGGTAGTCCAGGAAGTTGCCGTGAGCAAAACCCTTGAGGTCGAACTGGTCTAGAGTGGCCTCTAGCTTTGCATGCAGGCTGCTTGTGACACTTTAAGGGCTTGGTCCCTGTGGGTCTTTTGAGCTTGGTTTTCGTCCCAGAGACGGTTCTCTTGAGCGACTAGTTCCATGAGGGCTTTCCTTGCAAGAGCTAAACAGTCTCCGTAGGTGCGCGCCGTCTGACTAGTGTCTAGAACTGTGATCACATCCAAATCCCCGAATGGCGGAAACACTTGGATTATGTTGACGACGGAAGTCGGGCTGGGACATTCCATGCGGCCCTCCTTGATCTCGGTTACCAAGAAGTTCGCCCATATCTGCTTGATTGAACCCACGGGGGTGTTGAATTCTGCGATATTGATAGTCTCGTGATCTCGCTGGATTGCCAAGTCTATCAAAGCTAGCAGTTTGCTGGCGGGATGCCTGAATCCGTGGCCGTGACGACTGGGAGCAGGATTGAACTGGAGCATGTTAATGCTAAGGTGGTCATTTCCATCATCGGAAGGTTGATCTGTCTTGCGGGGAAGACTTTTGCAGATATTTTCAGGGTGGCTACTGGAAGCGTTCCCGAGGTTGATCTGATTAGTAGCAGGATGAGTAGATTTGTCTCCTTCCCTGTTGCCCTTGGCCTTGGCGGCGCTTGTGGCTGTAAGTTTGACTGACAGCACGGGCCGGTTGCCACTGGGGCTGGTAGCCAAAAGTGATGATGAGCTCTGAGCTCGATTGGCCAGGGCCTCGTTTACCATGAGCAGGCAGTCGTCGAGGGTAACTTTGGCATTGCAGAATCTGATAATAAGGACCGGATCCTTGGTATCATCGGGATATCTGGAATAGATGATGTTGACGAAGTCGTCATCAGTCACTTGATCCGAGGGGTTCTTTGTCGTGTCAACCAGTTGTTTCCATTCGCCGGATAACCGCCTGTACGGGATGTTAAGCTTGACAATTTCCATGGTATTGGAGCCATGGTCGTAGGTGACATCATCGGAACTGGTGCCGTCCTCGAAACTGAGCATAAGTATGTAGGGATCTGCCCACGGATCTATCGCGTCCTCGACTCCGGAGAGTCCTGATTCGTCGCCGTCTGACGGCTCAACCCAGACGTAGGGACGCCTCGCGTCCTGCTGCGCCGCTAGAGCTGCTAGAAAAACATCATGCCCTTCGCTGGAGAAGAGGGGTTCAGCGGGTAATTCCTCATGGAGGACGTCCCATACGACTGCCATACATTCATCATGAGTGTGACGATGCTTGTTAACCTTTATCACGAAGATTTCCTTGCCTGGCGGGACCAGAGAGTAGGATTGAAGGATACTGACAAATCTCCGATCGGAGACAGGGGGTTTATGTGCCCGCATCATGGCGAAGCTCAGGGTTTCTTTCCAATCTGCTTCCAAGTGTCGGAAACGGCAGTTGAACTTGATGTATCGGGCTGCCGAGTGCACTGCTCGAGAACGTTGACATAGTTAGCATCTCAGGACTTTGAGGGATTACGATGAGATTTGCCCGATAGTCCCTTGAGTCGACTTGAAGGAGGTAGCCCCGGTGCACAGGCTGCGGGCACGCTTAGGCATTGTCTCGGTTTCGTTCCCTATGAGGAAACTGTCCCCTCTGATGACTTCAAGATCTCCCCACCGGTTAATGAACTTGACGCACTGATGGAGAGTGGAAGCTATGGCTTTCATGTGATGTAGCCAAGGGCGTCCCAACAGAGTCGTGAATTCGGACGGAATGTCCAACACGTGGAATTTTGCTAGCACCATTTGGGTTTCGAACCAGAGCTCCAGAGTCACCGTCCCCAGGATGGGACGAGACGTGCTGTCGTAGGCTTTGATAGTCCAGGTCGATGGAATCAAGTGGCCTTCGTCGATGCGTAGGGCTCGCATCATGCTGAGAGGGAGGACGTTAACGGCTGATCCGTTGTCTACCAATACTCCGGGGAGTGATATGGTGTTGAGCTTGAGAGTGATGTACAGAGCTTCATTGTGCCCCGAGGCATCTCTCGGTAGGTCTTCATCATAGAAAGTGATCATACTGCCATACAGTCGGGAATCGTAGATCTGGTCTCTATCCGGAGAAGGAGAGTCATCAAGCCATCCGTTTCCTGTTTTCCTCTTGCGAGGTAAAGCCTTTGTTGTTCCTCAGGATTGTGTTGAGGCTGTTTGTGGCGGTTTCCGCCCTTAGTTAGCCCATTGATTGAGTGCGAGTGTCAAGCTGACTTTGATCTTCCTTTATCGGCCCGTGCTCTGAAGCTGGACAAATTGAACCTTGGCTGATCCCGCGGGGGGTTAAGCTTGGCGCGATAAGATTACCAAGATGCGAGGTATTCCAGAGCCACTAAGGCCTGAACTGCGGTGTCGGCGGGACTTTTCGGCTTTCCCCACCCCTGCTGCTCTAAAGCGGCATAACTGGAGGAAGGAGGGTGGTGGAGTAGAGTACGTAGTAATCGAACCTCCCGGATGGCTCTCCGAGTGTACCCACACTTTGGTGTCTCCCGGCTTCATATCTTTCTCTCGGTTTGTTGAGAGGACTTCTTCTTCTATTTTTAAGGAATTACCCTGATCATGTCTTGGGACTCGTACTCTAGGCATGCGGAGCGATCCATGACATCGTAGGCGATGTGGACATTCGATGAGGATCCGAGTTTGGAAGAAGCGGAGGAAGCGGCTCTGCGACAATCTTCTTGGGCACCCATTCAATGGAATTCACATTGTTGTTGTTCGGAAAAGGGTTTCGGCTGTATTAGGCCCACGGGGCGCTCCAACTTTCCTTCCTCTATCGGGTTACGAATTTTGTACCGTAACCCCACGCAGTTGTCGATGGTATAGCCATGATACTGATGGAAGGCGCAGTACTTGCTCTTGTCAGCGTTGACTACGGGATTCTTGGGTTTGTAGTTTGCAACGGGTTTGAGGAGGCCTTCCTTGATTAACCCTTCCAGCATCTTACTCAGCGGCATGTCCAACTAGTCGAAGTGTACGGCAGGCTGCTTTGAAGTGGAGTTGTTGCTTTGTGGGGCCCGGGTTTCGATGCCCATTGCTGTCCACGATGGGACGTAGTTGACAGACGTATCTTTCCCTTTGCCGGGGGCCGTTGTGGGATTGAATGCAACTGCTGATCGGTATCTGTATGGCTGTGCAGTAGCCAATTTTTCCTTGAGATCCTTCTTGAACTGTGAGCCGGCATTGACCATGGCCCGGAGATCTAGGAAGAAGTGATGACTGATGAGAGTTCTGATGGACGGTCTTAAGCAAGACTTGAAGATCCGCATTTGTTCATCCTTGGAGAGTGGCTCCATGATCTCGAAGAGTTTCCAACTCCACCTCTTATAGAATTCTCCGACGCTTTCATCTGCTTTCTGCTCAGTGGTGATTAAGTCCTCACGACTTGTTTCCCACTCTAAGTTAGATTTGTACCGCTCTAGGAAGATGTTACTGATCTGATCCCAGGTGTGGCGATCTGCAGGCTTGACCCTTAGAAACCATCGTAACGCTGAACTCTTGAGCGTATGCTCGAAGTGATCGACCATTTGCTGGAGGATTGCTCCTTTCGCTCTCATGCAGAGAACGTAGGTGTCGACGTGTGTTTGAGTACATTCAGTTCCGTCGAATCGGTCCATATCTGGCATTCTGAACTTGGCAGGGAGAGGCGTGACCATTCCCGAATCTGTGGATTTGAGCGTTTCTTGCTTTAAGCTGCTCATGGTGGCTTTCAGGTCTTTTATCTGTTCGACCATCCAGGCTAAGGTTGGGTCCAGTGGTGGACTTTGAGGCTCGGCGCCGGGTGCTACCATGTGAGCGGTAGTGGTTGGAGGTGAAAGGCTTGATATATGTAGATATATGGGGGCCTTTTCTGGACTGTATTGGGGTTTATCCCCGGTGTTTTGGGATTCGTGTATAGGCAACGGGATGAACCCAGGAGGATATTGAAGGATATTGGCATCCGTTTGAGACGGTCCAGCGGTGCGCTGGTGGTACTGAGTAATGGGAGTAGCACTGGCTTGGCCATATATGGCAGGGTTGCCCTGAGAGGTGGCAACGTGAAGCCTAGGTCGGCTGTTTCCTTGGTTCGAAGGCATCCCGTAAGTTGGCAGGGGAGGAACCTGGTTGAAGGTTTGAGGAACTGGTTTAGGGGAATCGTCGTCCTCGACCAGGACGAAAGTACCGTCTGACTAGGGGATAGCTGCTATACCTCGCTCATTCAGAAGTTGTACCACGAAATTCTGCTGATCTTCTTTCTGCCTCTTGTGAACCTCACAAGCTCGGATGGCTTCTTCCAATGTCATATCTGTTACCGGTGGCGGGGGTCCTTCCCCGTCACGATTTTTCGGTGAGCTAGACATGTCGGATATTCTGGCTGAGGGAACTGAGGGAACCGAAGAACCGCATGACGCCGCCGTAATCGGTGATTCTGGCGAGGCGCTGACCCGGAAATCTGAACCACTTTCTGCTCGCTGCAGGGAACGAAAGGCAGGGTGTTTAGGCTTCGAAAAAGGGTATTTGGCTCAAGGTTTCGGGCTTGTGCAATGTGCAGTTACCGATTAAAGTTTACTTAAAACGCATTTTCTCAGAGTCCTAATCGGTTGGAAAAGATCGTGTCTTCTTTTTCGCAACTAACCTAAGGCTCTAATCAGTGGATCTCGTCACTACGTTTATAAGCCCCTCGTTTCCATTTATAGATCATCTTCTCGGGATGGACAATCCTAAGCGAGGGTCCTATAAGGCAAGCGAGTTCCACCGACAAAGGAAAAAGTGAACTTAAGGCTAGCTGATCACGCAAACTTCCAACGTATGTGACGCACGGGCCACGGTCGAAGTCAACGTCCTTAAGTTAAGGCGGGGATCGTGCCAAAATTACGGCATGACCTCTCCTGACTCGCTTGCGCGAGGGGCCTTAGCTTTTGACGTTGGCCAAGTTGTGGCTGGCACGGTGCATACGGTTAGGGTTTGGCGACACGGTGTCACATTGAACCTTCGGGTATATTTTTCGGCAGAGCTCCGCGTCAAAGTCAAGGCTGAAAAGCGCAAGACTTCGGGTCGGGAACGACCTTCGGTCTCAATCTTTCGAGCTTGACTCGTGGCGAAACCCGGCGTAAAAAACATATACTTGGGCTTTATGACACGTACTAAGCAAAAAACCAACCGGGGTCTTGGACGAAGTGTGACACAAAGAGTGCATGGCTTACACGGGCTAGGATGGGCTGTTTGGGACGACCCCGTGCGCGCTCGAAAGGTGTCTGGCAGACCAACCGAGCTGCAACTGAACGGTCATCTCGGGTTACGGGTCGTAGTGTGCAGTGTACCGAGGCAGCAAGTGCACGTGAAGTGCGGTGTACCGAGGCAGCAAGTTCGAGTAGTGTGCGGTCACTAAAATTCTTTTTCTGAGTAAAACAGAGATTTTTCAGAATGTGTCTTAAAGAATTCTATGCGCAGTTCAAAATATAGCATGAAAATCAAGCATTAATGGGAATGCACAAACATGGTATGATTTTGAAAAGACGATAATGTAATTCCCTGAAAGAAAACCGTTCGAGGTTTAAAGTAACACACACACACGAAAACGAGGAAGGGTAAATGAAATTTTGACCCACAGAAGGCTTTTTTGAAAACAACGGTAGTTTTTGAAAGAAGTATCCAAGTCCCTAGCGGAGTCGCCAACTGAAATTACCCGGATTTCACGCGGACGCGAAAGGCGGTTGTCTTTCGCGAAGGGTTGGTGTCTGATACCTCGCTTTCGGGAAGGAGAGGAGTCGCCACGCGGTTTTTGTATTTTGAGCCCAAACGTTGAGAAATGGCTATTGGTGGTTGAAAATGGTGTCGTTTTTACTGGTAGCAAAAACTTAGGAAAAGACTTTGAAAACGGTGAGTCATTTTTATTGGTAGCAAAAATGAGTAAAAAGCTTTTAGTACCAGAGATTGTTAGGTTCGGAGGTCACGTTACGATTCGGGAAAAGTATATTGAGATCACCCAAAACGCCTCGTATGACGAGTCTTTCTACCTTTCTCAAAAACGTGTGTGTGTGTGTGTGTGTTTGCATTTTGAAATGGGGGCTTGAATGACAAGCTTAATCTTAGTTTGAATGTCAAACGTTGATTAGGTGATTCCTTTTGAAAAAGACGAGCGTTTGAATGACAAACGTCGGTTTTGGAAGTTTTTAGGAAAAGTGGCGCGAATGCTGATTTTAACCGTTTGTCTTAAGTGTCAAATGTTGACTTTTAAGAAAAGAGCGTTTGAATGTCAAACATCGGATTTTGAGTTTGAAGATGAGCGTTTGGATGCCAAACGTCATTTCGCGCGTTTTAAAAGAGAGTTCGAATGTCGAACTCCGGTTTTGAACCGAGCATGTGATTGTTAACGATTTTACGGGAAAAACGTATTAAATAATTTTGAATGTCAAATGGCGGCTTTTAAGTTTGAAGATGAGCGTTTGAATGCCAAACGTCATTTCTCGCATTTTGAAAGAGAGTTCGAATGTCGAACTCTGGTTTTGAATCGGGCATTACATTGTTAACGATTTTACGGGAAAAACGTATTAAATGATATGTGATCAATGAATCGGGTTGCGACTCGAACTTTGATAATTAAATACTATCACGATCCAAACGGCTCGGACTTGTAAATGACAGTATTTAAAATGCGGTATCGACGGAATCAAACGATCCGGAATTGAAAAGTACGATCGACGAGCCAAACGGTTCGGAATTGTAAATTTGCGTAAATGTAAATGACGTTCGACGGATCAAACGGTTCGGAATTGTAAATGACATGAAAGTAAATGACGAACGACGGATCAAACGATCCGGAATTGGTAAATGACATAGAAGTAAACGGAACGGGGTCGGAACGCCGTTTTAACCCGAGATTGTTGGTGTAATGCCCTAGGCTTTAGTTATGTTTAACTAAAAACCGTTATGTATCATCTTTATCGTTTATGTTTATTATTTGATTATTATATAGTTTGCATATTTGTTTATAATAATCTCTGTCCCTAATTATTAAGAGAATAAATTAGTATAATTGTCAATGGATAATCATGTGATGATTATATGCATAAGAGATGCACATTGAAATTATGGGTACTTGTTAGAGAACAAGTGACTGGACATGACCCGCATGAGATTTATGTAATGGTCAAATGTCATACTTAAATCTCATACGGTTACTTCATTTATTTCCTAGACCTGAGACTATCATAACCTTACATATGATGAAAGCCATGTTTGATTTTAGTCAAACGATATCTTAACACGATATCTATAAAGGCTATCATTGGCATGATCGGATTCATGATGGGAAGGATGATAAGTCAAGAAGGAGTTTGTCCCTCGGAAGAGAGATGTTATGCTTGGGCCCCTCGATGAGTGAAAATGATGAAAGTGTATGGCCGTACTCCCAATATGATTGGAATTATCATTATACTCAAGAATCGAGAAAGCATTGAACAATAACAAGTTGACAAGGACCATGACTTGTGTTCAATATAACATCGTGAGACAAAAGGGATAAATGGAAGTACACCGTTGGAAACGTGAACTCTTACGTTGCATCATTTGGGTAGACATAATGGCTTGCTAGAGTCCGCTTATGTCTTATGAGGTTCGATATGATCGAACTCATTGCCAACATGATGTAATCCTATTGGGTCACACACAACTAGAATGAATTGGTTAAACCGGAGGAAGAATGATTGAGAGGCACAGAAACTGGCTACTTATGTCACGCGACATATCAAGCCAATGGCTTGATATACCGCGCGACATAATAGGCCAATACGCGGTATTGACAGCCTGTCTCTCCTAATACGATTAGAAGAGGTATTTACACTATTTTAGTATAAATACAAGGGCTCTGTCAGACCTAATAGCCTAGCCGAAATTTTAAAGCAAAAATTCACAATCAAATTCTCTCAATATTCTTCAAGGTTTAGATCTAGCAATCAACAAGAAATTGTTCTTGGATTCATTCAAAGGTGTGGATACCAAAAGAGGGTCTTCGCTCGTTCATCGATCAAGGCCTAGAGTTCAAGCAAGTTGAAGAACGAAGTTTGTGATTTGATATCACATAATCAAATCGTTCGATAGCTCAAGACCGGAAAGCGTTTCAAGGTTGGTTTAATTCTATCTCATTCATAGGTTTCAAATTAATTGTATAGAACGGATCCTAGGGCTTCTTGGGTTTTATGTTTTAATGCTTAATTCCGCTGCGCATGGACCCGTAAAACCCAACAGTGGTATCAGAGCCCCGTTCGTATGGTTAAGTTTGAATTAACATGCTAGATTTAAGATATAAATTGTTTATATGCTTATTGCATGTTTTGTATGTGATAGAATTTTTGATTGTTTATGTGAAACAATGTGAAAATCGTTTTCGGAATATGCTGAATTAAATCTGTAAAAGGGATGTTTTACGTGATTTAATTACATGTAATCTGTATTGGTTCGAATCTGAAATCTCGTAACACTTGGCCGCCATGTCGTGCGACATATCGAGCCATGTGGAATTCAGTTAACCGGCTGTTACGTCGCGCGACATATCAAGCCTACGGGCGATTATGTCACGCGACATAATAAGCCAAAGCGGGCGTAATCGGTTTGTTCAATTTTTCGCTATTCTGTGATTGTGTTTACAATCTGATATGTTGATATGAAAATCTGGATGTTATAAAATTGAGTTTATAAGTCCGCGATAGATTGATTCATTGATATACATGATTAATTGATTAAAATGTGATTTTAATAATTATTGCAATGTATATGAAAAATCTGGATGTTATAAAATTGAGTTTATAAGTCCATGCTAAATTGATTCATTGATATGCATGATTAATTGATTAAAATATGATTTTAATAATTATTGCGATGCATGAATTATTTGTTCTTAAGTGTTAAGAATTTTATTAGATGTTTAGTTGAAACATTGAATTGTGATTTCCTAAAATGTTTAGTTGAAACATTGCATTATAGTTTCCTAATATGTTTAGATTTAGACATTGTAAATTTTGGATCTTATGATTGTTTATGGAAACAAGTCATAAATACGCGAAATTTAAAAAGGAAACTGATTGTTTATAAAAGGTAGGGATTATGTTGCCTAATCAGAGTTGATTTCTAATTATGCATGTCTAGGAGAGTTCTGTCAAAGGAAGAGTTGGTACTTAAGAAGTCCTTGCGGCTCACCTATCTTCCTGGGAACTTACCTGGTGCATGATTTTGACTGTCTTTCTGATATGCTTATAATCTACCTTTAAAGAACCTTCATTTAACTTTTAAGTTCTTTATGCCAATCCATGATTTAAACACTTGAGACCACTCGGATAGTTTTGGGTGGGCTTGCCATAGCAAGGTGCTTTGATTCTATTCCGTTTGCGAGCAAGATGAGGAAATGGTGGTTCCTATACGTTTAAAATGGATGAACTTAATTGGGTTATCAAAATGGTTTTGGACCCAAGGCATAAGATGAGATTAAAATATGCTTAGACATATGATGTCTTAAATAATTCTCATAAAAGATCCTAAGAGTCATATATGATATGATTGATGTTTTCTACCTAATTAGTTTGATCTTGAGCGGTGCGCCATAGCGTACTTGAGATCAAATTAAAGATGGATCTTAGTCCTAAGAGTCATATACGATATGATTGATGTTTTTCTACCTAATTAGTTTAATCTTGAGCGGTGCGCCATAGCGTACTTGAGATTAAATTAAAGTTGGATCTTAGCCCATTAAATGCATATTATGCTTATTAGCATTAGAAGGTGTATGATTTAGTGGGAGTATTTGTAAAATACATTATTTGCTCTTAAATGATAAATGTGTTGATATTGATATGTGTTCATATAATTTGTATATTTTGTTGTAGAAGTAGCATTACATAATGATAATTGCGATTTGTCCTTATGAAGGACAAAATTCGAAAAGAACGGTACAAGTTATTCTGATTTGATCAGACGCTCAAGAATTGTTCTTAGGCAAATGTGTACGTTCTTGACGAATCCGTTCCTACTAAACCCATTGCAAATGTTGCAAAGGGCAAATAAGGAAGCAACATTAGAAACATATTGATGATTCTGACAATATTGCTTGCCTTGAATTTGCCACCATGGTTAAAGGCTCTTATGAAGAACCTTGAGCACATGATAACTATTCTTTTTGTTATAGCATAACGCATAAAGGAAATGTTCCAAGTGCAAGCTAGGCAAAAGATATATGTTGTGGTGAAAGCTCTTAATTCATATGATGAAAGAAGGAGCAATCCGCAAAATGTGTTAATGGTTAACACAAGAAAGGGTTCACAAAGGAAGGAAAAGTAGGTAAAGCAAAAGTTGCTAAACCTAGGACAAATGTTGTCAAAGCCGAAGAGGCTAAACCCAAATTGTCTCAAAAGGATGCAATTTTCTATCATTGCAATAAGATTGTCATTGGAAGCAAAGTTGCAAGGCTTATTAGGAAGGCCTAAAAGGTGAAGAAGGGCAATATGATTGCTACTACTTCAAGTATCTATATGATAGATATTTTCCTTTCGACTTCTTGTTCTTGGGTATATGATATCGGATTGGATCTCACATTTGTTTAAATGTGCAAGGAACAAAGAATAGAAAGCTACTCAAATAAGGTAAATTAAACCTAAGCATGGGAATGGAGCAAGAGTTGCAACATTAGCCATAAGGGACTTATGAAGTCACTTTACCTTGTGAAGTAGTACTTGTTTTGAACAAGTATGACTACGTTCCGGATTTGAGTAGGAGTATTATTTCCGTTTCTTAAATGGATGATGAAGGATATAATTTTCTTATTTTCAATAAGAAGTTTTATATTTATTTAATAATATGCCTTATTGTAATGCATATGTCATTAAATGGTCTTCATATCCTTGATGATGAGAAACAAAATAATATTGAAGATATCTATGATATAAATGGGAAATCTAAACCGAACAATATGAACAAAGCGTTTATATGGCATTGCTGGCTTGGTCAAATAAATAAGAAACATATATCTAAACTCCATTAACATGGACTTTTAGACTCATATGACCATGAGTCATTTGAGGAATGTGGATCTTATTTATTGAGATTATCGACCAAACCACCCTACACTAAAGTAGTGGGAGGGCTAGTGACTTATTGGTCATTATACATGAGATGTATGTGGACCATTAAGAAGCATTGCTAGGGGAAGATTTCGGTATTTCATCACATTTCGCTAAAGACTTATCTAGATATGACTATGTCTATCTGATAAAGTCCAAAGGTGAATCGTTTGAGATGTTTTGAACATTTCAAAGATGAAGTACAAAACAACTTGGCAAAACTATTAAGTACTTCGATTGGATCGAGGTAATGAATATTTGAGCCAAGAGTTTGACAATCATCTCAAAACTATGAAATCGTTTCAAAGTTGACTCCAACCGGAACACCACATTGTATGGTGTGTCTGAAAGGAGGAATTGAACCTTGTAGGACATGGTTCGTTCGATGATATGTCAATCAGACTTTCCTATTTCCTATTTCCTTTTGAGGATATGCATTAGAAATAATGCGGTTACACTGAATCGAGTCCCTACTAAATCGGTTCCTAAGGCCCCACATGAGATGTGGCATGGAAGAAAAATTAGTTTGACTTTCATGAAGATTTGGGGTTGCGAATCTTATGTAAAGAGACTTGCCTCTTATAAAGTTAGCACCAAATCTGACAAGGTTATTTTCGGAAATTAATCTTACAACCGCAAAGAGAACAAAATGTTTGTTGCTCTATACGATTCGTTTCTTGAAAAATAGTTTCTCAATAAAAGAATCTAGTGGGAGTAAAATTAATCTTGAAAGAAGTTCAAGAACCCGAAAATAATATGGAACCAAGAGTAGAGACAGAACCAAGTTCACAAAGGAGTTGTGAAACCGGTTCAAGATGCACAAGTCCATCGTAGATTGGATAGGTTACGATCCGAACTCAAGAAATAGTGATTTCTCGTTGCGGAAAGTGATGAAGTGGAAGTCATTGAGAATGACGATCCTACTTGCTATCAAGAAGCGATGTCCTCTCCTAATTTGGATAAATGGTTAGGAACCATGGAATCCAAATTACAATCCATGTTTAACAATCAAGTTTGGAACTTGATTGGGCTACCTAAAAGTGTAAAAAAAAACTAAAGGGTGCAAGTAGGTCTTCAAAGACCAACATGGATGTGAAGGTGTATACTTTTATGACTAAGGATTGTAGCAAAGGGACTTAGGTTAATTCATAGTATTGACTATGTTGAAACTTTTTCCGCCAGTTACAATGTCGATGTCTGTTAGAATTTCAATTGCCATAATCGCATATTGTGACTATGTGATATGACAAATGGATGACAAACGACTTTCTTTAAATGGAAAGATCATTAAGGATGTGTAAAGTACACAACCCGAATAGTTTGTCGATCCAAGAAACTCTAATAAAGTATGCATGTTGCAAGGATCCATGAGATGGATTGAAGCAAGCTTCAAGGAATTGGAATCTTTGTTTTGATGAATTGGTCAAAGAGTTTGACTTTATCAAGTACAAAGATGAACCTTGTGTATGCATGAAATTTAGTGGGAGCATGGTGTTATTTCTATTGTTTATTACAATAATATCTTACTCATTTGAAAAACAAGTTCCGACACTTAAGACTGTTAAGTCTTGGTCAAGGAAAGGTTTCTCAATGAAAGATATGGGTAAAGCCGCTTACATCCTTGGCATCAAGATCTATAGAGATAGATCTAGAAGGATAAATTGGTTTGAGTCAAAGTGTTCACATTGACAAGATTCTTAGAAGAGTCTAAGAAAAGTGGCTTGTCAATGGGTCATGGTATTTTCTCTTAAGCAATACTCATTGTCTTATGACAATTGATGAGCAAAAAGGAATGAATGAAGTTCCATATGCTTCGGCATTTGGATCTGTCATGTATGCCATAATTTGTACTAGACCCAACGTCTCATATGCTTTAAGCATGATGAGTCGATACCAATCTGATCCTGTGATGAAAACCATTGGATGGCAGTCAAGATGATCCTTAAGTACTTAAGAAGAACTAAGGATACGTTCTTGGGATTTGGAAGATTGGAAGTTAATCTTGTTGTAAGGGTTACATAGGTGCTAGCTTCCAAACTAACAAAGTTATTTTAAAATCGCAATTAGAATTTGTGTTTGTGCTTATTAGAGGTGCAATTTTGATTGGAAGAGTTCCAAGCAGAAATTGTAGCCGATTCTACTACTAAGGCCATATTTTAGCAACATATGATGTAGCTGAAAGAGGCAGTTTGGATCAAAAGTTCATTTAGTGTTTTGGAAACACTTCAAGTGTTTTTCCAAGTATCACTAATCGGTGAAACTTTTGTTATGACAATAGTGGTGCCACTTGTGCAAACATTGGAACCAAGGTCACAACAGTGATCCAAACACTCACTTAGACGTTCTTCGAGGAATTCATAAAGAATGAGAAGACGTTAAAATATACAAAGTATCAACCGATGATGACATAAAGGGACTCACTTACAAAGACACTCGCATAGGCAGAAGCATGATGGGCATGTTAGATCCATGAGTATTCGATACATAAATGGAGCCTAGTGCAAGTGGGAGACTGTTGGTGTAATGCCCTAGGCTTTAGTTATGTTTAACTAAAAACCGTTATGTATCATCTTTATCGTTTATGTTTATTATTTGATTATTATATAGTTTGCATATTTGTTTATAATAATCTCTGTCCCTAATTATTAAGAGAATAAATTAGTATAATTGTCAATGGATAATCATGTGATGATTATATGCATAAGAGATGCACATTGAAATTATGGGTACTTGTTAGAGAACAAGTGACTGGACATGACCCGCATGAGATTTATGTAATGGTCAAATGTCATACTTAAATCTCATACGGTTACTTCATTTATTTCCTAGACCTGAGACTATCATAACCTTACATATGATGAAAGCCATGTTTGATTTTAGTCAAACGATATCTTAACACGATATCTATAAAGGCTATCATTGGCATGATCGGATTCATGATGGGAAGGATGATAAGTCAAGAAGGAGTTTGTCCCTCGGAAGAGAGATGTTATGCTTGGGCCCCTCGATGAGTGAAAATGATGAAAGTGTATGGCCGTACCCCAATATGATTGGAATTATCATTATACTCAAGAATCGAGAAAGCATTGAACAATAACAAGTTGACAAGGACCATGACTTGTGTTCAATATAACATCGTGAGACAAAAGGGATAAATGGAAGTACACCGTTGGAAACGTGAACTCTTACGTTGCATCATTTGGGTAGACATAATGGCTTGCTAGAGTCCGCTTATGTCTTATGAGGTTCGATATGATCGAACTCATTGCCAACATGATGTAATCATATTGGGTCACACACAACTAGAATGAATTGGTTAAACCGGAGGAAGAATGATTGAGAGGCACGAGCCGGCTACTTATGTCACGCGACATATCAAGCCAATGGCTTGATATACCGCGCGACATAATAGGCCAATACGCGGTATTGACAGCCTGTCTCTCCTAATACGATTAGAAGAGGTATTTACACTATTTTAGTATAAATACAAGGGCTCTGTCAGACCTAATAGCCTAGCCAAAATTTTAAAGCAAAAATTCACAATCAAATTCTCTCAATATTCTTCAAGGTTTAGATCTAGCAATCAACAAGAAATTGTTCTTGGATTCATTCAAAGGTGTGGATACCAAAAGAGGGTCTTCGCTCGTTCATCGATCAAGGCCTAGAGTTCAAGCAAGTTGAAGAACGAAGTTTGTGATTTGATATCACATAATCAAATCGTTCGATAGCTCAAGACCGGAAAGCGTTTCAAGGTTGGTTTAATTCTATCTCATTCATAGGTTTCAAATTAATTGTATAGAACGGATCCTAGGGCTTCTTGGGTTTTATGTTTTAATGCTTAATTCCGCTGCGCATGGACCCGTAAAACCCAACAGAGATTGCTTCTCTTATGGGAAGAGAAGAGGATCTAGGGGCTAAAACGTATCGGACCCCGTTAGACGGAGGTGTCTACATTTCAACAACGTCGTCCGAAACGGTTGTAGCGACTGGAGCGTAAACCGAGACGGAACGAGAGTTTAGAGAGTGAGGGAGCTACCTATGGCTAGGGTCGGTTCCTTTGGCTCGGGGGACGTATACGAGATACGGAAAAGTGTTTGGAATGGTGTTTTGAGGTGGTAGGAGTTGTATTTGATCGAAATACGAAGTTTTCACGCAAAACGAGGTAAAACGGGGCTCGGGAGGGGGGAGAACCAGTTTAGGCCGTGGCTTTTGGGTGAAAGGGAGTGATTTTTGTTGTTGTAAATGGCTTTGATAGCCTCTGTATTTATAGGTGAAATTTCAGCATGAGTCCGGACGGACTGAGGTTGAAAACCAGGGGGTTTTGTGAAACTTTAGAAATTGGAGGGGCTTGCTGGCAATTCTGGATTGTCTGTATACTAGGGGTATTTTAGTCTTTTCTCATTGATTTTTTATTGATGTTGATGAGGGAGCTGTAGCATGCATGCCACGTGTCCCTGTGACTCACCAGGTTGTGGGAGTTCGTGCCATTATCCCCGGTTTTGTCCATTTTTAAAATAACTGTCCGGAAAATGTCCGAAACGCCCCCGAAAAGTGCCGGAAAGTGCGTTTTTCAGGGAAAGTTGTACTTTTACGTGCAACGACGTGTGTTGAGTACGATTTGACGTTGGGATGCATGGGGTAGTCCCGGGACGTCTCGTTGGCTTGGGAACGGGAGCTTAACGGGTTCCGGTTAACCTGGAGCGGGCCAGTTAACGGATTCTGGTTAACTTTCTAACGAATTTTGACGATCCGGATTTGGGTACTTACATATGCCCTTGCCAAAGTGGTTGACCGATGCTTCATCTGCCGGTCAGGCTCTCATCACTGTATCACCATGATTCAATGGGAAGCTATTGCAACCATCATCCTCCAGAATGACATTAACTGGTGTTCTTTCCTTTACCGGATTATCCTGATTGCCTTCAAGAAGTACCAAAAAGAGAAGCCCTCTTCCAAGCCAAACAAAGCCAAACCATGCCATTACCTTCTGATTAGCCGTGCCTTGAGAAAGATCCCAGCCGTCCTTAATGCCTCAGCCAACCAACCAAAATATCCTCAATCCTTCTGCAAATCATTTGACAAGTTTGAGTTTGCAAGAATCATCAAAGAAGCCAAACCCTCAACCGGTAAGCCAGCTGGTAAGCCAGCTGCCCAACCGAAGAAGAAAGCTAGTCGACCAAAGGTTAGAGAAACCGATGCTACCTTACCGACCTCTACCTTACCGATCAAGCGAAAGCAAACCGGTGTTGCCCCAGCTGATCCCTCACCGGTAAGTGCTCCTTAACCTGCTTCTTCTTCTGATGATGACAAACCGATTGCATCCGTTCTTTCCCCTAACCGTCAAAAACAAACAGCCAGAAAATCTGCTCCTCCACCTTCCAAAAAGTCCAAGCCTACTCCAAAATCATCCTATCAGTTAGCCAGAGAGAATTCTGAAAGAAAAAGGAGAATCGAAACTGATTTGGGCACCTTTATCCCTTTCATTCCTAAACGGCTTTTTGAACACAATTTCCTTACCGATAATATCCCCTTTACTGGTCAATCATCTTCCCGGCCGGTTAGCCATTGCCAACCGATAAGAAATCCCACTTTTCATATCTATCACTACAACCCATGGTCAGTTAACCCCAAGTCTGCTCCTTCTCCAAAATGGATTTATCCAATCGATCACTTGCCTCCATTTATCCGAAGATTGTTACAATTCCATGAGATCAACAAAGACTCGGTCCCCGTCGGTGATATGACAGATTATGTGGACTTTGACAATTTTCACGAAGAAAAGGGAATCTACTACAATAAGCCTTGTCTATTGAGTGACTATGACATCTCTTTATCTAGAGATAGCCTCATCAAGATATACAGCAGGTATTTTGATCTCTTGCCCCCTATGTGGAATGCCATTTACCTGGCTCAAGACAGGCTTAGGCAGGATATGATGGTCCACGCTGTTTGGGCTGATTTTGCTATTCTTTACAATGCCTAAGAGACCCTTCAAGAATCTGATCCATACCAGCTAGGGAGATATGAGCTGCCGAAAGATGATCTCCCCACCTTTGATCCTGAAGTTGTTAATCTAGGTCCTCGTCGAATACAGTTTATTAAGAATGTGATGGACCTTGTTCAAAATCTGGTGGACATGAACAGAGATTTTCAAAACATGGGTGATATTTCTATATCTGACTTCTTCACTTCAGTTCAGACCAACAAAAATAAATGGGCTTCAGTAACCGATGAGGAGATCGAAGATATGTTCAAAGATAATATTGGCTCAGATGATCAAGCTAGATATGATAAGGATGATCGGTCAGCCTCTAGATCCAGTTACTCTAGTGATTCTGGTGATTCTGATGATGATGATGATAATGACCAGTCTGAGGCTGTCATTGACCGATCTGAAGCTGCTGATTTTTCTACTCCTAAACCGATGGAAATGGTTAGACATGTGGGAGGAGGCTTAACCGACACTTCACCGGTTACTGCCTTAGGAGGAGGTGAAAATATAAGTGTGGATGCTTTACCGGTTAGTCAACCGATGCCTCTTGCCGGTGAACCTGCTGAACCGGTTAGAGATGATTTACCGGTGATAGAGTCTTCAACCGACGTATCTGCTCTACCGGTTAGTCTACCGGTTAGTGATGTGTTACCGGTTAGCCAGCCCTTTACCGTTGTATCTACTGAACCGGTTAAGGAAAGCAGGCCTGTTGATGCTGATGATATTAATTTGCAGAAAGCCTTGGCTGGCAGTTTGTTTGAAGTTGATTTAGACCAGCAAAGATTATCAGTTGAAGAGTTAGCCACTCAGCAAGCTATTCAAGCTTCGTTATTATCGGTTAGCCAAGCTGCTTCCCCTTTTATTTCCAAAGACAAGGCACCGGTTCAGGAGGAGATTGAACCAGTTTTTGAGGAGGATTCCACTTCAGATTTCTTTGAGGAGGAAGAATCTTCAGATGATGATTTAGTTCATTATGATAGACTTGATCTTGTTGTTCCTCCCGTCTATCTTGATTGTTGCCTCTATCAGAAGGACTTGTTATCTCCTTTGAACTATTATACCTCTAAAGCTTCTATCCCACGGTCAGATCATGAGATTCCTCTTTTTGACGTTCATGAGAAGATTTCGAGCCGAGCAAAGATTGAATCTATTCCTTTGCCTCCACCTATTGCCGACGAGCTCCAGAATAAGAGAAGAGAGGATAGGATGGAAACTTTTATTGATGTGGTTGAAATTGTTGGTGTTGGTTCTCCTCCAGTTGATACTCCTCCAAAACTCACCAAAACCAATGGCCCTGGAGAAACTACTTACCGGTGCCAGAAAATCAAGGTTCTCAAACTTCGAAAACGGTCTGCTCCTCCCAAAGGTCAAGAGATCAAACCCATCAAGACCGATCAACAACTGGTTATCGAATTCCCCTCCAAGCAAAAACCCAAATACTATTCCTTTCTTTCTCAATGGCTACCCAACATTCGGATCCAAGGAGAGATTGTCCACTTAGCTCCCAGACCGGTTGAGTGCACTTTGTCAACCGGTAACCTATATCTTCGTTATCTCTCTGTCAACAACAGAATTACCCAAGTATTGGAGATGAGAATTTTGAGATGGTCCTCTGAAGTTACTCGTTTGGTTGGATTGATGCCTAATATGACTAGGCTTTCTATTATGAGAAATGGTCATGCTCAGTCTTGGAGCAATATCAGACAGGCCTCTTTACTTTTGCTGGCCTTGAGAGTGATTCCTTTAATCCGGCTAAGGCAAGCTGCCTTACCGATGGCTCCTATTGCAGCTGAATTGTTGGAAATTTCATTTGCTGAAATGATGAGCTTGGAACCTAATGCATTTCTTGAACCGATTGCTCAATCTGATTCTTCCTCAGAGACACTTGATGAAGAGATTGTCATTTCTCCAACCGGTCAAGTATCTAAGATCGGTCAGCCAGCAATCCTCTCTCTTACCGATTCATCAACCAATCCTCCTACCGGTTCACCAGCTCTGTCTCTTACCGGTCGTTCTGCCGATGCTCCCTCTACTCCTCTTATAGAGAAGCCTCCAACCGATCATTCTCTTGCCATTCAACTATTCACTCCTACTTCTTCCATTCGTCCTCCAACCGTTGGTGTCTCACCGGCTACTCAATCGACTGCTCAACCTGCTCCTCATCTGGCCACTCCTATCGATGAAGATCTTAATAGGCCTATTGTTGCTCTTGACTTAGCTAATTTTTATGAAGCCTTGCTCAAAGGTCTTGCTGATGTCAACCGTGAGCTTGCCAGTTCTTGTGTTAAGTCCAATCAGGAGGAGGAAAAACACAGAGAACAAAGGCTTAACCGTATGCTTAGCCGAATGGAAACTGGCTTTGCAAAGGCCCTTGCAAATTTCGTGGAGCATCTGAACAAGAAGGATGCCATCAACAACGATTTACTCCAACAACTTGATGCCTCCACCAGAACCAATCATGATCTTTGCAATGAAGTTATTGCCAGTCAAGCCTTATTGAAGTCAGCAACCGATGCCCTCAATCAAGCTGAGCAAAGAAATGCAGAACTGCAAATCGAGCTAACCAAAGTGAAAGCCAAAACTGAAGTTCTCATGAAGATGCGTGAAGAAAGGAAGAAGAGAAAAAGAGAAGAAAAAGAGAATAAGAAAGAAAAGAGATTAGCAAAAAGAGCTAAGCAATCAGACCCTGTGACTTCGGACTCAGCCGATCCTCCAGCCGATGCAGCTTAGAATGTAACCGATGATATAACTGTCTTTCTTGTCACCGGTCTGCCAATTAATGAGAATCTCTTAACCCTAAACTTGTGTTTCGCTTTCTTGAATTCCTTTTTAATTATTTTGAATGATCGAACTGCTACTAACCGTTTCATTTTGCAGGTCACCTTATTCAAAATTTCTCTTTAGTTTACTTTGTTTTTCCTATAGATTTCATTTCTTGTAAGCTTTACTTTGGTTACATCAAGTTGTCACTTAAATTAGGGAATGACAAAATTAATAGATAAATTCTTAGTCATTCTTCTACTGAGTTAAGATAGGTGTTAACCAAGGGTGATTGGACTTAAGCAATTAGGAGAAGATTGTTAGTCAAATATATGTTTAAATTTAGAATTATTTAATCCCAATCTTAACAAGCATTATTGAGGACCCCTAATTTTAATTAGACCAAATAGAGTTTTTCTATGTATGATAGGTCCCCTTAGTGCTAGTGCCCAGTATTTTTAATTTATGTAATTTTCTCAAAATTTGAAGACTTGAAGACCTGAAGATTTCCCTATCAGCTGACGTGTGTACTTGGTAAAGAAGCTTCCCTAACCGGTTGAGCACTCAACCGGTAAGGCATGCCTAATCGGTCATCTACCTAGCCGATATATCTCTCACCGGTCATGATCCTTACTCTCTAACCGGTCCAGGCTTATCCTGCAAGCTTCCCTCAGCTAGCCGAAGCATTTATTGCTCCCAACTACTCAGCCACCAACTTTAACTGAAGTTGGTAAAGCAGCATACTGAAAAGACATTTCTGCTACTGTCAGAATCTCAAAGTGGAATGTCAAAGTTACCAGTACTCACATCGCCTCAACTACTCAATGGAAATCCTCTCTATCCAATCTTAGGCATTAAATGCAAAGATACTCCCATTCAATGCTATGACAGTCCAAGTCATCATTACAACCTCTTCAAAGACAAGGGCTCCTTTTTAAATCTCACTATAAATAGCTTCCTCGGAGCATTGAAGATGGTTGGTGCATTAAAGATCCTTGAGAGTGAGCTGCCAAGAACTACCAACCTGCAAATCCTCTAGTTCAAGGCATTCAATACAATTCCCCTCATTCACTAGACATCTCTGTAGGACATACACTGAGTACCTTCAATCAATTCTGCTGTGTTCCTCAACAAGACTACATATGGAACACATTGATTGAATCACACACACACCCTAGAGAAATCAGCTCAACTTATAAGCACATCTCTAGAAAACAACATGTCTTTATTGTAGCACGATCCATTAGTGGTCACTTTACTTCTAGCAGTCTTCAATCATTGGGCTTGCAACTTGTAATAGGTAGGAACCATTAATTGCAGTGCACTTTCACAAATCCAAGTTCTGACCAAACTTGGTAGAGGACGTAGCAGTTATTTAACACTGTGAACCTCTTCAAACAATGTGTCATTTCTTTGTGTGTTTGTTTATTTCTTGTGTGGTTGTAACTGGTTGATAATCTCTCAACTAGTCACAACCTATTGACTCTTACTACTGCTTATTGTTTGTCTTACTGGAATGAGTATTTACCCTTGTTGCATGAAATTTTAACTTACCTTTTGAAACTCCTTACCTTACCGATTTAAGTACTTCTCTAACCGACATCTTCTTTCCGCTGTGCAAACTTATCTCACCGGTTAGCAAAAGTGTGACTTAACATTTTCAAAGATTAAAAGAGTTTTAGAAAAAGTTTTTAACAGGCTATTCACCCCCCCACTACCAGAAACGGGTGTTTTAGCGACGGAATTATCAGCGACGGATTCATTCCGTCGCTAAATAGCGGCGGAATATAAGCTTTAGCGTCGAAATTATTTTGGCGTCAAATTTAGCGACAGAATTTAATTTCGCCGCTAAAAAGAATATTTCTCGAATATTCGTTTAATTACCGCCACTATTTTCGCGGTTGATTTACCGACGGAATATTCCGCAGCTAAATCTTTATCAGCGACGGAATTATTCCGCCGGTGAAAATATATCATTTTTTTATTTTTTTATTTATCAGCGTCGGAAATATTCCGATGGTGAAATTAAAATATTTTTTATTTTTTTTTTGAAATATTACACCGACGGAATATTTCCGCCGCTGAATAATTAATTTTTTTTTAATTTATCAGCGTCGGAAATATTCCGACGGTGAAATTAAATGTTTTTTTTAATTAAACACCGACGGAATATTTCTGCCGCTGATAATTTAATATTTTTTTATTTATCAGCGACGGAAATATTCCGTTGCTGATAATAAAATGTAATTTTTGTTTATTTTTAGAACTAATTAACAAAATAACAAACTAAAAAACATTAAAATATCATAAATATTTATGATATTTTTGAAAAAATAAATAAATCATAAATATTTATTAATTTTAATTTAATAAATATCATTATTTTTATTTATATAAAATATGAAAGTTATTTTAAATTACTCTCAAAAAAATAAATATGAGTCAATAAATATTATTTTTGAAAAAATAAATAAATTCTAAACCCTAAATCTAATACCCTATATATACACTATGCACTATACACTATACATTATACCCTATACCCTATACCCTATCAACCTCCGCAATGGGTTGACGATCGCTTTGCTAATGCCTTTGTAAGTAAACTATCATTAAATGACTTGATTTTGAATATGTAAATTTATTTATGTACCTTACATTGTGTATATGATTATAATTGTTTGTTTTATTTTGACAGACTGCATATCAAGCCGCCGTTGCTCCCGAAGGAACGCCTCCCGGCGAGCCCATCCCCTTCGTGCCTGATGTTTGGCACTCGGTCACCTACGAGGGACATCCAAATAGGAGCCCGAGTGTTAGGGATGGGGATTACGGGCGGCAATGCCGTCGACGTCGACCGCCGTCGGCGAAATGTTGCCCGCCCACGTATGATCCGAGGGTTGACACTCTGGAGGTTGCGTTGGAGGTGGAGAGACGCGAGCGGGCAAAGCTTGCGGAGGCTTTGGCGGTTCGAGACGCGGATGCGGGAGGAGAGTGATCGGCGTCATGCAGAGACTCAAAGACAATTGGCGCTGTTGATGGCTCATATCGGCCAGGACCCCCAGGGTAATTTCCAGCCTCCCCCGAGTTGATTGCGGACTTTTTTAGACATTTTTGTACTAATTTATACTTGTTTGTAAACATTTGAGACATTTGATACCCGCGGAAGCCCCTCCCCCCTCTCCCCCACTCTCCCCCCCCCCCTCCCCCCCTCTCCCCCTCCCGAATTGGTACGGTGATATTTAGTTTTTATTTGGTACGCTGATATTTGATTTTTAGTTTTTATAGTTTTAGTTTTATAAATTGAAATGTTATATCAGGTACAAAAAATTTTGGTTTATTGATATTTTAAATTATTTTTTTTTAATTTATTTCAGAATCAGCGACGGAAATTTCCGTCGCTGAAATTAATTTATTTCAATTAATTTTTTTACAGCGACGGGAAATTTCCGCCGCTATATCAATTAATTTTAATTTAATTTTTGATTATAGCGGCGGAAATTCCGTCGCTGAAATAAAAATTAATTTAATAAATTAATTTCAGCGGCAGAATTTTCCGTCGCTGAAATTAATTTATTTTAATTAATTTTTATATCAGCGACGGAATTTCCGCCGCTAGCTCATTTAATTTTTATTTAATTTTTGATTTCAGCGGCGGAAATTTCCGTCGCTGTAATAAAAATTAAATTAAAATTAAATAATTTCAGCGACGGGAATTTTCGCCGCTGAAATTAATTTATTTCAATTTAATTTTTATTACATCGACGGAAATTTCCGCCGCTGAAATTAATTTAATTAAATTAATTTTTATTACAGCGACGGAAATTTCCGCTGCTGAAATGAAAATTTAATTAAATTAAATTGATTTAGCGGCGGAAATTTCCGTCGCTGGAACCATTAATTCACCGGCGGAATTAAATTCCGTCGGTAAAATCAAAAAATACCGGCGGAAATTGACCCGTCGGAGCACTGCGACGGGCTGGTAGCGGTGGACCACCGACGGAATTTTTCCGCCGGTGATTATTTTTAGCGACGGAAATTTCATTTTAGCGACGGAAATTTCCGTCGCTAAATGACCTTTTTCTGGTAGTGCCCCCTCTAGCCTGATTCCTACCAGTTGGGCCTAACACATACACTCAAGCAGGGATTCTTTACCAGATGACCAGTCCATCATTAGCTCAGGATTCAGCTGCATGTGCTCCTCTGTATGCTCATAGTTGCCAAAAATAGCAGTTAGAAGCATGTAGAAGGGTCTCCATCTTTGATCAACTCCTCTTTGTTTGGATTTGTAGAGGTCTATTTGAGCTGACAATTCTCTCATAAAAAATTTGGGCCAATGGAGGGAAATCTCAGAGAATATTGTTGAGCAGTACATCCATTGTTGGCTGGTAAAGTTGTTGTGGTTCCCATTCTTTCCACAAATTGACTTTCCAGTCAAGAAACATAAATGTGACATCAGCTCCCCAAAGTCCTTCCTTGGAATCGCTTTGTACTTGCCAATCAGTGTGGGCAAGCATGATGTGGTTGAATCAGTTGCATCTTGGACCTCTTAAGATACTCTCTATTCAGCCTTTGGTACATGAAAATCGTAAGTATCCCTGATGTCCATTTAGTTAATGGTAACATCCATTCCTTGAACACTTGCGGTCAGACATGGAAATGTATTTCTATGTCACATATCTCTAACTCAAGAGGTAGCATTTGCATAAAGCTGATCAACATATGAAGGGATGGTGTAGTGTTGCTTCTTGTTGAACAATGGAAGAACTTCTGATGCCTTCATCTTTTGGATCATTTCTCTTCCCAAAGCATCATGCATCAGCTCTTTTTCTCTAATTTCCCAGCCTAGAAGGAAGAAACGAGGATCCTACAAAAAGAAATTTACTAAGTTAGATCCATTTCAAGAGGTTACAGTTCACATTCGATTTAAGCACACATGCGGTTTAGCAATAGTACTGCGGTTGAGAAAATGAGATCTCTCTACTCCTAAATGCCATGAATTATACACAGGCAATAAAACAGTAGGAAATATCATGCAGTTTATATGGAATGCAGTTTATATCAACATGAAATAAGTAGCATAACATCTAACAATTAGAGAATGAAAAGTAACATGCGGTTTCAAATAATAGTAACATGCAGTTTCAACATGCGGTTTAACCTATACGGTTTTACCATGCGATTTTACTCTAATGTAAACATGCAGTTTTTAGCAAGAAACTGGGAGGTTTGAAAGATGAGGTTCTAAGTTATATCCAATGTAAAAAAAAATAAAAAATTCCAAGTTGGAAAAACATAATTTGGAATCATACAATCCAACATATAGCAATATTTCTGAAAATTGATATGAACAGTTCATGATATTACCAAGAACATCAAGAACAGAGACATGATAAATTTTCACCAAAATCAGCATATGAAATGTCAAAATTATCCTTAAAGGTTATAGAACAACAATATAAAAACAAAAACACAAGTTTTGTCCGGAATCATCAAGAAAACATGAAGAACACAAAATAGGTTTCGAAAATCCCAAAAACTGTAAATTCTAAAATTAGCAACCTATATATGTTTAGATCATAAAATAAATTACATAACTAGAATCCATACAGCAATGCGAGCAAAACCCAACAACAATCAATCAAAATGGTGAAGAAATGAAGATTTAATCAACCAAAATGCAGTTTAGCATACGAAGGGTTTTTTTAACAGTTCAACAATGGTGATTTTGCACAAATCAAAGGTTAAGAGTAAAAAACATACCATGTCGTTGAATGATTTCTTATATGCTTTAGGAACTCTAGGAATTTTGGGAGTAGCAAGTTCTCTTGTTAGTTTTGGTGCCATGAAGTTTCAGTTTTAAGAGAGAGAATATAGTGAGAGAAAATGCAAATAGTGACAAGAAAGTACTGCGACAGAGAGTTGGTAGCAGAAGAAGAAGAAGTGTAGCATGAAAATGGTTTATATATGTGTTCCTTAGGTGGAGTGAAAATAGCTGATGATGGTTCCACTATCCCACTAAGTAAACCACCATAACAGTTTCACCCTTTCACCTCCTTCACATAGCCCCATGACGGCTGATGTTAAGGGTTTAGGAAATATTTATTTTGCATTAAATGCATTTAAATTTTAAAATAAAGTGAGAAAATAATTGCAAAAGTATCCTTATACAATTAATTTGTCTCAAAATAGACAAGGACCAAATAATAAATATAGAAGACTTATTTGGGTTCACGTGGCATGCAGTTTGATATAATAAAGAAAAATAATAATTTTTTATTATTAATAAGGAAAATATCAAATCGATTGCATAAGATTTTTTAAACCTAAGAAATGAAAAAGATTGAAAATTTTCAAGTGTTGAAACGCATTTTTGATGCATGAGGTTTGAATCACGCGGTTTCAACAAGGGTGAGGTTTTGAAATCTCAATAGGATTTTGACCTAAACAACATACTTAACACACAAGTTAGTAACAAAAAGTATATGGAGTTATTTAATTTCATGCATAACCATTTCTCCTCTAAGGGATGTAAACCTTTTGGAGTCAAGAGCCTTTGTGAGGATATCAACAATTTGATTTCTGTCCCCACATGCTCTAAATGTATGTTCCACTTTTACACATGATATTTGAGAAAATGATACTTGATATTTATATGTTTGGTTTTCTAGTGTATGACCGTTTTTTGGAGACTGAAATTGTTGAGATATTGTCACACATAATTGGGCAATTTTTTTCGTTGATTTCATAATTCATCAACTGTTGCTTCATCCAAATTATTCGACAACAGCAACTTCCAGCAGCAATGTATTAAGCCTCTGTTGTTGAAACTGAAATCGAGTCTTGCTTTTTGCTGGCCCAATTACCTAGTCTATTTTCAAGTAAGTGACATGTTCCACTAGTGTTTTTTTTCTGTCTATGGTACAAGCTGCATAATTTGCATCTGAATAACCTACAAGTTCAAAATTCGAATCTTTCGAATACCAAAGTCCAAGATTATTAGTTACAGAGAGATAGCGGATTATCTGCATCTAAATAGTCTTGGACTTTGGTATTCGAATCTTTCGAATACCAAAGTCCAAGATTATTAGTTGCTAGTAGCCATGGGAGTATCATATGCTTTAGCGTTTTCCAGTCCAAACTTCTTAATTAACTCCTTTATTTATTTGGCTTGGTTGAGGAAGATTACTTCATCACATTGTTTGATTTGAAGCCCAAGGAAGAATGTCAATTCTCCCATCATGCTAATCTCAAACTTGCTTTTCATTAGCTTTTCAAAATGCTTACACAATAATTAGATTTTCTAACTACTAGATTTTGTATTAGATGATGAGAGATATTACAAGGTTACAAGAATCAAACTCAAATCTAAAATCTAAACAATGAAGCAAATCATATATTATAGCCGGTGTATCTCAAATGATTTAATCTATTTGATTAATCAAGTGAGGTGTGTGTGTGTGTGTGATCATCAAGATTTAAGGTTGTTTAGATTTGTATGATTTAGAGCACAATAAATCTGAAGTGTTTTAAAGGATTCAATTTATGGGCTTGGAGATTTGTTCTTAAAGCTATGAATGATGAAGATGAAGATTCAAAAGATTCTATAAATCTGGAAATTTATTCAAATCTTCAAAGGACTCTCTCAAATGGATATTCTCAAGCAATCTTCAAATGATGAAAATTAGGGTATTTATACTCATACACCAAAAAGTAGCCGTTTGAAATAGCTGTAGGAAGTACAGTGCTGGTGCGGTCTGATCGGTCCACGTGTCCACTTTTGTCCTTTTGTTCAGAAGTTGTTGATAAGGTTGTACGGACCTCACACGACATTTTGGAATGAAGGACACCTGTTATCTTTTCAAAATTCTTGTAAACCCTAAGTGACCGTTAGACACATTGATTTAACTTGCAGTTAACTCAACGTTGCTGACGTGGATCAATCAATCAAAAGTGTTCTAAGTCTTCAAGTCTTCAATCATTGGATGAGGTTGGTGAGACGCGGTCTTGTGAAGTGCGGTCTCACAGATAAGGTTTAACTTGTGGTTTGCTGAGTGTGGTTTCATGATAAGGTTTGCACTAGTAATGCGATTTTGCATGTCTTCAAAACCTCTTGACTTGAAACCTCATGTCCAATACAATTGTGCCGGTCTTCAAGCCTAAATAATCATATTTTATAAATTAGACTTGAACTAAAAAATTGAAGTCTAAGCTTTATTACATATGGGCCTAAAGTACAGAAAATATAGATGAGGTTATGGTATCAATCAAATTAAATCAGAGGGTTAAAGTATACATACCCAACACCACCCTTTTGCCCAAAAGAGTTAACAAAATCTACTTGATCACTAGAAGTAGTGTCAAGCAATTCACAACATTTCGTACTATGTGAGTTTGACTTACATAGTTCACAAACAAAATTAATATCGGCTACGGGATTTACATTCAAGCTTTCAAACTTTTTAAAAAGCATATCAACTTTAATGATAAAAGAGTAACAACATCAATATTATACTTACCAGGGGTGCTTTGCGGTTGCTCCCTCTCGTTTGACAACTGATAATGGTTCAAGGCGATGTTCTCTATTAAATCATATTCTTCATCTATTGCTTTGTTCATGAGTGCACCTCTTGATGCGGCATCAATGATCTCACTAGTTTTGAATGAGAGACCGTTGTAGAATGTGTGGACAATCAACCATTTCTCCAACCCATGGTGAGGACACATCCTTAGGAGTTCTTTATATCTCTCCCAAGCATCATAGAGTGTCTCGCTTTGGTTGAAATTTATAATCTTTGTCCGAATTTGAGCGGTCCTGCTCAGTGAGAAGAAACGTCCAAGGAATGCTTCTTGAATTTGGTCCCAAGTTGTTAAAAAATTGGGTGGGACGGAATTCAACCACTGTTTCGCCTTATCATTTAAATAAAAGGGGAAAGGCGCATCATTATTTCCTCTGATGTGACACCTTGAATTTGGTTGGTGTCACAATACTCCAAGAATGACTGAACATGGAGACGGGGGTCTTCGAAAGTCGATCCGCTGAATTGGTTATTAATAACCATGTGTAGTAATTGCGGCTTGATCTAAAAATTGGCTGCATTGGGATTTGACACAACTATCAGTGATCTAGTACCCGGGGTACTTGGGTTAACAAAGTCCCGTAGGGTTCTATGTGGTGGTGTCGTGGGTTCTCCTTCCGCCATTTGTTGTCTAGTACTTCTTTTAACCTCCTCAGTCTTTCGTGAAAAGTCCTTTCGGGTTTCGGATCGAATTCTTCAAGAAAGATTCGAGTTCTTTTCATAAACTCCGAAAATACCTAAAAAGTATTCAAAAACAACAAATCTTTGAAATAGATGTTAAACAAAAATAAAAACAAAAAAAAATATTCATACAATAAATACAAATATCAAACAGTAAATCGTTGTCCGCGGCAACGGCGCCAAAAACTTGTTAAGCCAAAATGAACGGCTTAGTTTATAAATCGCAAGTGTACGATGTGATTGTAATATAGATTAGGCAAATGCGTGTCGATCCCACGAGTATAACGTTACTATGTATAATACTTGCTTTTATGTAAGAATAATAAAATAAAAACTAATGATTGGGAGAAAATTTATTTTGTCGTTTATCTAGATAGAATATGCAAACTACTCTAATTTTGGGTGAAAAACTGTTATGATGAAGGATATCTCGGGTTGAAACTCGAACAACATGTATTCATCAAGTAATCATGCCTTAAATAAAAGTTTCATAAAAAATCAAATAATACATTATGTTTGTACTAATTCTCACGATCACGCAAGTAATAATCGTATCTCTACTAATCATGGCCTATCTCTCGATGGTCCATGCATTAGTAAGAATTTATTAAGTTTATAAAAATCTACATACTTTCCAATTAAGGATCATCCCTAGGCAATTAATATACTTTCGTGATTAATAGTAACTAGTTTACTTCATATGATTCCGTTAATCGAGATTCACGACTAAGTACATCTCTCGATTAACTAGGATTCATACAAATATGAACGTTTTCATATTCGTAGGCGTTTAAAAATGATATGAAGATTTTTTTTTTTAAGATGAAGATGAAAAGATAAGCATAAATTAACAGATAAATATACGAGGTTGAGTTTTCAATCTCAAAAATTTGGGGGATAGCTCAATAGTCATGGCAATTATGATAACACAAGAATAAGAATAAGACATGAAAAATAAAGAAAAAAAGTAAGGGTACTTATTAAGGTAATATAGAAGACAATGGCTAGAAATAACTTTATTTATTCAACTTTAGAATTTTTGAATAAAAGCAACAATCAATCTTCAAAATCTTGAGAGTGATATTGTTTATTGGATAAATATGGCTAGAGTATTATTACATTAGAATCTCGATTTCTGGATATCTCAATCTACTGATTACAAGTCTTATTTATAGGCATTTGACAAAAGCTTGGGACTGCTCCAAAAGATGTTTTGAAGAGGTGACTGCAGAAATCTGTCGTAACAGTAACAGCACGGCCGTGCGTTATGACTTGCACGGTCATGCAAGGCATGTCAGAATTTCCTCTTTCCTTCTATGAATCAGCACTGCCGCTCCAGCTTCAATGCTCAGCCGTGCAAGGCTTGTCTTGGGCTGTATCTTTATTATCCTACACCAAAATGATCTCCCTCGCTTCATTTTCATCCGTTCCACTTTGTGAGTCTTTTTCCAAGCTTGATTTCACACAAATAATGTCTCTGGGTCCTGTTTCAACCAAAAAAATACCACCAAGCATAATATCCACAAAATGTAATAAAATAAACTAATATTAACTAAAAATGAACTAAAGTGAGCTAATTTATTTTATAGAAATGATATAAAAGTGATATAAATGTCTATAAAATAGCCATTTATCACTGTCAGACGAACGTTCTCTCTTGCGCAAATTATGGGCTCTCCTCCCGTTAGGGGGAGGTGGCACGGTCCCGCTCGTGGGCCTCCATGTGGGGGTGGCTGAGCTTGTCCACGTTGTTGTGAGTTTACTTCATCGCCCTCTCGTTATGCTTCCTCACTTGCATTGTCTTGAGAGGAGATCTCTTGTGGGTAGTCTCCATGTTCTAGCGGTTGGTTGTTATGAGCCTATTCTTGTTGCCTGATTGGGCGATTGACCACCGCGTTACCCCCAAATGGGTTTTGTTGGGGAAGTCGTTGTTGTTACTGGAGCGCAGCAATCCTCTGATGGGCCGCCTGAATCTGCAAAAGGATATTTAATTCTTGAGTAGCCTATTCCACGACATCCACCGGGGGATTGATAGCATGACCGTTCTCGGTAGGAGCCTCCCATAGCACTCTGTTGGCTCCTTGACCGCGACGTCGAGCAGCCGCATTGACGGCTGGACCTGGGGTATAATGGTGTTTCCTCATTGACCAAGGGCGGCTGCCTGAGCCCTTGTGAGAACTCTGGCGGCGTTGGTGGGGGCTAAGGGTGGGAGGTTAGGGTTCTGAGGTTGTCCGGGTGGTGGGATGTATGGGTGATTATTGCCTGTTGCGTTGAACACTCTCGGGATAACGATTTTAGCATCAATTTATGAAAAATTATTATCTTAAAATTATTATTTTTATCTTCATCTATAATTTTTTTTACATATATAGTTGTTTAAAATCTTAACTTTCGTTAAAATAATTTTATCCCGTGCGTTTAACAGACGGGTGTAACGCTAGTTGAGTATTAAAAGAAATAACCAAGTACCTGGTTGGGTTCAAGCACATGGAGGCCTAAATACCTGTTCGAGTATAATCACATGGAGACCCCAGACAACGAGCATGAACTCGGTTCCCTCAAGGGCTATAAGGACAAATAGTACACAAAGACTACATCGGTGCAACTGTGAGCCCGTTGGGTTAACGAGCATGAGCCCATTTCATGAAGGGAGCTCTTTGCTCATTTTCTTCGGGAACTTAGAGCCCAGGGGACCTTGATCCTCGTTCCAAGCTGAGCATGAAACTATATAACTGAGCAGAACTATGCTCGAGCAGTCCTACTCTAATAAGGATTCTAGTCTTTTTAGTGGTCTAATCCTAGGCAAGATCTACTTTCCTAATACAACTCAACTGCTAATCCTTATTGTTTAGGATTACTCCACCGCCCATAACTCCAAAATCAGGTCTAATTCTTTTCTCTTTATTTCTCATCAAATACTGATTCTTACGCCGGATGGTCTTTGCCGGTGGAGCCCCGACTTAATTTCATTGTTTGTTCATCTTTTAGTTTCATTGTTTGTTCATCTTTTCAGGCTTAATCAATGCAAATTCAGATATCCGATCTGTTGATTACAGATAGATTGACCCGAAAGCATTTTTGGCTCGATCAGTTTGGTTACATTGCCCCGAAATGATACAATTTGCCTCAATTAAGCCTTTAAATTCGTGATTTCAGCCGTAATATTTCAAATTTCGGTAACAACATGGTATCTCAGGCAGGTTAGGCCAGTAATGGTCAAAAAAAATAAACTTATAACATACCTATATTATATATACTCCCTCCGTCCTGTCCGACTTAGGACGTTTTGCCATTTTGGGCGTCCCACCCGACTTAGGACGGTCCAAAATGGAAAGTTTATATTACTTTTATATTAAATGGGACCCACTTGTCATACTCACAACAATAATTTCATCACTATTTATCACACTCATTCTCTCTCCTATTTAATTTTTCACACTCACAACACATCCTCCACTCATTCTCTTTCCTAATATTATAATAGTATTCCTTAATCTCCGTGTCGGGAGTGAATGTCCTAAGTCGGATGGGACGGAGGGAGTACTCGTATAGTATAAAAAGAGGGTTGTATAATAGAAAGAAAACGTGGAGAGTCAATGAATTATTCGCTTTATTAAAAAAATTATTTATTACTACTGTCTCTTCGTCCCAAAATAAATAACCTTTTTTGTTCTAAAATAAATAACCTTTTTGTTCTATATTGTGTTCATAAATGATTTTTATCAATTTATATTTTCATATTTTATTTTATAGTTGCATGATGTATTTTTTTCAAATAATTATTACTTATTTAAAATGATAAAAGAAAACTTTAAATGAAAAAGTTGTCATTTTATTTAATATAGAGTGGATTGATAACATATACATATAGAGTAGTTGAAACACATTTTTTTAATATAATAGTAGTATTAGAAACTAAGTTAGTTGGTAGTTAGTGTCAATAATTAGAGCCTATTGGCCTATAATCACTACTTATATTATTAGAGTATTGGAGTTTGAGCATGTAAATAAATTAAAAGAAAAAACAATGTTCTAGAATCATCTATGTTTTGGAGGAAAAAGTTAGCACTAGATTGTACTTGTGCCTTTATATATACTCCCTCCGTCCCGCCCGAAGCTTCACCATTTTGGTGAAGCACGTAAATTAAGAAAAGTAATGAGTGGAGAAAGGTTGTGAGAGGAAATAAGTGAGTGAATATGACAAGTGGAATCCACAATTTAAATATGTGAAGAAGAAAAGTTAGTGGATATGACAAGTGGACTTCACAATTTAAGTATGTGAGAGGAAAAAGTGAGTGAGATTGACAAATGAAACCCACATTTATTACCATTTCAGGAAAGATGAAGCTTTTACCAGACATCCATTTGGGTAAAAGGTGAATCTTCGAACGGGTCGGAGTATATAGATAGATTTAAATAAAGAACTAGTGAGTTAAAATTATTTTTTTTAGCATGAACAGAAAATACAAGTTTTCAAATCATATGGGGGGTAATTCCACTCGTTACAAGGTCATAGTCTTGGCTTTTTAGTCGACTTGCTTGAAATTTAACAAAACAAATACATAAAAAAAAAAAAAAAAAAAAAAAAAAAAAAAAAACCAGCCCTTTAGAAGTCAGCAAGGCAGCAATCAATAACATTAGGCAGCAATCAGCATCATTTATCATATAGACAATTTTGTAAACTTTGCAACAAAAAGTCCACTGGTCTGAGAAGTCAAAGGATCAAAACGCAATGTCTTTGCAATCCTTCCACTTCTGCATGGCCAAAATTTAACAGCATCTATCCCCACCAATTCTGCACAGTACAAGGGCATATTTATGTAATTTCCCAAAAGATACTTTAGCATCCGGGAAAGAAATAAAAGGCTAAGAAACTCACGGGCACACGCATTTTGAGAAAGAAAATGCTCTACCACATCTTCATTCTGAGCAGACGTTAAACTGGTAAATGATGACAAAAAGAGAGAAAAAAAAAGACCATCAATAAACAGTCTTAATAGGACATAGGCAAAATTTGTAATGGCCGGACATAGTACCTGCAAGTGCTGTATACAAGATACCCGCCAACTTTTAGCAATTTGAAGCCGTTGCTTAGAAGTTGAAACTGCAAGAAAACAGGTGCACCTTCTTGATTAGGTTCAAGACCAATAGGACTAAAATATCTGATTTGAGTTGGTAAATCCCAACACTATTTGAAGATTAATACTCCCTCCGTCCCATAAAGTTGTTCCCATGTGACTTTTCAAAAAATTTATAGATATATATATATATATGTTTTTTTATTTCCAATACTACCCCTAATGAACATAAGAATCAAAAGACCATTAATCTTAGCCCATCATCTACATATCTCACTCAAAATATGAAAAGTTGCTTAATTCAACCATTAAGAGTTAGAAATGGGACTTTCTTGTTGGGACAAACAAAAATGGAAAAGTGAGAACATCTTTCTGGGTTGGAGGGAGTATATGCAACATAAGGATGAATGTTTCACCTGAAGAGCAGTCAAGTCGTCAGTTCTCTCTGCGTTCAAAACACGACGCTCAAGTGTCTTCCAACCCCAATTTTCAAATTTCTGAATGTGTTTAATTGAACCATCATGCGTACATTCTGCATCCACGAGTACCTTATATATTCCAACTATTTATTAGATTGAGTTGCTAATCATCAACAACAATACAGAAAGTTAAAATAGGAGACTGCGGGAAAAAAAAAACAAGTCGTTGATAAAAAGGGGAAATGCAATGTACCTTGTCATAGCCACAATGCAAAATCTCACTACTCTGAATAATTTGGTATAATTCAGATTTACTTAGCCCAACCACTCCAGAATGCTTCCCATAATATATAAGCTCTGGTTCTTGATTCAGTTCAATCAACTGTGATCTACTATTCTCTCGCGCTTTAGACGCCCTTTTCCTTTCTTTCCACGGTCTTCTAGATGTCCATTCCTTGTATACAAACTCTCCTTCTAAAGAAAATTCCCTGTTCAATACTAGCAAGAATGATAATGCTTCAACACTGGGTATGGGCCAATAGATTGGGTTAAATTCAGTGCCCACCCCTGAGGTTTCAGTGCTCACCCTCATGTAGTTATAATTGAAAATGAAAAATGTGAAGGAAAAGGGTGGGGACTGATATTTGACCAAACCTCAAGGGTGGGCACTGAATTTAACCCGCAATAGTTATTACTAGTATATAAATTGTAATGTAGAGTCATTACATGGTTTAGAATTTGAATGGGGCCTGATTGGATTTAGTGAAAATTTTGTTCCATCAGCAACAAAGAGACGGCAACGATCACCAAGTGCATACTTCTGAAGTAGAGTTCTACAAGCTGCTAAGCGATGTCTAGCTACATCAACACCAGTTGCAGAACCAGAACTTCCTAGTAGTTCTAAAACCATGCAAAGTTTAGCACCTGCACATGGGTAGGTGAAGGTTGTCAGCAAAATGATAGGGACTGAAAGATTACCAAAACTGATCAGAGATACACAAACCTGGGGCAGCACAAAGATCAATGACATGATCTCCCGGCTGGATATCCAAAGCTAAAACGGCAGCTCCTGATGCTGCATCAATGCCATATATCTGAAAGGAAAGAAAAAAAAAAGAAAAGGAAAAGCTGTTATATTTATGATCAATTAAAGACACATATGATTAACTTGAAAATCTACAATTTGAGAGAGGGTGGGGAGGGGAGGAGGGAGAATCAGAAGGAGAGGGAGAGGGAGAGGGAGAGGGAGAGGAAGAGAGGGTTAAACTTGATGTCAAATATGCAGCTGTGATGAGAGCTGAGGTCAATTTTTCAGTATCCTCACGTAAAAACTTGAGGTCAATTTCTGACATAAGGGATCTTTTGAAATGAAAGAAGAAAATAAACATATGTAGAAGAAACGAGGAGGATATAAGGGAACAAGGAACACTGAGAAAAGAAATGTGTGGAAAAATAACACTCGAGCAATCTCTCCAATCCCTAATAAGAACCTGTTCAGACTTTGTGAGTCGTCATGCAAGAAGTAAGAGAAAAGAAATGATGGAATTTTTAGGTTTAATTGGGGATTGGTAACATAACAAGAAGCTAGCTTTTTATAGCACAGGGCACATTGAGCTATTCTTAAAACTAAAGCATACAGTAATGAGTCATTTTAGTACAAGTTAAAAACTTCAAAGATCACCTTTCCTTCTCGATATGCCTTTGTGTTAGCAATTTGAACATGAGGTGGAAAAGAGTAAAAACTAGGTAACCACTCCACTTTCTCAAGCTTACATTGAATTTCAGCTTCAATTTGTTGGAGATCCGCTTCACATTCAGGTTTTAACCTTCAAAGACCAGAAACATCCATAAGCTAAAAGGGACCACACAAGACACAAACATGCCTGAATAAAGAGTAAACTAAATCAATCTATCACTGAACCAATGAAAGGGAACACAAAATATAGCACTCCATAGTAATATTAGAATCCCAAAACTTATCCAAATCATTGGTTTGAAACGATATCATAAGTCCAATGAATCAATCTGGAGAAAACTTTTGGTATCTCACAATTTTCTTCATTTCAATCAGTTCATCTTTACGGTTGCACGAGTATCCAAGTGAAAACGCTTGAAATCCCTATCAAAAAGCTATACGAGGAATATTAAAGTAAACAAGAAAGGATATCTAGTTTACCAAGATCACTAAACTCCCTCTTCTCCATCTAATGGATCTCTTGATGAAAGCCAAACACATTCCGCAAGATATAACTGTCCCTGAGACTTATCACCATAACGAACATCCCAGAAGCTCATCTTTAGAAATTAGAACACCAAAAGGCTCTAAATTTCATTTTCTACAAGAGATTGCTATAGCTAAACTACTTCAAAAAGTGGTAGCATGGGCACGTTAACAAGAAACAAGAAAGCATCCGGTGGTGATAATTAACAGCTGATTTTTTTTTTCAATTTTAGCAATGACTACTTCAAAACATCAAAAATCAATAGCCATATAATGCTAAAACTATCAAAATGCACCAATATGATTCCACTCAGTATCCCTATACTCCCTCCAAGGGTCCTACTACCCTTTTTAGAGGAATCCCCACTCAAAGATTTCAATTTTAAAAATTAATTGAGCAAATCAATAAATGCATCAGGCAATTGCAAATTTGAGGCGGGACAGGGATTGAGTACCTTATATAACGAGGGGTGGAATCGGCAGCAGAATAAATAGAAGGGTCCAATCCATTCTCATTGAGGAAATCAATAAATGCATCAGGCAATTGCAAATTTGAGGTATCCTCCATGTCCTACTGAAAATTATAAGAAATACCCACTATCACCCACTATCCAATCACATAATCAGAAACCCTGAAATGTGAGGGAGAGTAATTTGGAAAGAAAAGTAAAGGATCAGCAGCAAACTCAGGGGAGTTGGAGCTGAAGTATGGTTGCGAATTGTGGGATTGAAGAAGGGGATGGCGGGAACTCTGTTGACGGACGGCGAGGGATAACAGTGTGCCCTAACTCAGAATTCCGGCAGCTCTGACTCATATTTACTTACAAATATATACTCCCTCTGATAATATGCAAAAAAGACTCTTCTGAACGTTCAACAATAATCTACACTTTTTTAAAATGAAAATGGAATTTTCTTCTCTCTACTTACAATACTTTTCAAATTTACTATTCTCTCCACTCATTCTCTCTCCTATTTTACTTTTACACTTACAACACTCACCTTTATCACTTTTTATCTTAATTCCCGCATCGACATAAAAAGTACATACATTTGTGGGAAGGAAAGAGTATTTTGAGGTTACTCCCCTAGGGGATCTCAAATAAAATAAATTCCTTAAAAAGAAGAGATAATTTTGTTAAAGACAGTCACCTCCAATGGAGAATATAAATGTCATTAAAGTCCTTCATTAAACCCCCATTAGTGTAGTGTTTGTCTCAAACATGCCAAAATGTCTTCTCCCCGTAGTAGCTCAGATCTCTGAAAATTCTTCGTGGCCGAATCAACTCTCAAATTATTGAGGCGTCATAGAAAATGTGGTCAATTTAACAGGTAGATAAGCTGGTTACAGGAAGTATAGCCCTATCACATATGTCTGCACCTTAACCTTCCTTTTCCTTGCGTTGGTGACCCACCATGCCCTCGACGACCTTCTCCCTTAATCTTCAATGAATATGGCAGGTTTTTCCAGATTTAGAACTCTCTCTCGTTAGATCTGACCACCCTCTTCCTTATGTGTTCTAATCATACACCATGAACAACATGTTAGAGCAACAAATTATTCATAAAATGCCCTCAAACCCATAAAAGGATAATAATTTTGAGATGAAGAAGCTATAACCCAATTTTCATATTACATTACATGTTTCATAATAACTTTTCATGATTTTCACTTTGATAGAGCGGGAAGAGAAATCCTTAAGCAAATTTTGTTGTTCTAGGGAGGCATCAAAAGATGCTCGGATCCTGCAATCAAAATTCCATAGTCATAACTATTGTTCAGTTTGATGGCTCAATCCAACGGTGGAGCCATATTTTTTTTGAATGGGGCGAGAGATCAGTTTCGTGAAAAAATTGCACTAGTTAAAATTAAAATGGGAAAAAATTTATCATGTGTTTTTCAATGGTATTAATTTAAACTATAACCTCTAAAATCTAAAATATTATGTAAGAATTGAACCTTTTCAATTTTGTATTCAAAAATTGAAATATATGTCTTGGTTCAACCTTGTTTTCAAATTGGGATTATATTTTACCACATCATTGTTAAGGATCAAAACTCTCCTCAGACTGCTCGTGCCATTGTTAAGAATCAAAATGCTTCACCAACATGTGAGGCGCCCGCCTCACACAAACATATGCGCCCGCCTCAATGTGAAAACACCATGGCCGGAGTCTCAGAACCCAGGCGGCCGCGCCACGGACCCAGGGCGCCGCCTCGGCTGTTTTCACCATGGATGAAGTTTCTGTCTCCGAGGCCGCGCCTCAACTTATGCCAGGCGCCGCCCGCCTGCGTCTGTTGCCTTCCATGATGCTTCCACTTCAGTTCGTGTACATACAGATTGTTGCTTTAATTTTGATTAATGTATCTTAGTTTAGTCTCTTCATATAGCTCTCTCCTTTGTATATATAATCTCAGTTGTGCAATGTAAAAATCATCTTTTGCCAAAGCTTTGTTATATGGTATCGAGCAAAACCGATCCTCTCTAAAACATTCACCCACCGCCTCTTGTATGCATTTGTCATGGCAAATCCATCTTCCTCCACCATTCCAAACTTGGTGAGCCCGCTGACCAATCCTCTTGGTAAACTTGTCTCGGTCTGAAAACTCTCACCCCACTCACATATCTCTGTTGGTCCTCCCAAGTCGAGTTGTTACTCTTCGGTCTTGATCGCTAGGTTTCGTTGATGGCTCCCACCTTCCCCCAGCGGCCACCATCAAAGTCGATGGTAAAGACACCCTAATCCACCTAACCACTTGGAATAGGCAAGACCGCCTTATCCTTAGCGCCCTTCTTGGAACCTTAGACACCTTTGCCGCACCACTAGTTTATCATGCCAAAACCTCCCACGAAGCCTGGATCACTCTCAAAAACACCTACGCCAACCCCTCTAGAGGCCATATTCTCCAACTTAAGGATCACCTAGACTCCATTACCAAATCATCCTTAACCATAACCGAGTATATGCAATCCATCAAGTCATGTACGGACAAGCTTGCTATCCTTGGCAAACGCGTGGACCTTTGAAGATGTCATTGCCAAAATCCTAAAGGGCCTTGATTATGAAGCTTATAAACCCATCATAGACTCTGTTCGTGCCCGAGATAATCCCATCTCTTTCGAAGCCCTCCACGAGAAGCTCATTCACCATGAACTCACCCTTAAACAAACCTCTGCCACCTCCAGCTTCCCTATTTCCACCCATGTCGCCCACACCCACCACTCATCCACCTCTCGGCCCTTCCCTCATCAGTCAACTCCCTCCTTACTGCCCACTCCACCACCTACTGCCCGAAACCACTCAGCTGCACCCTTGAAGGCAAATGCCAATATTGCCGAAACATCGGTCACGTAATATCCCAATGTCGCCAATTTAAACGCGACTACCCCGATGTGACCTTTCCTCCTCCCTCCTTTTCCAATCGCTCAACCCGCCAAAACACTAACCAACCCCAAGCCCGCTGCTGCGGCCGTCACCCCACTACCCCAACCTCTTGGCTCGTTGACAGCGGTGCCACCCACCACATCACCAACGATCTTTCCACCCTCTCTCTCCACCACCCTTATGATGGCAGTGACGATGTCATTATTGGAGATGGTTCGTCCCTTCCTATTTCAAACATAGGTTGTTTTTCTATTCCTTCCTCTAATTATGTCCTTCATTTTAACAATGCCTTGCATGTTCCACAAATTTCTCGTAACATCCTCTCTGTCTCTCAATTTTGCAAAGATAACAATTCTTATATTGAATTCTCACAATCTTTCTTTCTTATCAAGGAAATCTCGACCCAACGCATTCTTCTCCACGGAACAACTGATCGTGGAATCTACCTATGGCACTCCTCATCTCCTCAAGCCTTCCTAGGCACTCTGTCTCACAGATCGTGGCATCATAGACTAGGACACCCCTCCCCTCCTATTGTCTCCCATTTGAATAATAAATTCTCTTTACGTATTCCGTTCAATTCTGCTTCTTCATGTAACTCATGCAATATTAATAAAAGCCACAAACTTCCTTTCTCCACATCTACTCTACAATCTCATGCTCCGCTTGAACTTGTGTTCTCGGATGTGTGGACATCTCCTTTACACTCCTACGATAATTATAAATATTATGTAATTTTCGTAGACCACTTCACAAAATACACCTGGCTATATCCTTTGAAAAATAAATCCGATACCTTCTCTACCTTTCATCGCTTCAAAGTAATAGTCGAAAAATACTTCTCCCGTCCAATAATTCAATTCTTCTCCGACAATGGAGGAGAATATCTCAAACTCACACCCTCACTCATTCAAGATGGAATCTCCCACCTCACCTCCCCACCACACACTCCAGAACACAATGGTTTCGCCGAACGGCGTCATCGACATCTTGTCGAAACGGGTCTGTCTCTTCTCTCTCATGCTAACCTTCCCCTCACTTTTTGGACTCATGCTTTTCAAACAGCTGCCTATCTTATAAACAGGCTCCCAACTCCTACTCTTCAAAACGACTCACCTTATTTCCGCCTCTTTCAAACATCACCAAACTACCACAAACTCCGTAGCTTTGGATGCCTCTGCTACCCATGGCTCAAACCATACACTCCTCATAAACTCGCCCCAAAATCCACTCCTTGTATCTTTGTTGGCTATTCTTCCTCTCAAAGTGCCTACCATTGTCTAGATCCTAAAACTCAACGTCTCTATACCTCTCGCCATGTCAAATTCATTGAAAACGAATTTCCATACACTTCCCTCACATCTCAACATACTACTCCTCCTCCTCTCTCTTCATCTGAATGGTGTGCCTTCTCCATTCCCATTCTCCCATCACCCACTACCGTCGACCCTCGAAACAACTGCGTCAATACAACATCCCAGAATGTACCATCACCACTTTGACCCAGCTGACCACCTACAGCGACTCCCACGCCCTCCGCTTCCGCCTCCGTCCCCAATCCCTGCTCCTCGGCCGAACCCAACTTACCCACTCACATCACTGCCCCAACTCCACCAAACCGCACCATAACCACCCGTATTTCCCATGGTATACGCAAACCCAACCCTAAATATGCAAACCTAACTACTCTCTCCTCACCTACCTCTCTCCCAACCACCACCAAACAGGCCCTCTCCACTCCCCGTTGGCGTGAGGCCGTGCGTGATGAGTACAATGCACTCTTACGCAATCAAACTTGGTCCTTAGTCCCTTCCCATGAAGCACCAAACATTGTCGGTTGCAAATGGGTTTTCCGTATAAAATATAACCCCGACAATACCATCCACAAATACAAAGCCCGCCTTGTAGACAAAGGGTTCCATCAACGACCCGGACTAGACTATTCCGAAACCTTCAGTCCAGTTGTCAAACCCGTCACCATTCGTCTAATTCTTTCTCTAGCTATCACCCAAGGTTGGTCTCTACGACAACTTGATATTAACAATGCCTTCCTTCAAGGTCATCTCTCCGAAACTGTTTTCATGTCCCAACCCCCCGGGTTCCAAGATTCTTCCAAACCCTCTCATGTATGCATCGGCTCTCAAAAGCCATCTACGGTCTAAAACAAGCACCACGTGCTTGGTACAGCGGCTCTCAAACAATTTCTTACTTCATTTGGTTTTGTCCCTCAATTGCGGATCCCTCATCTTTACTTACAACAAAAATTCCCATCGTCTCCTTCTCCTTGTCTACGTTGATGATATAATCATTACAGGTCCTTCCACTTCCTTCCTTGAGTCATTTATTCAAACCCTCTCGTCTCGCTTCTCTTTAAAAGATCTTGGTCCTCTTTCCTACTTCCTTGGGATCGAGATAACACCCAACACCCATGGAATCCTTCTCTCCCAGGTCAAATACATCTACGATATTCTCAACCGCCATGACATGCAACACTCCAAACCATCTCCCACACCTATGGCAACATATCCACCCCTCTCGGCTCAACCCAAAACACCCATACACAATCCTACAGAATATCGAGCCATCATAGGTAGCCTTCAATACCTTTCTCTTACCCGCCCTGACATCGCCTTCCCTGTAAACAAACTTGCTCAATTTCTTCACCACCCGGGAATCACATTGGTCGGCTCTAAAGCGACTCCTTCGCTATCTCCACGGTACTCTTCATATGGGCATTCAAATTTACAAAAACTCCCTCACATTCTCCATGCTTATTGTGACTCAGGACTGGGCCGGCGACAATGATGACTATCTATCCACCTCCGGATTCATTGTCTATCTCGGTCGCAACTTCAATAGCTTGGTCCTCTAGCAACGAGCGGTCGCTCGCTCCTCAATGAAGGCGAATTCCGCTCAATTGCCGCAACTACGGCTGAACTTATCTGGGTAACAAACCTTCTGCCGAGCTTGGCTTTCCCTCCTCCACCACACCGGTCATTTTCGGTGATAACTTAGGGGCGGCCAACTACTACGCAATCCAATTTTTCACTCACGGATGAAACACCTAGCTCTTTCCTTTCACTTTGTTCGTGAGCAAGTTCAGCTAGGGACTCTTCGGGTACAACACATCTCCGTAACGATCAATTAGCGCACGCTCTACAAAACCGCTTCCTCGCACACGGTTCGTTTCTCTCGTCTCCAAGATTGGACTCACCCAAGGACCGTCCACCTTGCGGGGGCGTGTTAAGGATCAAAACTCTCCTCAGACTGCTCGTGCCATTGTTAAGAATCAAAATGCTTCACCAACATGTGAGGCGCCCGCCTCACACACACGTGCGCCGCCTCGATGTGAAAACACCATGGTGAAGTCTCTGTGAACCGGGCGGCCGCACCGTCGGACCCCAGGCGCCCGCCTCGGCTGTTCTCACCATGGCTGAAGTTTACGTCTCCGAGGCCGCCTCAACTTATGCCAGGCGCCCGCCTCATGCGTCTGTTGCCTTCCATGATGCTTCCACTTCAGTTCGTGTACATACAGATTGTTGCTTTAATTTTGATTAATGTATCTTAGTTTAGTCTCTTCATATAGCTCTCTCCTTTGTATATATAATCTCAGTTGTGCAATGTAAAAATCATCTTTTGCCAAAGCTTTGTTATAATCATAATCTAATCAGTTAACTCATCATCAATCAGCCATATATAAATGAATTATGTTGTCATTTGCACTATCATATAGAATCTATATTATAATTTTAAAGTCACCAATGGTCTCCTGGCCTAATGATATCTTGGGTGACTTTCTGTATGGAAGGTCAGGGTGCTGCCACCCTGGCTGCATAGGGCACATTCCGCAATTTACCTCCGCCAGCATACTGAGGGGTCGGTACCTGGTGGTCCAGGATTAACCGGTGAAGCTGGGAACCTGGATAATAAAAAAAAAAAACTATATTATAATTTTAAAGTCATGTTATTAATCCAATTCCGATTCTATTAATTTTTTTGACAAAAAACTGGATCATAAACAACCCAGAATGCATATGCCTATTGTCATGGATAGGGCTCCACCAATTACTCAACTTTCACATTTATGCTTGGGGCAAAGATTTTATATCCTCACTGCGATTCACATGTCAAAATCATAACCACCAATTCCCACAAAATAATTCCACACTTACGTATCATCCCACTCAATTGTATTATTGTATCTAGGGCTGTTATGCGAATCGAGTTGCTCGAACTCGACTCGAGCTCGACTCGAAAAAATTCGACTCGAATGAACTCGAGTTGAAGCTCGAGCTCGAGCTCGATCAAGAATTTTAACTCGTGAAATTTTCGAGTCGAACAGACTCGACTCGTGAGCTCGACAAAGCTCGTTTCGAATTCGACTCGACTCGAGCTCGACTCGATAAAAGCTCGAATTTTTTCATTGCTTGTGATCAGCTCGAACTCGAACTCGAACTCGACTCGTGAAGCTCGTCAGTAACTTGATTTTTTATTTTATACATTTATTTCATACACACACACACACACACACACACACACACACACACACACACATATATATATATATATATATATATATATATATATATATATATATATATATATATACTTTTATTTTTTGATACAGAAAACTGTTTTGGACTTTTTTTAGTTGGAAAAGTTTTTTCAAAAAGTTATTACCACTACCACCACTACTATCACTATCACTACTACCACTACTATTACAACTACCACCACTACCACCAGCACTACTACCACTACTACCACACTACCATCATTACTACCACCACCACTACTACCACTACTACCGCTACTACCACCACTACTATTACTACTACCACCACCACTACTACCACTACTAGTACTACCACACTACCACCATTACTATCACCACCACTACTACCACTACTACCGCTACTACCACCACTACTACTACTACTATTACTACTACCACCACTACCACCACCACTACTACCACTACTAGAACTATCATACTACCACCATTACTACCACCACCACTACTACCACTACTACCGCTACTACCACCACTACTACCAATACTATTACTACTACCACCACTACCACCACCACTACTACTACTACCACTACTACTACTACCCCACTACTACCACTACTACTATCACTACTACTACTACTACCACCACCACCACCACCACCACCACCACCACTACCACCACCACCACCACCACCACCACCACCACCACCACTACTACTACTACCACTACTACCACCACCACCACCATGACTACCACCACCACTACTACCACTACCACCACTACTACCACTATCACTACTAGTCTACTACCACTACCACCACTACTACTACTACCACTACTACTACAAGTCTACTAAATGTCCCCCCTTATTTATAAAAGAGTAAGGTTAGTTGTTCTCGTTTTTGTAATTTTAAGGGTACCATACCTTTTTTCTTTTATATACTTCCATTTCTTTTAAAAAAGTTAAGTTTTATTTCTTTCAAAATTCATAACTTTTTTTATATAACCTTTTGCAAAAATTGTATGTAGTAAACAAAAGTCTAAAATAGTCTTACTTATCCAAAAAAAAAAATTGAAAAAAAATAAAAGTTAACTTTTTTCAAAAAAATGTTAAGTTTTATTTCTTTCAAAATTCATAACTTTTTTTTATAAACCTTTTTGCAAAAAATGTATGTAGTAAACTTAAGTCTAAAATAGTCTTATTTATCAAAAAAAAAAATTGAAAAAAAATAAAATTAATATACTACATACAAAGTTAACGAAATCTGTTAAAAAATTAACTGTTAAGCTCGAACTCGAAATAAACTCGTTAAGCTCGAAAATTTGTTTCCAAAAAAGATCAAACTCGAACTCGGATCGTTTAAGCTCGAAATCGAGATCGACTCGAGAAGCTCGCGAGTAGCTCGCGAACAACTCGAACTCGATCGAGCTCGAGTTCGAACCACCGATAGAACTCGAACTCGAACTCGAGAAAAACTCGAACTCGAGAAGAAATAAACGAGCTCGAACTCGAACACAGAAAACTCGTTCGAACTCGACTCGTTTACAGCCCTAATTTGTATTCGTCCCGAAGTAATGATCTTTCATTTCATTTGTTTTTCTTTAATAAGAAAATAATTTAAATCATGATTTTAAATTGATTTATTCATTTGAATGAAATTTTAAAAATTGTATTTATATATATAATAATGATATATTGATAACAAATTTTAAATTTTTATTAAAATAATTAAATTTACCTATAATTATTACCCATTTATTTATGTATACGTAATAATAAAAATATTTGAAAAGATCGGGAAGAGGGGAGTAGGGATGACAATTTGACCGAACTCTATTCGATCCGATGGCGATCTGATTCGAAAATTTCGGATTTGGTTTGTATTTTTAAAGATCCGATCGGGTTCGGTAGTACCCCTGACACGCCTCGTAATCCGACCCGATCTGATCCGATCTCATTTAACTTCAGATACACCTACATATATACTCCCTCCATCCCGCTCCAAACGCCTCATCTTTTCTTTTTGGGCATCTTATTTAAAATGTTTCAATTTCAAAAAGGAAAGTTTTTATTATTTTTATACTCTTCCTACCCCACTCATTCTCTCTCCTACTTTACTTTTACACTCACAACATTCTTTCTCCTAACTATTCCTCCCACTCATTTTCTCTCTTATTTAATTTTTCATACTCACAACATTTAACGTTTTCTGCTTTTCTTGCATCGGCTTTCCAGTGCCAATTACCATTATTTTGAGGCACGGCGCGAGCGGAGGAGTAGTAAAAAAACCTGGGTTTAGGTCTGAAGACTCATCTTTCTCTCTCACGTAGCGCCGACTAGTCACTCTTCAACTCCTTGTCTCTGCGTCTCCGCCTTGGTCAGTGGTGAAACTTCACCTTCTTCACCCATCAGGCCACTACTTTGAAGGTAATTTCTTTCCCTTCTCTCCTTTTTATATTTTGTGAAGACTACCCTAAAACCCTAAATCCCCAATCTCCCTTTGATTTGATTGATCTCCATCCAGAGCTATTGTTGTTTGTAGTATATTTGTAATTTTTTATTACATTGTTAAGTATTTGATTTTGATTTTGATTTTGATTTTGATTTATCTTCAGTGAATCTTCCCCAAATTCCTAATCTCTCTCTCTCTCTCTCTCTCTCCTCTTTCTCCCTTTTTTTTTTTTTTTTAAATACCTCGGATCGGGTCACGGATCAGGGCATGGATCAGCCATTTTCGGATCGGATCGGTTCGGTAAAGGCATTATAGGGTTCGGATTGGATCGGATCAGGCCTGATCCGAATCCGAATCCGAATCCGACCGTTGCCATCCCTAGAGGGGAGTGACACTTAACAAAACCAACCAATCACTCCACAGTGAAAAGGAAAAACCACTCACCCCATCCGCCCACCATTCCTTCTTTCTTCCTTATCTCTCCCTCCCGATTTCAAATCAATCAACCAGCCAACTGATTCTCTTCTTCCTTAAACCCCCTGAATCCCCCACCCCCAGACTTTTCAATCTCCACTTTTTTCACCTTTTTATGGCCACCCAAACAAGGTATAAAAACACACACACAATTCACAACTATAGACTTATCAGATTAATTATTTAATCTACCTTTAAACTATGAAATTTTCTTGGGTTTTTACCCAGTTTGTATTTCTACCGATTTTACTTGTAATCTGTAGTTTGGGAGCAGCTGAAGAAGATATTGCCACCATTGATGTTCTTAAAGCTGCTGACCTCATTCGTTCTAACAATTATGGTTACCTTGATGTTAGGTACTTATAATTTAGGTTTTTTTTTTTAATTTCAATTTGATTTTGAAGAATAAAATTTGTGGGTTTTGAATTTTGATAATTTTGTTTGATAGGACTGAGGAAGAATTCAAGAAAGGGCATGTTGATGTAGAAAATCCTCTCAATATTGCTTACATGTTTAATACCTCTGAAGGTAATTTTCCCCTCATTTTATAGATTTTTGGTACTTAATTTTTTACTTTAATTAATGAATGACTTATGAAAACCAGAGATTTTTCAAGTGCAGGTAGGGTAAAGAATTCCAACTTCTTGGAGCAGGTGTTGGCAGTATGCAACAAAGATGATCATCTTGTCGTGGTAATATTATATATCAATTATTCTTAATTTAATGGAGAGTGATTGTTAAAACAGGTGGTTTGAGTTCAGTTGTTCTTCATATTCTTTATTTTCTAGTATTATTTCATTCATCAAGTATCATTTAAGTATTCAAAAATTGATCATTCATCTAGCAATTGCAACTTTTAATTGGTGGATATTATGTGTGAAGGGGTGTCAATCAGGGGTAAGGTCCGTGTACGCAACCATTGATCTACAAAACATTGTAAGTTTCTTACCCATTGCATCCATTATCATACTAAATAAAAACTCAAATTATGGCTTTATTTTACTGTCTGTGCGTACAAACTTAATGAATCCGGGATCTTGAAACCTTGGTCAACTATTCCTAAATTTAAGACATGCCTTATTCGACACTCTGCTTCAACCAAATTGTACCAATTCTTATTTCATTTTATTTGCGCACGTTACTTTTTGTAGTGTATGCAGGTAAGAACAGAGTGTTAATCACGTATGTTTGTCATATGATCACCCGATCATTTGAATAGTCACATAAACGAATCTCTAATCATTGGCAGAGCTACACAGGGAGTAATGCGGATTATTACCCCGTTTGATTAAAAAAAAATCTAGTACAAATATTGTAAGAACTTGGGGGTTTTAGTGCAATTTATTGAAACTCGCCATAAAGGAAAAAAAAAAAAAACTCTTAACTTTACTATGCCAACTTTTAATCAGTGAAAGTGATTTCGCCCCTTTCGAAAAATTTCAGGCTTAGCCGCTGCTTATAATTTTTTTATTTTGTTTTTTTCATTTGAAAATTAACATGATATAAGCGTTCACAAGTTAAAGGCCATGTTTTATTTCAGCAATATCATTTGTTCCGTGTAAACAGAAGAGTGACATGCTATAATGGAAATTGCAGGGGTTCAAGCATTTGTACAACATGGGAGGAGGATATCTGGCATGGGTGGAAAATGGTTTGCCTGTGACTAAACCAGAAGCCAATGTGACTAAACCAGAAGCGGAGAATGGTTTGCTTGGGACTTTGAATGAAATCAATGCAGAAAATGGAGTTGAAGATAAAGCGGAGAGTGATTTACATGTGATTGTGAATGAATTGAAGGTAGAAAACGAATTGCCTGCTACAGTGAAAGTAGATAACGGGTTGGACGCTACTGTGACAGAATCCAAAGCAGAGCTTTAGAGTTTTGGTTAGTTTTATTTGGTCATTTGTAAGTTGTAATCAATTGCCACCACTTGCATAGATGGAGGTGGTATAGTGTAACTATACCCACTGTCAACTTGTAATCATAATGTGATCTGGAATCTTAACTTCAATAAAAATCCAAAATAGATGTTTCAGTTTAAAATTTGAGTTTTAGTAATCTAACTTGTAATTATAATTTGATCCCTTTTTTTATAAAATTTGCACGACAAAACCCTTTCAACAAAATTGTAACGTTGCTGTGTTCTGGAGCTCAAAAATCTCCCATCTTTGGCCATCCCAAAGGACAAGGCAGAAGTCAACGCTATAACTACTATGATCAGCTCCAAATCATAACCACTGAATTGCCATAAAATAACCACAATTACTATCATTCCAGCTAAGCAATATTCTAAAATCAAATTTAAATTTCAATCACCTTCTCTTTTCCTTCTTCAACTCGTTGACCATATTTTTTTTATTTTTATTTTTCGATGTTACACGCTAGCTAGAAGACAATGAGAAGGATCGAACCTAACATTTAACAAGAATAAAACTTGGTTTTAGGATTACTATATATCTCTCCCTCATTATTGTACAAACAATCAAACAACCAACTGATCCTCTTCTTCATTCACAAAGTTTCCTAGATCCACTTTAATTTCTCACCATTTTATGGCCACCCAAACAAGGTATAATAAACACACACTACACAACTGGTTATTTTCCCACTTTGCTTTTATAACAAAATACTTGCTTTTTTTCCCAGCTTATTGGGAGCTGAAGATATTTCCACCATTGATGCTCTTAAAGCTCATGAACTCATCCATTCCAACAATTACCGTTATCTTGATGTTAGGTACGACTTACATTATTTGGGATTAATTAATTAATTAATTTCATCAATTTTTATTTTTAGCCACTAGTAATTTAGGTTTATAATTTTTCTGGGCTTTGATTTTTTTTTTAATTATTATTATAATAGGATGGAGGAAGATTTCAAGAAAGGGCATGTTGATGTGAATCCTCTCAACATTTCTTACTTTTTGAATACCCCTGAAGGTAATTTGGCTTCCTATTTTCATTTTAACACGAAATTTGGTTTACAACCCTGATCTGGAGAGGATTTTGGGAAATAATAAAGATATAAAAAAAGTGTTATAAAATTTGGTTTACATATAATGATGTGTCAAGCGTTTTTAGTCCGAGTGTGGCGGATTTATAATCGATGCAATGCAAGCAATAAAATATCGTCACCTCATTTGGTATCCATTTTTTTGTAAATTTCTTTTGTGATTCTAGTATTACCCCCGGAGATTTTTCATGTGCAGGTAGGGTTAAGAATCCCAAGTTCTTGGAGCAGGTTGTAGGAGCATGCAGCAACAAGGATGATCACCTAGTTGTGGTAATAAAAAGAAAATTACAATCAATCATGTTTTAGTTATTTATGTTTTGCTCAAATAACGTTTTAATTATTATTATCTCGAATAAGTTTTTTTTAGAACAAATAAGTATGCCAAAAACTTGTAAAAAACGCGTTTTTTGTTAACTTAACAAAAAACGTGTTTTACCATCTTCGTTAACACAGCTCTCTCTCTTCTCTCTCTCTATACGCAAAGGAGCTCCTTGCGTCTTCTTCTTCTCCAAGCCCAACCTCCATTGCCGGACCAAATCCCTCAACCAAGCCTCTTTCTCACCGGCGACTTCAACCAAACCTAATTCTCCCTCAATCCAAGACCAACGCCAATTCCAAATCAATCGACGACAACCAAATATGAATTCTTTGAGAACAAAACTCAGATCGAATGCACACATGCTCGACGGAAAGAGATCCAAATATGAATTCTTTGAGAACAAAACTCAGATCGATTGCAAGCTTAGGTCAATTTTGGCTGGTCGGCAAAGATGGGGGCACCGATTTGGGTAGAGATCGGAGAAGAAGAAGACGACTGGAGAGAGACGAATGGAATTGCGTTTAGAGAGAGGTTAGAGAGAGAGACTGGCACGTTAGGGATTGGGATTTTATGTGCCCGTTTTAGTGTTAATTAATGCCAGCTTATAAGTATTTGAGTACCAATTTGAGAATTTGATGTATTGGTGGACTGGGTAAATTAGATGCCAGTGTATGTGTTTTGGAGTGCCAGTCCATGTATTTTGAAGTGCCAGTTAGTGTATAATAGAGTGCCAGTAAGTGTGTAACGAGTGTCAATGTATTTTTTGAATGCCAGTTCTTGTAATTTTGAATGCCAGCCCATGTTTTTTTTAATGCCAGTTCATGTTTTTTTGAATATCAGCAAAAATAATTATCAGTGTTTTTGAGTGTCAGTATATGCATTTTAGAGTGCCAGTAAATGTGTTTTCAAATGCCAGTCCATGTATTTTTGAATGCCAGTGCTTGTATTTTTGAGAGCCAGCAAAAATATTAGTGTGACAAAGTGCCAGTGTTAGTGTAACAGAGTGCCAGTTTGAAGAGTGCCAGTTCATGTATTTAAAAGTGCCCGTGTAAAAAGTGTCAGTTTCATGTTTATAAAATGCCAGTATGAAATCACTGGTCATTTGTAATATTAACACTGGCATTTATCATGATTGCCAGTAATTACAAAAATGCCACCGTTTATTTTGAACATGGTTGCCAGTAATTACAAAATTGTCACCGTTTATTTTGAAAACACGTTTTTCATTGTCTTAAGAAAAAATTAGTTTTTTATAAGACCAACTCAATAAGTATTGTATTTTAAAATAATAATTGACGAATATTTTTGTGTATGAAGGCATGTGGAACTGGAAACAGGTCCGTATTAGCAACCGCTGATCTCCAAAATTTTGTAAGTTCTCAATGATCTAATTACCCAAGTTTTTTAGATTTCTTATTTTTTAAACAAATGCAAGATTACCTCCAGCTTTTTTTAATTATAATTTTAAACAAATGCAAGATTACCTCCAGCTTTTTTTAATTATAATCGTTTGAAGAAGATTTATTAAACAGGCCATACAAATTAAAGTGCAACCTTATTTTGGGACTTATATAGATGTACAAATTAAATCGCATAAATTCCTAGTATTAATTGTTGTTTCTAATGAGCCCGTACTTTTCAAATCGGGGATAAGCTCGATCTCTGGTATAAAAATCAAAGTATGACATGGCATATCCAATACAGCGGGCATCAAGATCGCAAGAGTCAATACCGCAATCATGGAAAACCTTCACCAAGTTGACCGCACCAGTCATGATCGAGATGTACCGTACCTCATCAACTATGTTGATCGCGGTCTCATATCAGACTCCTGGTGTTACCATTATACTAAAGCTAGTGAGACAAAGGTATGTACCTACACTGACGCCAAGAGCCGGCTTGTTCCCATCACAATGGTGGCTCAGACGCCTACAATAGACATGGGCAACCGGTTCCCGGTTCCGATTCCGAGAAAGGGGGGAACCGAGATGGAACCGCAAAATACCGGTTCCCGATTTCGGTTCCTGTCTGCGGGTTCCGGTTTCGGTTCCACGGTTTTTCGGTTTTTTTTTGTTATTATTTTTTTTTAGGAAGGAAATTGATTTAGGAGACGACTGCCCATGCGCTGTACAGGTGGGCGACCGCCCAGGCTCAGTGGGCGACCGCCCAACTCCAAAAAAAGGGCAAAAAGGACTGAAAAAGCTGTCAAAAAAGGAAAATTTTGATTTTTTTTTGAATTTTCCGTTAGAACCGCAGGTTCTCACCGGTTCCGAACCGCCGATTCTCCGGTTCGGTTTTTCGGTTTCGGTTCTAAAACCGGCGGTTCACGGTTTTCGGAAATGTCGAACCGAGATTGAACCGAGAACCGGACGGTTTCGGTTCTTGCCGGTTTCGGTTCCTCCTGGTTCCGGTTTTGCCGGTTCCGTTTTCGGTTCGGTTCTCCGGTTCATCCCTATACCGGTTTGCCCATGTCTAGCCTACAATGCGCATAACGCGCCGCACCAACTATCGCCTGCTTCCTCTGTTCTTATCCAATCAAATACATCCTTTTGCAGTAAATCTTACTTTATTGTATGAGTCAACCGGGCGCGCACACGTTTCCCAGATCAAAAGACAAAGATATCCTTTTTGACTTACATCATCAACAGTTCTCCCTTACTATAAATACAAACATTTGTCCCCATGGGCAAGAAAGGTGAAAAACCACCATTGTAAGCCACATTATCTAAAATCTAGCACACAACTCACTAAAACATTCAAAGTCTTATTCTCAGTTATTAAGCATTGAGAAATCTTACTCTCACACCCGATGGCTTGAGCTGGATTAAACTACGGCTTGATCTCTAACGGTGATTATTGTCTTTGTTGTGTTATAGATACAATCATCCCATACAAGCCAGATATCCTAATTCATTGAGACCCCGAAATTTGTGACGTCATCAGTGGTTCCATTGTCAGGAAGCGCTTAGTTTTTACTCTTGTAATCTTGTGTCTTTCTTTTTGAAACAAACAACTTTCCAAACACTTGCATCCAAAAAAATAACTTTTTAGTTTTTTCTCGGAAAAATGACTAGCACTTCTCTTCAAAATGCTGATTTTCTTACTCCTCTGGGTAATAATCAAACTTCTCCCTCTCAACTCAATCCTGTCAGACCAAGCACCTCAGCCTTTAATAGGTTGGGTGGTCATTCTGTCAATCAAGGGTCTTTTACTACTTCTCAAAGAGATATTAGGGAGAAGCTTGAGGTTGCCCGTAAATAATAAGCCCCCCAAAATCCAAATTCGAAAAACCCCACCTCCCCTATCACTCCTGAGTTAATGCTCAAGAAAAACCAAGCTCTGGCTGAGAGGGCTAGGCTCGTGGCTGAGGCCATGGCCATAAATAATGCCCAGCTCGATTTGGTTAAGTTGGAAGCCAATGGTGATGTCCCCCTAGAGGAAGGTTCCCACAGGTTCTCCCAAAGAGTCCCCAGAAAATCTCTAGCTAGTCAAGCTAGGGGGACAAAGAGGTTAGAACCAACCCTTGCTAACCGCGGTCACGAGGAAGAATAGGATGAGGAGATAGGATGAGGAGATAGGAGAGGGAGCCGAATCTACTCCTCTCCCCGAGAAATCCAAAGCACAACCCACGGCTAAAGCCAAGGGAAAGGCCGTGATTTCTCCCTCCAAGAAGCCAAAAATGGACAGCACGAACCCAGATTTTATCACGTTCATGCACCAAATGAGGGAAACCCACCAGCAAGGCTCCACGAATTGTGGTCGCACCATGGATGCCTTTACGGACAAGATTGCCACCGCGCCAATCCAAAAAGGGAAACCTCCTCAAATAGAGACCTGTGATGGCTCCATCAATGTGAAGATATGGGGAGGTTTGAAGGACAGATGGCCCTATTCTCCTCGGATGAGGCCGTTATGTGTAAGGCCCTAGTCGCTTCCTTCACGGGCAAGGCTTTGTCTTGGATGTTGGCCTTTAAGCCAAAGTCCCTCAAAAGCTATATTCAATTCAAACATAGCTTTTTTAAACTCTTTTGCTGGGGCGGGCGAGCACGCGAGGCCAAAAACTGACTTAATAAGGGTTAAGCAGAGCGCCGCAAAAAACACAAAATCCTACATCACTCGGTTCAGAAAGATGTCCGAGCAGATTGTAGACCTGTCCGAGAGCAATATTCAGCTCTGCTTTGAGGGCGGTCTATCCTCCAGTTTCTTAAAAATGAACTTTGCCTCGGACAAGCCTAAAAATGTGGAGGAAATGGATGAGAGAGCCTTTGTTATTGCCTCAGCAGAAGAGCCCAATGAGTTAGCAGCCCGCAGGCCGGCAAAAGAAAGAATTGAGCATATGCAAGAGGCCAGCCAAGGATCAAGACGCGGTCACGGAAAGGGGAAAAATAGAAACCGCAACACTGATAAACTCAGAAGGTTGGCGTACGAAACAGTTTATACTCCACTGACCCCGCCGCGGGCAGCAATCTTAAAAGCTATGGAAGCTCCTCCTCCTCCCTAATGGGCCGAAGGCCAAGTGAGAGTAGCAGGGCTAAGTTTTGTGACTATCACAACGATCATGGTCACAATACTGAGGATTGCTTCCAGCTGAAAAAGATTATTCTGCAGAGGATCAATAATGGCGAGCTAGCCAAATGAGTGAAGGGTGATAATAGCAACAACAATGCTAACACCAATAGGGCACGACCTCAACGTGGCCCGGAGAGAAAAGAGAGAGATAATATCGATGAGGACGAGCAAGGGACCTATGATATTAATTTCATTGGAATAGAGGCTCCCTCCAACAAGCAGCTCTCCCATCAGATTAAGACTTTGGAAAAGGTTTTCTTGATTCCACCCTTGGCTCCAGAAGAAGAGCAAGATATAGGATTCAAGCAAAGCAAGCTAGCCTCCACTCTCTTCCATTCAACCCAACCTCTAACCGTCAGAATGTCAATTTTGCGGGCAAACATTAGCAGAGTTCTCATTGACACCGGCGCGGCCAAAGACATTCTCTATTACCATACTTTGGTAGAAATGAAAATGTCTGAAGTTCATCTTACTGCCTACACCGATCTACTGGACGGATTCACTAATCATATTGTACTCGTGAGGGGAACAATAGACTTTGAAGTAACCATAGGGGAAAAGCCACAGCAGAAAATTGCCAAGGCCACCTTCATAGTTATAGATCTACAATCCTAATACAACGCCATACTCGGCATCACTGCCCAGGCCGCATTAATAATTTTAGCATTTTTTTCCATCAAAGGGTAAAATTCAACACTCCGGGTGGAATTGCGGTTATCAAGAACCAGCCCGAGAGATTCCTCAGAACATTGGAGGAGAAGAGAAAGTAGAAAAAGCAGGCCTCCTGCCAGCAGTTGGACGAGGAAGCAAAGCGGAGCAAGGACAAAGGCAAATGCCCGCTGCCCGAGCTCGTGGGTATGCTCTCCTTCCACTCCACCAAAATAGAGCTTAAAAAGAGCAGGAAGGCGAAAATAATGGCTTTGGTTGCTGGAGGCTATGTTGATAGGGGAATCTGGGGAAACGTAGAACGAGAAATCATTCATTCCATGACAGCTCTTCCTGGAGAAAATACCACCCCCTCAGTGATCATCATTGACTCCCTCCACAATCGTGAAATCAGTGATCTCCGGCCTAAAGACAAGCTCGAGGAAGTGGTAATCAATATCCGCTATCCCGAGCAAAAAGTTAAGGTTAGTAAGGAAATTCACCCCGAGGAAAGAAAAATCTTAATTGAGTTCCTCACAAAGAATAGTGATGTGTTCACATGGAGAGTGGAGGACATGCAAGGTATCAATGAGGACATGATTGTCCATAAACTCAATGATAGCTCCACCTTCAAATGTATCCATCATAAATCACGATACTTTTCTCCGAAAAAGGATATCACGATCAAGGAAGAGGTAGAAAAACTAATTAAGGCAGGGATCATCGAAGAAATCTCCTATCCCAGGTGGCTTGCAAATGTTGTCATGGTAAAAAAGTCTAATGGAAAATGGAGAATGTGTGTTGACTTCACTGACCTCAACAAAGCTTGCCCCAAGGATTACTTCCCTCTTACTAGAATTGACCGCTTGGTAAACTATATAGCCGGTCACAGAGTTTTGAGTTTCATTGATGCATACTCTGGTTACCATCAGATCAAAATGGTTCCGGAAGATTTCGCCTCCGTAGCTTTCATCGCTGCGGGCAAAACTAACTGTTACACTATGATGCCCTTTGGGATGAAAAATGCAAGAGCCACCTACTAGAGAATGGTCAAAATTGTCTATAAAGACCAGCTAGGAAAAAATCTTGAGGCTTACATAGATGACATGGTTATAAATACATTGGAGAATTCCCACGAGCTCGATGTGGCAGAAACTTTCTCCAACTTGCGCCGCAATAATATGAAGCTTAACCCCCTCAAATGTGCCTTTGGGGGTAAAAGCGAGCAAGTTTCTAGGTTTCATGGTCAATCAACGCGGAATAGATGCAAATCCAGAAAAAATCCAAGCGCTCTTAGACATGAAACCTCCTACATGCGTGAAAGATGTGCAAAAGTTAAATGGACGCATCACTGCACTTGGCCGCTTCATATCACGGTCTGCAGAGAAATGCCTCCCCTTCTTCAAAACTTTTAAAGGGGGGAAGAAGGCTAATGAGTTCGCATGGAATGAGGAATGCGATCTAGCTTTTGAAAAAGTCAAGAAATACCTCGGGAAGCCCACTCTCCTCAACAGCCCGGTGCCCGGGAAGAGCTTTTTCTATTTTTAGTGGCCACTGACCTGGCAGTAGCCGCTGTTCTTGTAAGGGAGGAAAATAACTCCCAAAAACCAGTGTACTATGTATCAAAGGCGTTGTCCGCCGTAGAAAGTCGCTATCTTAATATAGAGAAGTTAGCTTATGCCTTGTTTGTAGCTGCTCAAAAATTACGAGCTTATTTTTCTACACACCCTATAACTGTATTCACAAAAGCACCGTTGAAAAAGGTTTTACATAAGCCAGAGTCTTTAGGGAGGATGTTAGCATGGTCTATAGAACTTACTGAGTTCCAGATCATCTACTCCTCAAGAAGGACCATCAAAGCGCAGACCTTGGCAGATTTTGTGGCAGAAAGATCATTCAAACTTGCGGACAACGAACTGGGAAAAAGAAAGAGGGTAGATCCCCAAGAAACCCAAGAAGGTTCAGAGTCATAAGTAGATCCAACCATAGAGCGACCAAAAGAAATATGGACTCTATTCATTGATGGGTCTGCGAGCAAGCTATTAATTGGCGCGGGCATACTCCTGATCGCACCCTACGGGAAGAAATTCGAAAGAGCCTTGAGATTTAAGTTTGAAGCATCAAACAATTAGGCTGAATACGAAGCAATCATAGCGGGCATGGACTTAGCCAGAGATATGGGAGGTCCCGAGTATTGAAATAAATAGTGACTCTCAGCTAATAATAAATCAGATAAAGGGGGAATATGATACGAATAACCCAATATTAGCCAAGTACTGCGGTCTAGCAAAAACCCTTCTCAAAAACTTCAAATACTACAAGCTAAACCAAATAACGAGAGAAGGTAACGCAGAAGCAGACCTGCTCTCCAAAATCACCGAGCAAGAGATTGAGGATCTAAATGCAGACTGCCAAATCGAATTTGTAGAAGCACCTGCCATAGACCAGATTCAGATTACCAACATAGATGACCAAGAAAGGGACTGGGTAGATGAAATCCGAGATTACGTTGATAAAGAAGCCCTCCCCGAGGATCAAACAAAGGCTAGACTCATAAAAAACGTGTCCGCGAAGTACACGGTCATAGACAGGGTGCTGTATCGACGATTATTCACCAAACCTCTACTCCGATGTGTTAAAACTCACATGGTCACCAATTTACTCTATGAAGTCCAAGAAGTAGTCTATGGAGGTCATCCTGGAGCCCGCACACTCGCAGACAAGATAAAATTTCAAGGATTCTACTGGCCTACTATGAGAAGGGACACAGAGGAATACGTAAGGAAATGTGACAAATGCCAGCGATTTGCGGACATCCCTAGACTCCCATCAACAGAGAAAACTTTGGTTATACTATCGCGGCCATTTGATACATAGGGCATTTATTTAATATGGCCTTTCCTAACCGCTAGAGGAAGAATCAAGTACATAGTAGTAGCCGTTGATTATTTCACAAAATGGCAAGAGGCCAAAGCCTTGGCCACTATCTCCGAGGAAAATGTCATCAATTTCGTCCACGATCACATCTGGTGTCGATTTGGGATACCAAGAGTAATAGTCTCAGACAATGGCACTCGGTTGCAACAAAATTTACGGCCGAATGCGAAAGAATGAAAGTCCAGCACCGCCAGTACGCAGTAACCTATCCTCAAGGAAATGGTCAAGCTGAGGCCGCGAACAAGTTAGTTCCCTCCACCCTAAAGAAAAATTTAGAACTACGAGGAGGATGCTAATTAGACAAGCTCCAGACCGCATTATGGGTAGTCCGTACTACTATAAGAAACTCAACCGGAGAAACTCATTTTTCGCTCACTGTAAGTGCTCCAATTTGAGCTTGTTAGAATTTTCGTTAGAAAATTAACGAAAGTTATAACATTTCTAACAATTCCTAACAATCCTAACTTTTCTAACAAAGTGAGGGTAAAATGGGCATTGTTATTTAAGGTTAAACCTTAAAAAGAATCTCAAAAAGCAAAACAAAAGAAGAAAACCAAAAATGGCAATGGCTGGAAACACAAAAAACTGGCTGTTAATTTGAATTTTGAAAAGAAATATTCTTCTTGTCCAAAGTGAAGTGCATTTAATGAACATTACGTGCACGCCGACCGGACTGTCCGCGCGGATAAGTATGTAAAATTCAGAGGGCTATAAATTGAGCCCTCCAGTCACAAAAATAAGAAGGAAGAACACATTTTGCACCGAACCTCTGGCGAAATATAGAGAGAAAACAGTGAGAATTCTTCAAGAATTGTCACCTTTTTCTCTCCAATCTTTCCCAACTCATACTCATGTTGGGATAGAGAACCAACCGGGATAGGTTACGAGCAAAAGGGGTGAAATTCGTCTGAAGTTTCTGTCGTGGTGGGCGACCGCCCAGGCTGTGTTGGGCGACCGCCCATGAAGGCAGTAGGTACGTCGTTTGTTGATCTTTGCTGTGGGCGACCGCACACCTAGGGGAGGGCGACCGCTCAGTTGTACAGAAACATTGATCAGGGAAAACTTGGCTTGGCGACCGCCCGTGGGACCTTGGGCGACCGCCCGTGTCGGGAGAAGTAAATGCGGACTACGATTACGGCGTATTTTCGGGATTCCTTTGTAATCTAGGACTTGGTTTGATGCCCTAGTATATATTTAAGTAGTATTCCGCCCCCCCAACTCATTGTAACACATATTTTACATACATAGTGCAAGATCCTGGCTTGGTAGTGCCCCCCAGGCGTAGCCAATCTATTTGGTGAACCGGGTTAACAATTTCTTGTGTTCTTTTACGTTTTTCATTGATTTCTTGTGCTTGGTTTGTGTGCGATTATTATTCTTGTAGGTTTGCTTGGGTGTGGAGGGCCATATTCACAACAAGCGGTATCGAGCTCTTGGTTTAGGATCAAGGGAGTTGTTTCAAGCAATCAAGAATGGGCAAAGACAAACGGGCGGTTGAGAAATTCGATGGGTCGACTACGGATATTGGAGGATGCGGATTGAAGATCTATTGTACAACAAGGATCTCTACAAGCCTCGAAGGGTGTCAAACCAGGAAGATGAAGATCGGGAAGAATGGGAACTCATGGATCGGAAGGCTTTAGGGGTGGTTAGATCTACTTTGTCAAAGTGGATCGCGAAGACTACCGGGGAAGGCGACAACCACCAAGGAGCTATTGGATTATCTTACTGAGAGATTTGAAACTCCGTCTGCTGCAAATAAGGTTGATTTGATACGCAAGATGGGTAGTCTCAAGATGCAAGAGGGAGGATCCTTGGCTAAGCACATCGATGAATTTATGGATGTCATAGATTCATTGACAGCGGTGGAGATCAAGTTCGATGATGAGGTTCATGCATGCTTGTTGCTAGCTTCTTTACCGGCAAGTTGGAGCGGAACGGTGGCTATCGCAATCAACGCTTCGGCGAGTAAGAAAAAATTGAAATATGATGATGTTAAAGACTTTCTTTTAGGTGAGGAAAATCGCATGAAGAAGTTGGGGACATCAAGTACTTCGGGAGCGGCTTTAGCTACTACTAGTAGGGGGAAGCCGGGTACTAGCAAACAAGGGAGAACCGAATCTAGGGAGAACGGAGTGAGTGGAAAGGGCAAAGCTGATGAGACCAAGGACAAACCGAAGGTTGCGAAGGGATCTGTTCAGTGCTATTATTGTAAGGAGTTGGGACACTTTAAGAGGGATTGTCCAAATCGTAAGGGCAATCAGGCGAATGTGGCAGTTGAAGGTGATGATGTACTGGTTACGAGTGTTAGTAGTGCACTAGAATCATGGAGTCTTTGGATTCGGGGCATCATTCCACTCTTGCGGGCATAAGGAAGAGATGGATAATTACACTTAGGTGATTTCGGGAAGGTCTATCTAGGCGATGGCGAGCCTTTGGAAATCGAGGGAAGGGGGATGTCAGAATAGGAGCATCGGACGGGAAGGTTCTACATGCGAACGGGGTCGAGACACATTCCGGGTTTGAAAAAGAACCTACTTTCGGTTGGGCGGTTGGACGAAGAGGGTTACAAGGTGACTTTCGGGCTGCGGAGGCTGGATTATTACCAAGGAGGATTGTGAGATCGCTCGGGGTAATAAGGAGGGTACTCTGTATTTGGCGAACAACACCAAGGATAGTATTGCGGTGGCGGCGCCAAGGGTGATGCGGTTTGTGGCCTTGTCGATTGGGTCACATGAGTGAGACGAGGGATGAAGGTGCTGTGTTCCAGGGTCTACTACCGGGTTTGAAGACGATCAACGTGGGAATCTGCGAAGATTGTATGTTTGGCAAACAAGGGAGGAATAATTTCTCGAGGACGGAGTAGGGGATTGAGGAAGCAAAGTTGGAATTGGTTCACACGGACTTGTGGGGGTCATCTCGGTTACATCTACAGGTGGTGCGTCATATTACATGACTTTCATTGATGATTCTACAAGGAAGGTCTCTGGGTCTATTTCTTGAAAGGGAAAGATGAAGCTTTCGAGGTGTTCAAGAAGTGGAAGGCTTTGGTGGAGAATCAAACGGGACTTAAGCTTAAGTGCTTGAGATCGAACAATGGTGGGGAGTATGAGCTCGGGAGTTTAGGGAATATTGTCTTTGCGAATGGTATTCGTATGGAGAAGACTCCAAAGAAGACTCCACAACTCAACGGGGTAGCAGAGAGGATGAACGAACATTGAATGAGCGGGCTAGAAGTATGAGATTGAAGTGTGGACTTCCGAAGACGTTCGGGCATATGCGGTTGACACGGCGGCTTTCTTGATCAATCGGGGACCATCGGTTCCATTGGGAAACGGAATTCAGAGGAAGCTTGGAGTGGCAAGCAGTAAATCTGTCCTTTCTTCGCATATTTGGCTGCGTTTCTTATGTTCATGTTGATTCTTTGAGAGAACTAAATTAGATGCTAAATGGTAAGTGTACATTTATTGGGTATGGCGGGGATGACTTCGGGTATAAATTTTGGGATGATCAAAACCATAAGGTTATTCGTAGTCGAGATGTGGTATTGATGAACGGAGTTTTGTACAAGGATAGAAAGGGGGCATCGATGGTACTAGTTCGGAACCGGAGGTTGTAGAGGTGGATATTCCGGACTCGGGTGGGAGCGGGGCGGTTCATGTTGACCATGGTCAGGAGGTCACTGAAGATGAACCACGTACTCCAGAACCGGAAATTCCGCTGCGTAGATCCAAGCACTGCGTGGATCACACAGCAGTATACTCCTTCGAATTATTATTTGTTGTTGACGAGATAATGGGGAACCGGAATGTTATGCGGAGCGGTTCGTAGTGTGCTTTGTAATAAGTGGAAAGCTGCGATGGATGATGAGATGGACTCATTGAAGGCCAACAAAACTTGGGAGTTGACTAAACTACCTAAGGGGAAGAAGGCGCTGCATAACAAGTGGGTTTACAGGATCAAGGAGGAAGCAGACGGTAGCAAGCGTTACAAGGCAAGACTGGTTGTTAAAGGGTTTCAGCAGAAGTACGGTATTGACTACACCGAGGTATTCACTCCGGTTGTGAAGATGACCACTATCAGAATGGTTCTGGGGATAGTAGTGGCGGACAACTTGCGCTTGAACGGATGGATGTGAAGACGGCCTTTCTTCATGGGGACTTGGAGGAAGAGATTTACATGGTACAGCCCGGAGGGTTACTTGTCTAAGGGTGGCGGGAGCTAGTTTGCAGATTGACTAAGAGCTTGTATGGCCTTAAACAAGCTCCTAGGCAGTGGTACAGGAAATTTGACGGATTCATGCACGACATTGATTTTATCAGATGTGAGGCGGATCATTGTTGCTACTTCAAGAACACGGACAATGGGTATATTATCTTGCTGTTATATGTGGACGACATGTTGATAGCGGGCTCTAGCAGTAGAGAGGTAAACAGGTTGAAGACTCAGTTGTCAGAACGGTTCGAGATGAAGGATTTGGGAGAGGCAAGGAAAATCTTGGGCATGCGGATTGATCGGAATAGGGAGTCGGGCAAGTTGGTTCTTTCACAATCAGAATATGTTGAGAAGGTCTTAGCAAGGTTTTGTATGGAAGAGGCGAAGCCAACAGGGACGCCATTGGATTTGCACTTCAAGCTATCCGAGAGGGACTCGCCTAGGAACAAGGAAGAGCGTGACAAGATGGAGAGAACTCCATATGCTTCAGCTGTGGGGAGTCTCATGTATGCAATGGTGTGTACAAGGCCGGACATTGCACATGCGATGGGAGTAGTCGGCCGGTTCATGGGCAATCCAGAAAGCAACATTGGGAAGCGGTTAAGTGGATCCTACGTTACTTGAAGGGAATGCTGGCTGGGTAAGGCTCTGTGTTTTTCAAGCAAGGAAGTGGTGTTAGCGGGTTATGTTGATGCGGACTTAGCATCAAGTGATCTTGATAAGAGGAGAAGTACTACGGGTTACGTGTTTACATTGGGTGGTACAGCAATCTCCTGGGCTTCTAAGTTACAAAAGATCGTGGCTCGATCGGCTGAAGCGAGAATATGTGGCAGTGACAGAAGCAAGTAAAGAGATGGTTTGGCTGCAGAACTTCTTGGGTGAACTTGGGAAGACGCGAAGTGGTAATATTCTCTACAGTGACAGTCAGAGTGCAATTCACTTGGCAAAGAATCCGGCGTTTCATTCGAGGACAAAGCATATTGAACTAAGGTTTCACTACATCAGACATCTCTTGGAGGAGAAGACTTTGTGGCTTGAGAAGATATTGGGATCGGAAAATCCGGCTGACATGTTGACAAAGGTTGTGAACCTTGAGAAATTGAAGCTGTGCAAAGCTTCAATTGGGCTTGAAGAATGAGAGAGGAGGATGGCACTACCATGATCGAGGTGAGCACTAGGAGGACACCAAGGATGAGTTGAAGACGGATACGGGGCTTATTTGTATGGTTGATCTCTAGGTGGGAGATTGTTGGGATAGAGAACCAACCGGGATAGGTTACGAGCAAAAGGGGTGAAATTCGTCTGAAGTTTCTGTCGTGGTGGGCGACCGCCCAGGGTGTGTTGGGCGACCGCCCATGAAGGCAGTAGGTATGTCGTTTGTTGATCTTTGCTGTGGGCGACCGCACACCTAGGGGAGGGCGACCGCTCAGTTGTACAGAAACATTGATCCGGGGAAAACTTGGCTTGGGCGACCGCCCATGGGACCTTGGGCGACCGCCCATGTGTCGGGAGAAGTAAATACGGACTCGATTACGGCGTATTTTCGGGATTCCTTTGTAATCTAGGACTTGGTTTGATGCCCTAGTATATATTTAAGTAGTATTCTGCCCCCCCAACTCATTGTAACACATATTTTACATACATAGTGCAAGATCCTGGCTTGGTAGTGCCCCCAGACGTAGCCAATCTATTTGGTGAACTGGGTTAACAATTTCTTGTGTTCTTTTCTGTTTTTCATTGATTTCTTGTGCTTGGTTTGTGTGCGATTATTATTCTTGTAGGTTTGCTTGGGTGTGGAGGGCCATATTCACAACAACTCATCCATTCACTCTCATATTAAAGCCCTAAACACTCATACACTCAAGCCAAACACTCAAGAACACAAGGAAGATTGGTAAACCCTCCTCTTCCTAACCCTAAATCTCATCCATGCATGCATCTTCAAACTACAAAATGTAGTTCTTTCATCTTCTTGCTCTAGATCTAAGAAGATCACCATGGAAGACCATCTCCATGGATGATCTTCTACAAAGATCAACATTATTTTCAAGCTTTCTTACTTTCTTGCAAAGAAAACTCATTTTCAAAACCCTAAAAACCATTTTCAAGCATAAAATCTTGATTTCAAAGGATAAAATTCCCCTTCCCAAGCAAATGAAATGCTTAGTCCTAATGTACCCCAAGGATGGTTTGGTATAGTTGATTCACCACTAAAATGTCTAGTGATCACTAACCAAAACCTAGGGAAATGGGGACAAGCATGGATGCAAAACCCCCCTTAAAATCATATTTTCTTTCTTGAGAAGTTGCTGTCCAGTAGCAATTTTCTCAGATCTCAGTCCATTGTCTTAATTTTTGGACACATATGAACTTGGAATTTGGTGTTGACTACAAAATACTTTTTGTAGCCAACATCCAGAGCTTTCCAGACATATTTTTATTTTATTTTTTGGGTGAGTAAAACTCCTCTTTTCAAATTTTATTTCAGAGGCTAGTTCATCAGCTTCTGGGAATCCAGATCTCATATCTAAGATTTCCAGAAGGTTTTGACCCCTCAAATCTTCTCCAAAATGGAAAATTCCTTCGCACAAACTTTATTTAAGGTGTCTAGAACAACTTTCATTCTCTGAGTTTATCCAGATTATGAATTTTTAAGACCCTTGAATCCCTTTCAAAATCAAAGGTCCACTGCCTTTTTCATTCTGGCAGAAATGGCTCTCAACTTCAAAAGGTCTTTTGAGTACCAAATCTCAATCCAAAAATCTTCCAAAAAATCATGGGATCAGTTTAAAGTCTTAAAAAGATATCCCAATTTTTACTTTTCTGAGTTTCAACTTATTTTGGCCAAAACACACACACACACACACACAAATGATTTTCAGCTTGGAAGACTCGTTTTACGAGGCGCGTCGGGTGCACACTAACGTCCTTCCCGACGCGTAACATGACCTCCGAACCTAAATCTCTGATCTCGGGCTTTTTTCAAAGTTTTGGCCCTCAAAATTAAAATGGCGTGGCGACTCCGTTTTCGTTGATTTTTTCAAACATAAAAATGGGAAAAATTTTCGAATGGCACATTCATCACAGTGGCGACTCTGCTGGGGACTAAGCTTTTTTTTTAAAAAAAATGGTATTTGGTATATTGGTGGAAACCACTAAATTTCCCGTTATCGCCTCCTAACACGAGTCGGGGATAAATTGTGGTCTAACAATCCCACGTACCGGTATCACCGTTTAAAAAAAAAAAAAAGGCTTTTGAGGGTCAAGCTTCCGTCCCGGCTTTGAAAATCATTTTTGTGTGTGTGTTGATTTTTGCACAGTTTTCATGTTGTTTTGGCCGCCTCGGAGAAAGTCAAAATTTTGACTGTCGGAATAATGTCCCTAACTGTCGGAATTTCTGTGCTTACGTACTTATGTGCTTAAAAAAAAAATCAAAAAAAAAAGATTTTCAAAAAAAAAAAGAAGAAAATTCTCAAAAAAATAATCATGCATCATATTTTTAAGACACATAAAAAAAATATCTATTTTACTCAGAAAGAGAATATAGACTGCTTGCACACTACGCGCACGTGACCAGTTACCGCACACTGCTCGTCCTTAACCCAGGAAATCCTTGTCGCGGTCCGTTTGGTCTTATTACGCCTCTCGGATGAGCACGGGACTACCCAAACATCCCATGGAGCCTCGTGTCGACCATGCACTTGTCCGTGACACACTTTGTCCAGAGACCCGGTTGGTTTTTAGTCCGTGCAGTGTCATGCCTGTCCGTGTATAGACCTTTCCTTTCAAGCCTTTGTCGGCATACCAACTCAATATCTTTCGGGTCCCTAATCGGTCGAAGTTGCCGGTTTTCCGCCGCGGACTTTGACCAAGATATTGACCGGCGCCTTGACTTCGGCTCGGCGGCACAAATTATACACGGACTCCCGGCATTGACACCGAGTCATCAAGGATTAATGACTATTCCATGCCTAATTACGGCTTAGCGACGACAAGTCAAGATCAATCGTGGACGCTTATCGCCCAAATCATGCCGACTTTTCATCGAGCCCTCGGACATGATCTTGACTTTTGACGTCGGCTTTGTCCGTAATTTACATCGAATGCTCGTTAAGACTCGATTACCCGCGACTTTTAGGATCGTTTTCTTTCGGTCGGTGGGACCCGCTTGCCCTATAGGACCCTCGCCCGGGGCATCCGCTGGGAGGTCGAAATACGGGTGGAATACGAGGGGCTTATAGACGTAGTGACGGGGCCCACTGATCCAGAATCGAGTAGTTTGCGAAAAAGAAGAGCAATCTTTTCCAACCGATTAGGATAATAAAACATGTTTTAAGTAAACATGAACAAATAACTGCATGTTGCATGAGCCTAAAGCCCAAACACCTACCCTCCTTCCATTCCCGAGACATCGAACCTTCATGTCCTTTCCCCGCAGACTCCGCACAAAGCTTGGTTTCGGGCACCGGGTCACCGTTTGATCGGTTGGGAAGAGTTAAGCACCTCGTCGGCTTCACCGTTTGTTCCGACTCCGGGTTTCAGATATGTCTGCATCAGCCAGGTAATGATGGGGATAACGTTGCTCCGTCCTCCAAAATCCCTCGAACAGGACCGTGATTGGATCCGGTTAGTGGAACAGATGAGACTTCGACATGAGGCTCAAATTGATGACCTTCGGGGGATTGTCGCAAGTCATGGTTTGACTATCAGTCTCAATTCCGATGGTACTTTTACCGCAAAGAAGGAAGAGGGTCCTCCTCCTCTTCTTAACAGTCCCGGATACATCAAGATGCTACCCCAAGATTCCTATGTTTCCACCGCCGGGACTCCTGCCCGCCGACTTACAGGGCAACTGGCCCCCAAACAGCGATCGGGGACAGAAAGAGTTCGGTATGCTTGTCGGTTGTCCCCTCTCAAAGTGATGATCCCACAAGTGTCGGCTGAGTGATGAAAATCAGGGAACAGTTGAAGAAATATGGTCAGCCATCAAAGCCCTGGAAGAACGCCAGAACAGACAGCAGGCTTGGATTGAAGAGGCCACGCGCCACTTCGGGACCTTAACAATATCCCAACTGACTGGGGCTACCCTGAAGGACAAACATGTGCCCGTTCCCCGGGACCTCAATATCTCTCATTATCCGGCGGAGTCCAATCACTCGCTACCAGACAAGCCCAGCAGCAGATCCCCTCGGACCAGTTCCACTCAAAGTCATTCCAGCACCGCTCAACCTGAGGTCCCAAATCCGCCACCAGCCGTGGAACACATTTGGTGGGATATTTGTGACTGTCCCGACTGCCTTGAAAGGGATTATCAGGACTGGATACACGAGGACCGTCCTCCTAAGAAAAAGAAAATTTCCTCCCAGCAAAAATTGAAGGAGAGATTCGAGGCCGGTGATAACAGCGTGGGAACGCTCGGGGAGCTATCTGGGGGATTTGATTATTATGTACTCTACTCCAGTCAGTCTTCCCCAAAGCAAAAAGGGGTAAAAGAGCAGAAAAGCCTTGCCAACGACGAAATTGAGACCTTCGGATACCAGGATACTTATGAGCAACAAAAGTCCAACCCCCTCGGGGTCGACGAGTTCGGTTGTCCGGCTCCGAGTATACCTTCGATGAAGAAAAACCGACGCCCGATCAGCGCTCCCACTCAATCAACATGTTGACTGGAGATGGCAACCGCCACAAAAGGCATCAGTATAACCCAGGGGCTTCGGCAAAGACTCTACCTCGCAAGAAAAAGGCACGAAGCGACAGGTTTAATGACTCTCTATCCCGAGACAAGGACCAAATCTATGATCCTCACCTATATGGGAGCATGATCACCTTCTGCGATGAAGATTTGCCAAGAGATGTCTCCCAACACAATGAAGCTTTGTACATCACTATTCGGCTCAACACCATATCACTCCCTGGGTATTAGTGGACAATGGATCATCGGTAAACGTCCTTCCCCTCAGCATGATGAGGGCCCTCCGCATAAATGAAAGGCGCGTGATCCCATCTACCCGGACTGTCAAGGCCTACGACGGTTCGTCTCGTCCCATCCTGGGGACAGTGACTCTGGAACTGCAGTACAGAAACCCCAAAATGGTGCCCGCGAAGTTCCATGTAATGGATATCCCCTCAGAGTTCTGACAGCCCGCTAGGCGCCCTTGGTTGCATCACATGAAAGCCATAGCCTCCACTCTACACCAATGCGTCAAATTCATCAACCGGCGAGAGACCTTGAAGTCATAAGGGGTGACAGCTTTCCTCATAGGGAACGAAGTGCGAAACAATAGCCAAGAACACCCACAGTCAAACACCGGGGCTACATCCTTCAAGAGGCAAGCCTCGCCAGCATCCTTTGGAATCCAGCGATGCCAACTATGTCGACACACTCAAGCAAGCAGACTCCGAAGGAGTTCGATTCATCAAATTTAATTGCTATTTCCAACACTTGGAGGCACACTGGAAGGAAACGCTGAACACCGCCATGATACAGGCACACAAGTCCCCGGTCCTCAATCACAGATTTGTCAGCATTCTGCAAACCCATTCTTTGGCCTCGCCAGGCGAGGAGATTTTCATGATAAAAGTCGACAAACACCGACAGACTCAGCTCGAATCTATGAACGTCGTGTGGGACGTCCTCCTTGCTGAACTACCTGCCAAGCCTTTCCGCTCGAGTATAGGACATGAGATTTTTCTAGCAGCTCACCGAGACGCAATGCGTCCTTACATCTGGATTGAGCGGTCAGATTGTGACGAAACGGAAATCCCCAGGATTGAGGAAGATCCCTACATCCACATGCTCAGCTTTCAGACGCCAAACACAATTGATTCTGGTTCAGACAAAGAGATGATAGCAGCGACTGAGGAGGGAGCACAGAGACCATGCCTTTCCCGGGTTGTGAAGCCACCGACAGTGATGCCGCTAAAGAATTGGGAAACTCTCTCAGGCCCGTCCGCGACCAAAGAGGAAATGATCACCAAGCTTGGATTGGTCCCCCGTCCTTTCGTGTCAACCTTTGTAAAGTCCTCCGAGTCTCTCATTGTTGAGTTCGAGTCTCTCGAGTCGTCCGATGGCCTCACGCCTGAAGACCACGAAATTGTAGCCAATGCTGTATTCCCTCTTATTCTCAATGAAATGACAAACCTTTCTGAGTATCCCTTAATTGCCACTTTAACTAATGATGAATTAACTAATAATCTAAAAACAGTTAATAACGATTCACTAGATGAAGAGGCAGACACATTAAATGAACAATATATCAAAGAAATCTTTAAGCAGGTTGTCCGGAAAGAGGAAAATCGAGCCCAAGCTGCCGAAGAGATTTTGACAAGTGTGAATCTGGGAACTGCGGAAGAGCCTAAAGAGACGCAGATTGGTAGTTTCTTCGAAGGGACTGAAAGGGACGCCCTAATTGAGCTGCTAAAAGAATTCGTGGATGTGTTCGCATGGTCCTATAAAGATATGCCAGGCCTCGATCCTTCCATAGTTGAGCACCGAATACCGCTCGACCTTAAGTCAAGCCAGCAGCGTAAGCTAAGAAGAATTAAGCCCGAATGGTCCCTACAAGTGAAAGAGGAGATAGAAAAGATGCTCGTGTGGTTCATCGTGGTCATTGAATACCCAACATGGCTGTCCAACATAGTGACGGTGGACCAAGGCCAACGGAAAGATCCGATGCCGCGTAGACTTGTGAGACTTGAACAAAGCCACCCAAAAGACGATTTCCCGCCAAACATCGACATTTTGGTAGATTCCACTGCCAACCATGAAGTCAAATCCTTCGTCGACGGTTTTGCCGGCCACAACCAAATCAAAATGGCGTAAGAAAGATCAAGCCAAAACAGCCTTCTACAACCCCTGGGCACATAATCGCTACACCTGGCCATGCCATTCGGACTAAAGAATGCCGGGGCTACGTACCAAAGGCAGCTACAGCTCTGTTCCATGACATGATCCACAAAGAAATTGAGGTCTATGTGGACGACATGATAATACATTCCAGAGGATCGATGGCCAAGCACTTTGTTGATTTGAGAAAATTCCTTCGGCCGCCTCCGAGACCACAAAGCATGAGACTGAATCCAGCCAAGTGCACCTTCGGTGTAAGCACGAGGTAAGGTGCTAGGATATATGGTGACGTAACGGGAATCGAAGTAGATCCCCGTAAAATCAAGGCGATAGTTGAAATGAAGCCACCCTGACACCGATGTAAGTGAAATCCTTCATGGGAAGACTGCAATACATAAGCCGCCAGAATCACTGACCTCGATCCAAGCGAGCCGATCTCTCAAGTTGATGAAGAAAAATGCCTACACGCAATGGACCCTTAATGTCGCCTTGCCTTTGAACGTATTAAGGCATACCTTGTGAATCCCCGATTCTCTCGCCCCACCACATCGGCAAAAGCCACTCTTGCTATATCTAACTGTCACTGATACAAAGAATTGGGGCTATGCTAGCTCAAGAGAAGAAAGATTCCAAAGTCGAAAACGCCATCTATTTCAGAAGCGTAAAGCTCCAAGGAAGCGAACTCAATTACTCACATGAGAAGACTTGCGCAGTTTGGTCCGCCTGGTAGCGGGAAAGTTGAAACACTACATGCGCCTCACCCGATACATCTTGTTTCAAGTGATAGACCCCATCAAATATCTGCTCGACAAGCCTTCCATCTCCATGAGATTGGCAAAATGGTCGTTCTTTTGGCCGAATATGACATCACTTATGTTTCAAGGAAATCCGTAAAAGGACGCATAATGGCGTAACATCCGGCCGATTTCCCAAGTGACGAGTCCCGAGGACTCGAACCTCAATTTCCCGATGATGGAATCTTCGCTCTAGAAGGAGAAAATCGCTCGGCAACTCTTCTTCGACTGGGCGTCAAACAAAAGGGGGAACGGGATAGGAATGCTTCCTCGGGGTCGATCCTACCGACGAACACACCCCCATAGCAGAAGGCCGAACTCAAGTCACCAACAACGCCGCCGAATATGAAGCTTGCATAGCCGGGTTGGAAGCCGCCTTGAAAGAAATATCAAGGAATTGGAGGTGTATGGTGACTCGCCCTCATCATCAATCAGTCTCTAACAAATGGAAGACCGTGGATCCGGTTTGGTGTATATCATGCTTACATGGAAGAACTAGTGCTCAATTCAAAGAAATCACCATTACCTCGCCAAGAGACCGAAACAGTTCGCAGATGCTCGCTACACTAGCCTCTCTTGTCGAAATACCCGAAGGAAAGTCGGTTAAACCATTCGTAGCCTGGGAGAAGAGAAAACCCCGCCTATTGCTTCGAAATTGAAGCCGAACCGATCAATGATCCCCAGAACACTGTATTTACCAAGACCAAGGATGGCGAGGCCTCTTTCAAAATGAAGACGGGGAATATAAAGAAGGAATCAAAGCAAAAAGTCTCTCAAGCGGCTCGCGCTCCCATTATGTTCTTTTGGGAAACATGCATACAAAAAGCGTTATCAAGGCCCCCTCCCGCGATGTATCGCAAACAAGAGGCTACCGAACTCATGAAAGAAATACATGGTGGTACTGCGGCCCTGCTATGAATGCTCGAGCTCGATGCAAATCATACCGAGAATGGGGTACTTTTGGATCTCCATGGAAGCCGACCGCATCCAGCTTTGTCAAAAGCCGCGACAAATGCCGCCGATACTCAAATCTTAATCACTTGCCTCCTCACGAGTTATACTCGCATGACAACCCTCGCCTTTCGTCACTTGGGAATTGATGTCATAGGCAAAATCACACCATCAGCAAGAACGGCCACGAGTTCGCTCCCGGTAGCCGTGGATTACTTCACCAAGCGGGTTGGAAGCCAAGTCCTACAAAATCCTCAACTCAAAGAAAGCTGCCCTCTTCATCAAAGAAAACATCATGTGCAGATACATCACAAATTAAATCATCTCGTATAACTGGATCCCACTTCGAAGGGGAATGTGAAAACCGCCGGCGGAATTCGAATAACCCGTCACAAGTCATCTCCCCATGTGCCCCAAAACCAACGGAGCCGTTGAAGCAAAGAAACAAGACTCGAAAATATCATCCTAAAATGGCCGTCCAAGGCGTAGATTGGCCCGAGAAGTTACACCCGGCACTCGGGCTAACACGCCGAACGGCAACCTGGGAAACACCTTTTGCCCTCACATACTAATGGAAGCCGTACTCCCAATCGAGCCGGAAATCCCCTCGCTCCGTATACCGCCGGGAAAGCCGATCAACGAGGTCGAATGGCTCCGCAGTCGCCATGATGAATTGGCCCTACTAGATGAACGCCGATCGGGAAGTGCCATGGAACACATCCGAGCCTACCAAAGAAGAATGGCCGTAGCCTTCGACAAGAAAGTAAAGCATCGGGAGATCCGAGAAGGTGATCTCGTTTCTAAAAGAAAAGCCCCCATTCCGTATCAACCCCTCAGGCAAATGGGGAGCCTCGGGTATGGGTCGGGCCACAGCTGTCGTCCGTAAGATCTTTTCTCCTCGGAGGAGCCATGCAACTTGCAGACTCACAGGAATCCCTTTGTACACCCAAAGGCCAATGGTGACAAGTTCTCGCGCAGAGAGCACTACGCCGTAAAAAAAAAACCAAAACAAAAAAAAAGAGTGCTAAAACAAAAAAACCCAACTAGGTTAAAAACCCGAAAAGGCTACAATGTGGTCAAACCAAACAAAAAAACAAAAAAGAGTGCATAAAAAGTAGTAATACCCAACTAGGTTAGAAACCCGAAAAGGGCGGCCTAGGTAAAAAACAGGTTGCACCCAAACAAAAAAAAAAAACAAACAAACAAAAAAAAGAGTGCTAAAAGAGTAATACCCAACTAGGTTAGAAACCCGAAAAGGGCGCTCTAGGTAAAAAAAACAAGTGGTCGCACCAAAAAACAAAAAAAACAAAAAAAAAAGAGTTCACCAAAGTGCCGTGAACTACGAAGACTCCGAGCTCCTCAAAAATGAGGGGAAACGTGAGGGCAAATAACGGTTCCGGTCTAAAGCACAAATAAAAGCCATACTTTGGCATCAATACAATTGATCGACTCATGGAAAGCGGTCTCTTAAAAACTCTAAAGCAATTCAAATATTCATTACAAGTTAAAAAGCTCTTTTGATTGAGTCTTAAGCCCGATTCATTCCTGCAATAACCGGCAACTCGCTAAAAGAAAACTAAGATGTACATAATCAAACTTAATGTGTCTCACATGGCAAAGAAAGGGATACCTCTGAAACCTCGTGAGTCACTCCAAGCTTCACTCGCATCGGCCTCTCCCTTCTTCTTCCCTCCGAGCTCTTCTCTCTTCCCTCGAACCTGAAAAATGTCGGTATTCCCTCCTACCAAGCTCTGGGATAGGGATGTGGTCCATCAAACCAAATTTCCGTCAGTGGCCTTAAAGTAGCCCTAGCGCCATCCTCATCTCCCCGTGAACCCAGTCTGCAGCATAGGAGAGCCCCCTCCTCTCCCGGGCTCTCGACGTAAGCCTCATGGGCCGGCCCACGCGCGTCTCCGCTCCCGCGAGGGTTGGCCCTCGCCGGCCCTCCTCCTCTCTCGTAAACAGCCAGTCCTCCGCACCTACAATGGCCTCACGCCGTCTCGAAAGGTAGCTGCACTCCGTAGCTTCTCTCCTGCATGCCTCTCATACCAATCCAGTAATTGCCAAGTGGTCGAACACCGGTCTCTGACGCTCGAGAACACCCGCCAGGAGGAAAAAGCGATCATGCCTGCTGTACAGCTGCTCAAAGAAATGCAAAAACACCGAGGGATCATCCATGGAAACAGGAGCCACCACCCCCGGTGGCTATATTCAGTCAAAAACCCTCCAAAGGAACCCGCTTCCAAGCCAAAACCGTCTCGGATGACTGCAGCCGGGAATGCGTAGAAACCGGACTCGAGAAAGCCCTGCGGAAGTAGTGGCACCCACAGTGGGACCCGCTCCCCGGGCGACTCGCGAGTCTCCACCACCTGCCTACTCAGGCAACCAACCATCCTGGAGTTATCTTCTCAGCCCGGCGACTCCGCCATCCAACGCCCTCCCACGAGCCCCGATCATCAAAATCTACATCAACACCTCTCCCGGCAAAATGTCCAAGGCTCGATTCATATCGAGAGTTTCCCGAAGAACCCCCAAACGCCCTCCATCAGCCACACAGTGGTCAAGAGGAACGGGCCGCCCGCGCATATACCTTTCTGGGCCTTCCAGGTAGCTAATCGTCGAGAGCATGAAAAGTCTCCCCAAGAATCAAAGGAACGATGAATCTCTCGGCCTGCAGCTGACAAGCAGCCAACGACAACATCCAAAGAAAGACCGATGGCGCATCCCAAAGGAATAGACCATGGCCAACAGTGGTGCCAAACACTGAGGCAAAGTGCAAAGGCATCCCAATAGGCATCATCCACCAAATCTAGGCCCCTAAATCTGGCTGGAAGACCGGAAATAGCCCAGAGATGATCGGGACCGCTGGATCATACCTTGCGCTTTCCTTCGGGAAAGATGAAGGAGGACGATAACTGGCAACGCCAGCAGCTCTTCCCGCAAAGGAACCGCTATCTTCGCCACCTCCGGACTTCCAAGCAAGGCACCAAATCCCTTCCTTACAATGAACAATCTCGCTGACGTGAAAGGCAAAAGACATGCCTTCTAGTATCCCAAAACGAAGAAGAAGCTCTTAAGAGGTCACAGCATCCGGAACCAACCCGGTAGACCACAAGCATCG